>ONZH01002940.1:375000-722353 GCA_900303285.1 Rhinella marina
TTTTGCCCCTTCTATACCTACCAATTCAGGTACAGAGGCATCTGTCTGACACGTGGAGAGTATCGTGATTAGGTCCTATTCTTGTTAATGGAACCCATGCACAATACCTACTGAGCACTGGATGATTGCTTTGGCAAACCAACCTTCCAATTTGCAGTTGCATCTCTCCAAGCCCAGTGGCAGATCAAACAGGAGAGTGTATCTGGACAAACCCTTTAAATTTGTTGTCCTATCTGAGACATTTACAACATATTGATAGGAACAGGCCCTACATTCCATGCTATAGGGCAGGGATGGTCAACTTGCGGCTCTCCACCTGTTGCAAAACTACAACTCCCAGCATGCAAAGACTGCCTACAGCTGTCAGCCTACAGCAGGGCATGGTGGGAATTGTAGTTTTACAACAGCTGGAGAGCCACAGGTTGGCCATCCTTGCTGTAGGGGTTCTGAAAACAGCCTAGTGCTATGGAAGCTGAAGTCCCATACTGGTGAATGAAGGTGGCCTCAGTGGTGCGGCTTACTGTCCATTCACTCTGGGGCTCCATTATTGACATAGGATATCCTCTCAGTATGACACAAATGTCCCAGATGTGAGTACACCTTTAACTCCCTTGCCAAAAAATCTGTTTTGGTGGTGGACTGTTACTGGTTGAACATTGTAGAGGATTCTCTGAAAGACATTATAGCATCATATCCTCAGTAGAAGACTGAGAGAGCTGGCGACACATTGAACTTTTAGTCAGTTAAAGAAATAGCCAAGTGGACACCTTCAGTGGTTCAGCTCTTTCAGTCTTCTACAATTTATGACCAGCTGCCTTGTATTACTAATGGTCTCTGGTTCTTTTAATTGGGGGGATCTTCATGAGTCAACTTTTCACCTTTACTATTTTTTATGCATGAAATCATGAGTGTATAACAGAGCTAAAAGCACCTGGAAATGTCTAAGTGATGTACGCCGCCTTACATAATTATGGCTGGACAGTTTCTGGTGAGCGTATTGTGTACCTAACCCAACTGTGGGTCTGTTGACTTCATCTCACAGCATCATAAGGATCTATGATGCTATATTCCAGTCAGTAGACCTGCGATAAGCTCCTTGGGTCAACCAGAAGAAATTATTCTGGGGACCCAACCCTGTACCATCAATACAGTATAATAGGATTTGAATCAACGAATGAGACCCTAGTGGCTACTGATTGGCTCCAAAAGCACCCAAATAGTTTTTTTTTTTTCTCCTGGACCTTGAAACCTACTATTGTATTATGAGCCTGGAACGATCGGAGGATCCTATGGTACTCAGGTGGGACAGTCCGACCCTGGTTAAGACAGTCACTCGTCCATTATATGGTGACATAAAATACTTTCTTCTGAGACCGGCCTATTGCTAAAAATAACCATAGCTAGAGTGGAACAATTAGACTGTTCCTAAATTGTGATAACCAATGAGCATTCTTCATTCCCACTCCCTTTTATTGCACCCTGTATGTTGTTTTTAAGAAAATTCAAATGCAGAAGTACAGAGAAATGATTGTGTAGAGCGATTAATTACTTTTTAACATTTACCAAGTTTAAAATGAAGTGAAATGTAACAGAGCAGTTAACATCAAATCATAATGATAATTTTTGTTAGTTAAATGCTATTTGAGTCTATAAAACTTTGATTACTTAGTATTTAGCTACAGTTTTATGACATTTCCCATATGATTGCTCACAAATTTTTATGTTGACTAAATTGTAAATTGTTTAAACTGTTTAAACAAATTACTTGGCAATTAAACCCCGGTGCTAAATTTGAAATGAATTACAACTTTACTGTTCAAACACTTGTTATTGAGCTAAACAAACGCGGCAATCAAGTATGCAAATATACACCGAGCAGCTTTCTTGCAGATTATTGTCAAATAGGGTGCTAGGGTCCGTTCTCTTCTTTTTCTTTCGAGAAACTGTTGAATAAATGCTGATGTTATTTTCATTGAAATTTACTACTACATTTAAAATAATCCCTTCATTCTATGTATCGGTGTTCCTACTGATGATTTCAAACTATTGATCATGTCTAATAAGATCCAATAAGAGATTTTATGCACTCTCTTTACCACCCCACTTGTTAAGATATAGTACCATTGTCTTCTGCATGTCTCCAGACCTGTCACATCTTTCTGCAGCCATTCGGCAGACCTTAGGTAAATGTGTCATTTCTATGCACTGCACAGCGATATGGGGAAGATTATTGAGACATGAAGAACGAGATGGTCCTATATATTCATAAGGTTGCTGCTTGGTCTAATAAAGGTAGCTAGTGGGAAAAGACCTGCATCTGAAACCCAATTTTAAATTTTAGGGTCACGTTTGGTGACCCTGCAGTAATATATACCATAAATAAATTTCATGTATAGCTATTGGTCCATCCAATGTTATTTTTATAGTCACCCCCTTAATCATGAGACATGATTATATAGATGCAATGAGGGCTACGATGGATTAAAAATCATAACAGTTTGATAGATGGTGGTCCTATCTCCACTCCCTCTCCCAACCTGGTGCGGTGGAAAGGTGACCACACAGTTCCTAAAATGGTAATACCTCTATAAAGTGGCCAGTAAATGGGTTTTCTGGGATATTTATAATGGTGGCTCATCTTCAGGATAGATCATCAATATCTAATAGGTGGTCGGCCAACACCTTGCACCTGCACCAATCAGCTATTCTACAGTAGCCCTTTTAACCATACTACTTCATCATTTGTATACTTGACAGAGCAGATTACTACAGTGCTGCTCCCATTTACTTCAATGGGAGCAGCGCCGCAATAACCAGCTCCCTCCGTCCACTACTCAATGAACGGAGCTTTGTAGTTCCAGCAACAGAGCTACTGAGTGGAAGTGTGGGGTGTGAGACTACCGCTGAGGTGATAGTGATGGTCTATCCTGAGGATAGGCTATTAGTATTAAAATACTAGAAAAGTAATGTAAACATTAAATAGCTGACGTTGAACACTTTATATGCTCATGTAGGCTTGGCTCATTGTTGAGGAGTAAGCCACTGTTAGACTTCTCTGGCACCAGGTTATGTCCAGCAGGAATACAGGATACGGCGTGTTTTTATTTAGAGAAGCAGCAGCTGAATTTGCTGCTCTTAAATTTAAGTCTGAAATGCTAATGCACTGTAAAGTAGGTTATCCAATGGCAATGGCAAACTCATAGCTCTTGCAAGCCATAGTAATGAAATGGGTTTTCCAGGAGAAAAAGATGAATAGGCCTTCAATGTGTGATTGGTGGAGATCTGACCATAGTTCTCCCCTCAGAACCTATGATTGTCAGCAGTAGGAAGAAGCCATGGCAATACAGGTTTTAGCCAGGCACATCGATATGTCCAACTGTGTTCGCTACTGAAGCACCTAAATTAAGCTTAGCTGCGGAGCTCAAAGACCCCACCTATATTATCAAATGAAGTTTCCAAAGTGTATTTTCTCACTCGCAAGGATATGATAGCACTAATAAATGGAGTCTAATTGCCGGAACCCCAGAACTTTAATTGGACACCATGGCTTTTCCTACACAGTGACACTCCCGGCTACTCACTGTGTAGATGACTGTGTGGTAGCTCGCTGCTAAGCCAGATACAACATTGCTGTAGGGCAGCCACAGGAAAACTAATATTTTGTCTGCTACCCTGAAGTCCTGCCTGCTATATCAGTAGACTTTAGAATGGTATGCTTTTCCAAATACCATTCATATGATAAGATGCATTCATATTCTAGTGAATGCACATGATCTATGATGATATTATTGTAGGAAGTAAATATTTCTATTGAGATGTTCCTTTTCATTTGAAATATGATATTCGTTTAAATGGGACTCAATACTATTAGTATCTTTTTTTTTCTTTAAGTTTAAAGCAACAAACTGCTGACTCAAACCTATAGAACACACATCTGAAATGCCTGATTATTCATAATTCATCTTTGAAAAGTTTGCTTTTGGAAAATAAGCTCTCTGATTATCTGACATCCTCCGGAAGGTTAGAAGAGTTATTTCCTATATTACTTAGGAAAAAATTTCTTTTCACAATTGAAAATGTCAGCATCAATTTCAGGTTACACTAAGCATGTGCTTGCATTCTGAATATTATCCACCTCCAGCTCTCCTCCAACCACCCTGCTGAGGATCTGAGTGTGACAGATTGATTAGCTCATCAATCCTCACTCTTAACAGCACTTTTCCTGAACACCTGGGTTACTGGGTCACATCTGGGTTTTGCTACTGTTGGTTTAGTGGCCTAGCCGGGCATCACCATCCCCATGTTTGTTAGCTTTGAGGGATAGCATTTTGTCCTTCTACACATATTTGATCTTGCATCATATACCCTGTTTATCAATAGTTGAAGTCTTTCTTTGCAGTATAATCCATACACTATATATCAAGAATTCATGTTTAAAAGGGTTGCCCAGTTTCCTATATTGATGACCTATCCTCAGGATAAATCATCAATATCAGATTGGCATGGTATGACTCCAATGAGAAGGAGAAGTTATATTCCATCTACTCCTTCCCATTAAAGTGAATGGGGATGGAAGAGCTGCAATTACACCTGATTACCGATGGCAAGCAGGTAAACGGTTAGGAGAAGCTATCACTCATACAAGCGCTGCGTTCTCTTCAAAAAGGTCATCAACAGGGGTACCAGTAGTTAGACCTCCACCAATCTGATATTGATGACCTATCCTGACTGTTGGCAAAAATCCAATCCTTTTGGATTTCTGCATGACCAGATTTACTATCATCAAGTACAACTGTCAGGGCAATATTTAATGACTTAAATGGGTTATCCAATGACTAATGTAAAAAATGAAAATCAGACATCATATAGAACATGACAATCTCTTTCTTACAAAGCTAGAACCAGCCCTGTACCTCACATGGATCCAGAGATCTCCCCATTCATTGCCCTTCTAGATTTATATCAGGCTAGCTGCTCAAGAGGAGTGTCTTTTCTACTACAGCTAAGGGGGTGTGTCTCGGCTCTCCCTATCACAGTTCAGGGGGAAGTTGAAGGATGAAACTGAGCATGTGCGGCCTTCTCAGTGAGCACGTCAAAGAAATAAGAAAAAAACAAACAGCAGGTGGCGCTATACAGATACGTTTTATTGAATAACTCCGCCGCTATGCTACATTTTTAATTTAATCCAATTGAAAAGTATTCAGATCTAGGTGCTGGTTTGAAAATTGTAGAATATTTTTCATGGGACAGCCCCTATAATGACATGCAAACATATATCACCATATCGCCCTAGCAACTGGTGCAAAATCTGTAACAAGGTTCCCAAAATTACATGAGGTTAATAACACTCATCATTTAGGACACCTCAACCAATAATTCCCTGGTTCATGAATTATAAGCAGCAAAGTCACAAAACAAGGGTATTAGGCATGGAACAGGTATAAGAAACACAATAATGTCACAGTATAGAGATAACAAGCAGTGGTATATAATGAATGACTAATGTGACGCAGCTGCACAAGAATAACACAGTGATTGTCACTGTACATGGATAATAAACACAGTGATGCCACAGTATGAGTATGATATCACCGCACACAATAGTAAACAGTGATGTCACAGTACATGGATTATAACAATTTATATACATTTGTGTGATTCAGTCACCTGAGTAACTCAAGAAAGTATCTTACAATATGTATATCAGCTGCTTGAAAAAAGATTTCTGTGTACACTGTAATCACACTTCACTTGGAGATGACAAGAATAGCAGCATCCACACTATTCCTAGAGTCCACAATGGAGCCTCAACGTTTTTCATTATCCATTGTATGGTCCTGCAGATACTGCACAGATTTAGAAACCACAATGCCTATTTGAAAATGTCAGGGGTATTTTGGTCTTAGATAAGGTCTCTTTAGGCCAAGGGCACACATGATGGAAAATCCAGTGGAAAATTCCTCTGCAGCTTTTGCCCCTTTTCCACCACAAAAAACGCATGAAAAACTGCAACAAAACCCAGTGTTTTACATGCAATGATTTTGGCAGCGGAAAAGCCATCAGATTTCACCCTCTTCATTGGAAAAAGTGAAATCCACAAGAGAAATCCGCTGTGTAAATTGACATTCTGTTGATTTCAAATCTGCAATATTGCAGCTAATCATTCACCCCAGCTTTAAACTGATTCTCCGTTAACAATGAGTTCTTAGCAAGTGCCATCAGCCTGCCTCTCTAAACAGAAGATTCAAATTTACCTGCTCCCCACCACTACGGTCCTCCGTGCTGCCTCATCTGTGTCCATGTTCCAGTGCCCACAGTGCTCCCCAGTACTCCGGTCCTCCATGCCGCCTAATCTGTGTCCAGTGCACACAGTGCTCCCCACTACTCCGATCCTGCGTCCTGCCTCCGGTGTGTCCATGTTCCAGTACCCACAGTGCTCCCCACCATTCTGGTCCTCTGTGCTGCTTAAGCTGTGTCCATGTTCCAGTACCCACAGTGTTGACATCCTGCACAGCATGGGCATGGTCACATGCTCCTCTGAAACCAAAGAGTGGCTTCAGAGGTGACGTGGCCACAAGCAGCATGTCACCATTGAAGCTAGTCATTGGCTGCAGAGGAGCATATGATTATACCCATGCTGTTCCTTATGTCAACACTGTAAGGGCTGGAACATGGACACAGTGGAGGACCGGAGTGATGGGGGATCAGGTAAGTATGAATCTTCTATATAAAGAGGCAGGCTGATGGCACTTGCTAAAAACTCATTATTCCAAGAGAACCCTTTTAAATGCACCATATTCACACTGGTCCTTACAACAGTGTCCATTTCTGTACTGGACCCACTCAGTGTTTAACAGTGATTTGTGTTTTCTGCTTTATTTGGTTTTTGTACTAGTATAGGGTGCCATCAGGAATGTTTTAGTATAGAGCTCATAAATGATATTTTTCCAGAGGTATGCAGTGAATAAAATAATAGTGATACTCTTTTTAATGAGTGGCTAATGTGAAGGACACCTTGGAATGAACAGCTATTACAAGAGTTAACTGATCTACAATCTAGCCTTACATTTCATTATGAAGAGGAAGTAGATAAGGATGAATCATGATTGTGACTGTGTAATGACATAGTTAGAGAGTGACGATCTCACTATTGATGTACTGATATTATGCAAAGTCTGTAGCTGGCTGAGCTTTATTGGAAATGATGTGTGCATTAGAACTCTTTGAGGTGCCTCTGATATTCTGGCTATTCATTTTGTATTTTACCTTTTTTTCCTTAAAGTCATCACATAATGTATTGTACTTTTGGCATGGTTCTTACAACTATGGTATATAGATTGAAATATCTGTATGTATGTATCTATCTATCTAATCTATCCTGCCCCATCTTTATCTAATTCCTTTGAGAATTTTATTTTGAAGAACACATTTGAATTTGAAACATATGTCCTAGGGGGAATAAAACTGGCAGATTAATTTCTAGAGAAGGATTTGGGTGTACTTGTAAATCATAGACTTTGCGTGCAATGTCTATTAGCTGCTTCTAAAGCAGGTAGGACACTGTCCTGTTTTTAAAAGGGCACTGATTCATGGGACAGGAATGTAATATTACCACTTTACAAAGCTTTGGTGAGGTCTCATCTGGATTACACAATTCAGTTCTGGGCAACAGTCTATAGAAAGGATGCCCTGGAGCTGGAAAAAGTACATTGAAGAGCAGTTAAACCGATAATGGGCATGGAGGGTCATAGGATCGTTTTACACAGCCCGATACTTGGCCAATAATGAATTGGTACTTGTTGACAGTATCTTTTACATGTCTCAATGCAAAGTGAAATGGGCATGAACAATTGTGATTGTTAGATAATATCACCCAAAAATTACCATTTTGCTTGTGAATGAGCATTCACACGAACGTATGTTTCCAATAATTGACCTTATCCTCGGCCACTGTAAAGGAGCCCCCATTTATGAGGAAGGAATAAAGGAATTAAATGTATTTAGTCTTGAGAAGACATATTTAAGGGGGAATATGGCTAATTTGTATAACTATATAAATGGCTTGTGCAAAATGGTGGAAAGTTCTATGTAAAATAAACGTATTGCCTCAAAGAAACATTAAAATAAAAACAAAAAAAACAACTTTATTCTATAACAATGTTAAAAGTGGGGATATTTCCCTCATATAGATTCCCAAAAGTAACGCAGATAGATGCTGGTAGTATTTGAGGTTGTGTGCCAAAATCTACACGTGTGGTGTAATATCCACACTATTGATACACCATAGAAAATACATTTGAGGCAAGTGCGCCATTACATAAGACCCAGACACTCCTTAGTCTGCGTATGTGTAGGGTCTGCACCAGTAGCAGCATTTAGTATGCTATAGTATCCACTGGAGCCTAACCATTGGTCTCTACATGAGACACAACTAGTTAGCTACTTAGGACATGGTTGACTGTTTAGAATATGGGTTCTTATTTGTAGCCTCATTGACTTGTCATGTTATATATTTTTTTAACAGCCTAACCCTGCTTTACACAACTTTATCCCTGACCTGTCTGCTGTGTTCCTCGGTTTTCATGATGCTGTTTGATCAGTAATGTTCTCTAACAAATGAGGCCTTCACAGAACAGCTGTAGTTATATTGAGAATACGTTAAACAGAGATGGACTCTATTTACTAATTAGGCTACTTCTGAAGGCAGTTGGTCACACTAGATTTTACTTAGGTGTATTAGAGTACAGGGAGGTGAATACAAATGCACACCACTCTTTTCAGATTTTTATTTATTCACAATTTTGATAATTGTGTATCAATTTCTTTTCACTTCATGTATTTCAAGGCACTGTATATACTGTATGCATTCTTGGCATGGGGAAAAAGCCACTGTCAGACACCGCTAGCATCTGCTCATCTCACTGAGAACCAGTCCTCATCTCACTGAGAACAAGAGGATTGGGCAGTTGAAATCCAACATGCAGACTCCTTATGTTCCCCAACATCAGATGTTGGGAGAGAATCGGGTGGCACCATACACATTAGATGGTCGGCTGAACCTGCCGAAATTGGTGGGTTTGTCTATCCTAGATCCTGTATGGCTAGCTTAAAGGCATCTTTATAATGGCTGATTCAGCAGGCAGTTATCGGGAGCAAACCGTTCATTCTCAGTAATTGCCTGCTCTTCAGCGGAGGTGAGCTATCGCATAGAGAATCATTATTTCTGGGTAGCAGATCCCTGTTTATACAGCATGATCTTCCACCCACATACTGTGATATTGGTGTCCTCATCAGTGATACTTAAGAGTGGAGAGCAATTATCATGGGAGATCTCCGATCCATATCATGGTCATCATGTGTATATTTTATCATTGCCTTTTGTGTGCTGCATGAAGGTAAATGTCTTTCAAACACTTACTAGATGGAATATGAGGTTCATTATTTGAAACAGAGCAGATATCACATGAAAAGCCATGCCTTCATATACTCAGTAATGTGCTCTAATTTATAGCATTACAATTCTGAGTAATTATGAATGTTTACAGCATTCTGATTGCTTGGAAATTGGAAGACAACCATATTCTTTTTACTGTTAAATGCACATAGCCATAATCGAAAAGAATTGGCAGTTCCACTTGTTTTGAGTTTATGCTGTTCTTCAAACGGAGCCAAAAGCTGAAACGGGCTACAAAACGATATGCTAATTTTGTGTGTGTGTTTTTTTCATGACTTTGGCACAGTTTTTTTGGATAACAAACCTCAAGGTGATAAGTGTGGAAAAAGAAAATGATAAATCCTCCATCACTAATGCAAAAAACAGTAGATTGAACATTGTAGTTTTTGGAAGATCTCCGTTTAAAGCTTTGCTCATAGAAGTGTTTCTCTTGAAGATGCAAGCTACAATTTCAGTTCATTCAGATGTAACAGTGTAATTAACATTGCACAAAACATCACAAAGATACTAACAAAAATTTGTTATTCTAACATGTAGAATGGCGGGCTATCCAACATGCTCTCAATGAAGTTGGCGTTGCTAATTGATCAAGAGCAAGGGATTAGACAACGATTCCTTCACACTGTATCATGACCAACTTAATGTTCAGTGTTCAGATGCTACCCTTTCATCTGCATCTTCACATATTCATTTTGGGCTTGGGTTTAGCTGGATCATTCTATAGTTTGTCCATGGAGACAATGAGTAGTGTGGTAAAGGGTCACTGGACTATCAATGCGTATCAAAGGGTTTGATCAGTGAGGGTCCAAGTGTTGCAACTTGCAACCCCACACCGATTGCTAGAACCAGGAGAGAGAAGCACTGTCTCCTCGCTGCAAAAGACAGGTGCAACAAAAGGTCTCTGGGCCCATCTTGTTTCTCTGTCCTCCAACTAGAAGAAAGATCGCTGTATGTGAGCGCTTGTCTTTCCTGGTCCTAGCGATTGGTGGAGGTCCCGGCACTCCCACAGATCTAAGCCTTTGATATGTCACCCTTTTAAATGGTTCATGGAAGCAATGGAAAAGTTAAAATGGTGTTCATTTAAATATAGAATTCCTTTTATGTATTACTTCATATGTGCAGCAGGGCTATAGTTAGAGTTTATGCTGCTCCAGGTATGTGTAGTGCTCACACACCCTTATACATTGGCTATTGACTTGAGGGTATATTGTAGCCACATGAACTGATTTTGACTATGCGGTAAAAAACACTATTGAAAACACACTTGGTTTTACCATGATTGCTCTGGTTTTGTGATGTAGTTATTGGCCATGCAGTTTACACAAGTGAAATATATTTATGTTTCATTTTTATCCTGGGAAGATTGTGACTGTGTAAAAACATCTCATCTTACACAGCTACCAGTGAATTATAAACCTAATGCCCAAGTCCAAAGGCATCTCCATCAATGTATGGTGCATGCTATGATTGGAAAAAACATAGCGCTCTGATTTTCCCTTAAGATTCATTCACTCAAGTGAGTGGGTCTGCAAGAAAAACTAACAGGATGCGGACGTCATCTGTGACTGGTCCATACAATAATGCTTCCATGTTCACAGGTAGGAACACAAAAATGTATGTGAATGAGCCCTAACTCTTTCTAGGTGTATGGCCACTTAACCCTTATAGAGATAACTGTTACATTAACTAAAGGTAAGAAATTTGAGGGTTAACTCTCCTTGTAGCTACAATAAACAAAAGTTATTAAGGAGACTTGACAAGCAACACTAATGGTGGATTTACTTGTGCAGATATTCGGGCAGATTATCGGGAATGAATATTCCTGCGAACACTCGTTCCCGACAATCTGCCCGTCTAAAGGTGCAGCCAATGTTGGATGAAACCATTGGGTGAAACTATCATTCCTGCAGGCAAATAAATTATCATTTCTGTGCAGCAGATCATGGTGTCTAAACAGCGAGCTGCTGCCCAGAAAAATGCAGCTGTATGAGGACTGTGGAGGTGATCGTTGCATGTAGGTAATTGTTGTCTTCCCAATAATTGGCTTCTCCTTTATATTTGTAAATCCACCTTAAGGTGAAGGAATCAACACAAATCATTAGTTTTCTCTGTGAAGTGCCTCTCCCCTCCTTCCTGACTTCCTAGATACGTGCCCTCATGTGTCTTGTTGTAAATACGGCCCTGATGTGAAGCTGGCGACTGCTTTCTTTGGCTAGAAATAGCTGAGTGCTAGACTTTTCAAAAGACACATCTGATCACTGTGGCGATGATTGACATCTTTCTGAATGATAAAAAAAGGATATCTGATGACTGGTGTGCTTTAATTAGTTATGAAACTGATTTTATTTGGTTGGAAAATCTTTATGGAAACACTTCTGGTGTTTTAGAGCTTGATTTTCATCTACATGTAACGCTCCCTAAACTGACAATGGCCAGAATAAGAGGTCAAGAAGTAATATCTGATACCTCTGTGGGGTAGGTGATTTATAACTAAAGAAGTGTATCATACATATAGCAGGTATTCTGGAGTATCACTTAGTCTAGTGTTTTGTACAGTAGCTTGTGAAAAACAGATATGTAAAGTGTTATTCATGAATTCATGAGTATGACAAGAAAGTAGAAGATTGGGCCATAGGTAGATGTGCATTAGAAGCCAAAAAGATGTGGGTACCTAACCAACACACCTATACAGGCTTGTTGGACAGCATACTCAAAAACTATGAGCATTAATATAGAATTAGTCCTCCTTTTGTGGCTTTTATCAGTCCCCATCCTTCTGGGACAACAAGATTTTTTAGTGTTTCTGTGGGAATTAATGTCCATTCAACCAAAAAAAAGCATTGTTGATCTACTAATGGACAAGATCTAGTTCTCACTCAAACTAATCCCACAGGTTTTTGATGGAGTTGATGTCATGGCTATGTACATGCCATACCATTATGACCCCTCCAACATATTTTACAGCAGGCACTGTCTATTCTTGTAGGTAGTGTTCTACAGTAATCTATTCAACTCAGATTTGTCCATCAAACTTCGTGGTCTGTTGCTTACTTGTTGTTCCTCCTAGATACTTCCTCATCACAAAATAGCACTAGCTATAGCAATAGCTGATGAGAAATTTCACAACTTGACGTGTGGTACAGGTGGCATCCTGTGACAGTATGACAGTGTGTTGAGTTGAAGCATAGAAGGTCAGGAACAGAATATCAACCAACAATTCATAAAGTAACTCTACACTGGAAGTAGGACTTGAACATGTCACCCAAGACCTCTTTGGTCAGTTGTAGGACTGCACTATGAACATGGATAATTGTCTATAATCCAGAAGAAGGAACTTTTATTTGTATTAGAGCAACATCGTATTGGTGTGTAAATAAAAATGATCACTTGGAAAATGTGACATAAAAGTCACACCGGATTTATCCTAATGTGCTGTAAATGGCTTCTCCTGTGCAGATCAAATCAGCCAAAAAGATCAGCTATTCTGCAGTCAGTAACATTTTCTACAAGACACTCACCTTTTGGATTCTCCTTTGTGTCCTCATCCTGCCTTTGCAAATCATAACACATGTTTACAAAGCAACATTCTGCTAGGCGACACTGCAGTAATTTATTGTGGGCCACTTTCATCCCATAGATGATACACATCCAAACATGAAGGGGAAGGGAGGGGGGTACTGAGATCTCAGTGACAGTTCTGCCAAGGCCTAGGGCTGCTGTGGCTGTCTGATGGCATCTTCCTTGAGTATATCAGTTAGTATTTTCCAGCATTTTGGCATAAAGGTGACATTGTAATGTGTCTAAATCAGAGCGATCACCAGCCTTGATCTTCTCACTGGTAAAAAAAAAAAAAAATCAATTTTAACAATGATATTGTTTGTATGCCTACAGAAATTAAGGTTGAAAATAAGTTAACATTTTTAGAAATATAATATCGTCTAATAACTGTGGACAGCTTAATATTTCACATTGTGTTGCATTTTTTATTACTATATTGTATTACCATTGTGCCAATAGATGTGCATCCATTTGATACAGTTGTGTTTAATTATGCCTAGGATGTGCTAATACTTCAGAATATACTTGGCCCATGTTGCAACACTGGCATATAGGGTAGGGTTGCCTATTGCAACCAGTAAATACCCATGTTACCAAGAAAAATGTTTACTGAATACAGGTTAAAGTGTTTAACCTCGTCCCACCCTGCACCATACAATTACGTCTCTCCACACAGAGAACACAGTTAACACAAAGTGACATATCAGAACGGCACAGTGACGGCATCGGCTCGTGAGCGGTGGCATCTCTTACAGGTGTATTATACAGCTGGCACAGTGCTCTTTCTACTGGAATTGGAGATGACACTGATCCCGGGAGTTTACCCCCTGAGATGCCTTCAATAGCAACTGCTGCATCCAAGTAGTGTTCACGGAGAAGGGATTCCCTCTGTACTCCATCAGGCCCACCCCCCAGCCCGTGATACGATCTCAAAGTTTCAATGGTGGCCATGACAACTGAGGGCCTAACAATGGGCTCTGGTGTTGCCATCTCCAGAAGCCAATTAGACAGTGCTTGACAGGATCTATTATATGATTTTTCATCATCTAAACATAAGTATTATAATGTATTTTACAACTGATTAGAAGATTGTCCCCATTTTTGAAAAATAATAAAAATCAAAATTCCAAGTAGTAAAATGAATTTCCCTTTATCCAGTCATTTATAATTGGTATTTCTGCATCTGTAATGACACAATCTATAAAATGATCGTGTTATTTATCCTACATGGTGAACGCCTTAAAAACTATTAAAAAAGATGACAAAATTCTTGTTTTTGGTGACTTCACATCCCAGAAAATGGTTTAAAAGATGATCAGAAAGTTATCAAAATGCTACCAATAAAAGAAACTACAGCTTGTAAAAGACAAGCTTATGCACAGCCGCCTTGAAAGAAAACTAAAAAATGTAATAATGTCAGAATATAGCAGCAAAAACAGGATGATTTTTAATTAAAAATGGTGATTTTGTAATGCAAAAGTTAGTAAACTACTGAGACCTATTAGGGTCATTCATCAAACTGGTGTAAAGTAGAACTGGTTTAGTTGTCCATAGCAACCAATCAGATTCCACCTTTCATTTCTGACAGTTCCTTTGGAAAATGAAAGGTGAAATCTGATTGGCTGCTATGGGCAGCTAAGCCAGTTCTACTTTACATCAGTTTGATAAATGACCTCATATATAAAGTTTATATAATCCTAATTGTATCAACCCACAGAATAAAGTTATGTTATTTACAACATCCGGTAAACTCTGGTAAAAAAAAAAATATATATATATATATTGACAGATTTGCTATTATTTGGCCACCTCACCTCCCAAAAAATGGAATAAAATCACACTTATGGAAATTACAACTCATGATGCAAAATACAAGCTCTCATACAGCTTACGTAATAAAAGTGGACGTATTTGTACGTCACAGAGGGTTTACAGGGTTAAGAAATCATTTCAGCAAACTCCTTGTTCCAAAGTCCAAATGGCGCCCCTTCTGATCCTTGCCATATCTTGCCATATTTTTGTACCTGGGAGAAAAATATATTTATGGTGCTTTTTCTCTTACTCCCTGTAAAATGAATTTAAGGCTAAGGCAACATGAACAACCTCGTTAATCATTAACTAATGTGTAAGCTATAACGTAAGAGCACAGAAATTTCAATTTAGAATTAAAAAATATATAGATATTGACCAAAATTTACTATTATCATAAAGCACAATGTGTCAACAATTCATTCCAAAGATGTTACCACATGAAGTGACACATTTCAGATTTTAAAACAACATGGCTGACTCCTTAAAGGGGTATTCCAGGATTTTGGTCCATTTTTAATTAGCCCTCATAGTGGGTCATGTGGATGCTGCAGCCAATGACTGGCTACAGAGGTAATGTGTCGCCCAGTAACGAGACATGGGGGACATGTCACCGCTGCAGCCACTTATTGGCTGCATCAGCCATGTAATCTTGGTCAAACTGGATATCGGGTGAGTGAAGGACCTGGAACTCAGCACCCTGGATCAGGTAAGTATGCTGGGGAAGGTCTACCCGAAAGGCCCCCTGTGGGGGGTGAATAACCTCTTTAATTATGAACTAATTTGTGAGCTATAACTATCTGTCTTAAGAGCACATAAATTAAAATTTAGAAAATTTAAATTATTTTTTTTTTTAATAAAATAACTGTGAGACTTAAAAGGGTTCTCTGGGAATTAAGAAAATGAAAATATTCAACTATGACTTCATTATAAATATATTCCTAAATACCTTTCATTGTTTATAATGCCTCGTTTTGTCTAAAGAGCAATCATTAGGAGAAATAAAATGGGCGCAATCCTATTAGTCTTAATCACACAGGATGACAAGTTACAAGTTAGGGGTTGTTCACATATCAGTTATTTGATCAGTTATTTCCATCAGTTATTGTCAGCCAAAACTAGGAGTGGACACTAAACAGAGATCAGGTGTAATGAAAAGATCTACACCTGTCTGCTGTTTTTGACCTGCACCTGATTTTGGCTCACAATAACTGATGGAAATAACTGATCAAATAACTGATATGTGAACAACCCCTTACTTCACTGAGCTAAAAAGCTGCCTCATCCTCCTCTCTGCTCTGCTTGTCCCAACAATCATGTGAATGGGGTCCCTGTACCCCCTGCAGCCCTGAAATGACCGGAGTGGGCACATGCGAGCGGTCGCTCTATTCAATTCTATGGGAGTCCCAGAGATAGCCAAGCGCTCTCCTTAGCTATCTCTGGAACTCCCATAGAAATGAATGGAGCGGCCGGTCGCACTGGTCATTTCAGGGGAGCAGCATGGGTACGGGGTCTCCATTCTCGTGATTGGTTGGGGACCCAGAGGTAGGACCCCAACTGACCCCCTTTAAGTCCTACTATAACTTTTTTTTAGGATTTTTCTAATTATCTTTGTTTTATCTTCAGGAATTCCACCTTACACCTTGACTCCAGAAGTGTTTGGACAGTGACAATATTTGCCTCTGTACATTACCATAATGGATTTACTTACATATTTCTTTGCGTTATTGTGATGTTCAGATACTTTTATGAAATTTTTTTCACTGCCCAAATACTGTCCAAATACTTGTGGACCAAACTGTTGTTGGATCAACAGTCATACAGAGCTAATATAAAACTGTCTGGGGCTTGGTTATGTTAGAAGGCTCCATCACAGATTCCAGCAAACATGCAAGACAAAATACCACAGTATGCTGCACTATCTGGTCCGGCAGGATGATGGACTCTATAACAGTAATCCAGTAGACTACATTATAGTTAATGGGGTCTATTGGGTATGGGGGTGTGTGGCTTCAATAATGAAGGCACTTGTGCATTTTTTTTGTCTGTTCCTAGACTGGAAAAGAAAAACATAATAAAATGGAGATGTCAACCTAGCCATCAAAAGTGTGCAGGTCTTGACAGCTACGTCAGGTCACTATACTTTACTGGTGGACTTCACAGTGTTTTTAATTATTTGCATTTTATGAGGGCTTTCTATCACTGAACCTTCCGAGTAGGTCAGAATGTTCTTTTTTCCCTTTAATAAACAGCATCATTTATAACTGTTTTGTCTTTCATATCGTACAACGTGATCGCTTGTAATGAAAGCAAACTTCTGTCCCTTGAGATATGAATGTGTTTATAAAAAGGACAAGAAGGAGATTACTGTATAAGTAATGATGATTATCAACGATGAATGCCATCAGAGATGGCTTATAAATCATGTGGCAGAGAAGACAAATATTACAAAGATCATTGTCTTCTCCGGTCATAAGTGGCCAAGGAAGAGTATCCTTTGGGATAAGAACCCATATTACGGGATGTATCTTTATTAGGACTCCCCCCTTTTATCATCTTCTGGATGAGTTGTGTTCTAAGCAAGTTGGATGCAGCTCAGGGAATAATGTAATGGG
Organism: Rhinella marina; assembly: GCA_900303285.1. NCBI lineage: Eukaryota > Metazoa > Chordata > Amphibia > Anura > Bufonidae > Rhinella > Rhinella marina. The sequence goes on from ONZH01002940.1 coordinate 392,437, forward strand.
AGTTTTTGTATGATCTAAAACACAGAAAATTAAGTGTGACAAATTACTGTGACAAGTACTTTGAGTGTGGAACAAATATTTCTGTCGGACAACAAGAGTAACGTGGATACTTTATCCCAAAACAAGAATGGTGGATGTGGAAGAAAAGACTTTAAAAGTGCCCTTTTGGCATTCATTCATATTGTACATTGGAGCCTATGGACAAGGTATGCAACTTTTTGGTATATATGTGTATTACCTACATTGAATCTTTACACTCTGCACGCTACCAAATGTAAAGAAGAAAAGAAATGTGAACAGATCCTTCTATGACTTTTAGCTTCCCTTATATTGTAGTTAATTCTTTAAAGGGAGATAGGGAACGTGCAATGTAAACAGGGACTGTGCTTTTTATATGATCTTGGATATGACCCTTTGACAGTGTAAAGTGGACAGGCAGATTGTTTGGATGGTGCAGAAGTAAAGGCAGACATTTCGAGAATTTACTGTACGTTTTTACACGTTGCATATATCTCAAACGTTGCATACTTACAAATACAATTGGTTACAATTCATTTAGTATTGAGGTACTTGACTTGCAGTTCCTAAATGTCTATCAGTCCATAATTGTAATCCATCAGTCCCAAAGGATACCTCATGATTAAGAGACAATGTTCAGGCCTCTAAGCTCCTCTCCTTGCAGCTTGTGACACCTTCAGGGGACATCTAGCCTTGTGCTGTGCCTGTGTTCCTAGGGGCTGATACAGGGCTTAGGGCATCCCTTCATCTTTTTTCAAATGGATCTAGCTTCTCATTGGCACTTTAGCAGGGAAGGAAACTCCCTGTCCTCCAACACTCATTGTCAGCTCGCCAGTTGTCTTCGGCGGCTGTCTCATGTGCAGGTCATCTTCAATAGCACATCTGTTGGAAGGGTGACTCCAGCAGGCTTTCCAGCAGTCACAGACTGCTCAACAACTCTGACCTACCCCTGTCACACCATTGGTTTCTTTCATATTGGCATGGTGTTGACTCCACACTGATGCCACAACTTTTATCCTTGTCCTTAAAGGCGTTCTCTGGTCCGAACCTAATATTTGCTTGCTAAATCTAACCTGTGGAGGGAAGGTTAGTGGCCTTATACTTACCTTCCACAGTATAGCCAATTTGGAGATCCACCTCCCAGTCACTTGGTCCATCTTCTTCTCTTTCTGTTCCTTTCTCCAGCAGGAGACGGATCGTCACGAGTGACGTCACCACCTACTGCTGGAAAAAGAGCCGGCCGGCAGTCTTCATAGCGCACTAGGCTGAATGCTAGTGCGCATGTGCGGGACCGCCTGCCGGCTGGCCGTCAGTCTCTGTATCGTACAGGCTTCTCTATGTGATTTAAGTGCTGTACAGGAGTGACATGTCACAGGGGGCACTGGATGGCAAACAGGGGGCACTGGATGGCAAACAGGGGGCACTGGATGACAACCCAACCATGAGATACTGATGACCTATCCTAAGGAGAAGTCATCAGTATTAAATCCTAGAAAACCCCTTAAATCCGTTTATGAAATGAAAAAATACACTTTTCTGTACCTCACAGGGAAATATTAACTATGCCAAAGTTTTCATAAGCACTACACTCTGGCAAAGTGTTTTATCAGACTTTTCAATTGACCTTACCAATCAACATAATAAAAAGACCATGGTGTTCACTGGAGCTCCACTATTCATATATTATCAAGGTACAGCAACATCCATACAAATGTGGGTATGCCCGGTACTGCAGCCTAGCACTGGATAGGCACATGGAAAATCCCTTGAAAAACAGTTGGAATTTAAATAAAGAAAAAGTAAAAAAAAAATTGTTTGCTGCTGTTTTTGCACCGTGGTTGTAACAGTTATCATTATTGACTAGTAATGATTGTTCTAACGAGGTGATCAGCATTCTTCTTCTCGAAATACTGTTGTAACAGCTTATTCTAGCCAATTACAATGGAAATGTGGACAGGATCAGCTCCTTACAATTAAGACTTGTCCGTTTCATACAATTAACATATATTTTTTTTTTATTAAAAAAGACCACTGGATTTTGTATATACACAATTGTGTGCTTCATAGAAAGCCTTATGGTATGTTACCACTTTCCCTTTGTTCCCTTTATATTAAAAAAAAAAATAAAAAATCACCCTTCCACAATGCAGAGTTTTTAAACCTCAGCAAGCTCTATCCATCATGAGTAGTGTTGTTTCGTTGATTTGTGGCAGTTTTCTCTAATGACTTATTGGGAACCACTGGTCAGCAATCACAGTTTTCCACAGAAGCCATTTTCTGGATTTAAGTCATTAAAGGGAGTCTGTCATCTCCTAGGCCCCTATAAAGTACATAAAGATGCCCATAGCACATGTTGTAACAACAGTAATGTTACCTTTGGCGCATTCTTCTGTGTTTTAGAAGTCCCAAAAATGGAGTTTTAAAATTATGCAAATGAATCGCCGCATGAGCCCGGAGGCAGCGTTTAGTTCTTGGAGCCCGGGCTCCAGTCCTTTTTAACATGCAATCCCCGCCCCCGCTACTGCCTCCGCCCGCCCTGCACCTCGTTCGGGTCCTCCTTCTCAGCCGGTGAGATCTCAGTCTCTCGCTGGGCCGGGGCATGCGCACTGACTTCGGCGATGCCGTGCCCAAAATGGGCATCACAGTGCGCATGCCCCGGCCCAGCGAGAGACTGAGATCTCACCGGCTGAGAAGGAGGACCCGAACGAGGTGCAGGGCGGGCGGAGGCAGTAGCGGGGGCGGGGATTGCATGTTAAAAAGGACTGGAGCCTGGGCTCCAAGAACTAAACGCTGCCTCCGGGCTCATGCGGCGATTCATTTGCATAAATTTAACACTCAGTTTTTGGGACTTCTAAAACACAGAGGAATGCGCCAACGGTAACATTACTGTTGTTACAACATGTGCTATGGGCATCTTTATGTACTTTATAGGGGCCTAGGAGGTGACAGACTCCCTTTAAAGAGGCTATCCCATGAAGAAACATTTTTTTTTTTTTAAATTGGAAGCCAGGAAAAGCTGCAGCAGAAAGGTAGTTTTACATGGTGGCTATGCAGATGTATAGCTATAGCTTCTTGCTTGTAGAAATGGATCTTGAATGAGGATTCCTCACTTTGATTTCCATATGCTGTAACATACTTATAGAAAGAGATTCTCTTCATGAGAGACATGAAGGGGTTCTAAGGGAGGGAATGAATGAAAATGGCCACCAGCCAACTGTCCTAGAATGTGATCAGGACTGGTTGCCACCACTTGCAGATTTAGGCTACTTTCACACTTGCGTTTGGACGGATCCTCACGCAATGCGCTTGCGAATGGATCCGTACGTAAATGCATTCGTTCGCATCCGTTCAGAACGGATCCGCATTGCGTATCTTTTACATAGGCAAAACTGATCCGTTCTGATCTCCATTAAAAGTTCCATAGGGAACGGATCCGTTTGCTATTGTCCATTAGCAAACGGATCCGCTCCCATTGACTTGCATTGGAGTGGAGACAGATCCGCCTCCATTCCGCTCGGTCAAGCGGACACCAAAACGCTTCACGCAGGTGTGAAAGTAGCCTTACCTAGGGAGGTGAGGGAGTCAGACCTCCCTACACATTATATTGCTCTACAATAGATGGCAATGATGTGATCCTGCCTATGATATGCGATCATGGCTGAGCAGCCTGACAGGAAAACTCTCCATTGTTTTATATGCAAGCGCCAGATGCGCCCCTGTACAGTACTGCAACTGGACGCAACTAGTCCTGCTCACCTTCTACCATAGGTTGCTGACAGCCATTTTTAATCATTCCTCGAGAACCCCTTTAAGCAAAATTTTAACCAATTATTGTGGGAAGACATATGGCAAAAATCCCTGGTATTTATAGTGTGACATGGATGGTGCCAATCTTGGTGCCCACCACCCTCTGTCCCTGAAGTTCAGCATGGTAGCTGTTAAATGGACAGTAACTTAAATGCATTGCCACCCCTTACGCCACCAATCTCTACTCTCCCTTGAATGTCATTTTTTAATTCCCACCGGCAATTTTGTAGTTTTCAAACTAGGGCTAACTGGCTACCCTATCAAGTATATGTAGTAGGGTCCCCCAGCAGCTCTTCTCTTGGTTCCATTCATTGCTTCTCTCCACATGGTATCGCTGGTTGGTTATAGTGGGTTCTTGACACAAAGTGAAAGTCTTTCAGTGGCAGAAGCAGAAACCATTTCCTTTCCAGGACCTACATCATTATCAGCATCTCCCAACAATGATACTTTCCATTTCCCTCCGTCCCTAGCCCCTGGACAATTTGTAGTTTAAAACTAGGGCCTACGGGATACCCTAACAAGTATATGTAGTAGGTTCCACCAGCCCCTGCAGGTCTTGTCTTCTCTTGGCTCCATTCTTGGCTTTGATCCACGGGCTATTGTTGATTGGTCATGATTGATTCCTGACACAGTGAAAGTGTGCTCCCGTGTGGCAGAAAGAAACCATTCCCTCACCAGTGCCTTAAAAGTATGCTATATTAGTATCCCAGCACCTACATCCTTATCAGCAGTTTTAATTGAAGGCAAGACATTGAGGGACAATTATTAAGCCCTTTACACCACTATTGTGGGCTAAAAAGTCACAGATTATGGCGCACGCCACGTGTGCACCATAATTTGCGACTTTTTGAGCTTCTCAGCACTTTTCTGAAAGGCTGTGAAAAGAGGGTGTGGCTTTGAAGGAGGGGCATGGCTTCATGCCGCCGGTTGCATTCACTTTAACCAAAATATGAAGAAAGCTATAGCTGAAGTCTACACCAACCTGTAGCTGGTGTAGACTTCAGTTTCTGGCGCACAGCAGGGCACAGATGTACCTGATTTGTTAAGAGGCTTCTGTCTCTTAAGAAATTAGGCACATCTCACGCCAGTACAGGATGATCAAGATTGTGTTTATTCCATAAATTCCACTTGGAGCCTCATACAGATGCTTACTCTGCCCTTGTCCTTCCCCTGAGTAGTGGTGTGTTTTTCTGCTATTTCATTCCATTATCTGAAAGTGTAACCCTTTTTGTAACCTTTTTTAATATATTGTAGGGACAGGGATATTAGGCTGATTTCACACGAGCGAGTTCAATGCGTTTAACTCGAATTGTGTGTTTGTGAGACCTCCCGTCCTCACCTATGTAGAACTGATCAGTGTTATTCAATACATTCTAGAACTCTAAGGGTTACATAGTATCACAAATCAATATGATGCTATGCGATCTTATCAGTGCTGCGTAGGTCTGGACGACCTACAGGAGCTCTTGCAGAGACACACTGCAAGTTCAATGCATTGAACTCGGCCTGTGAAGCCAGCCTTAGTAAAGCTCTCACTGAGCGTTACTAAGGAGAGTCTGTCTTCAGTCTTCTACTGGGCTCTGAAGAGGCCTGTGTGAAAAAAATAAGATAGGCAGGGTGATGAGCAGTGATAGGGCATGTATACATAGTCAGGGACTGGGGTAGTAACAAAACGCAGGCTGGAACCCTCTGTATGTTACACACAAGTGTCTTCAACACTCAGTAGAACACTGAAGACAGGCTCTCCCTAGCAATGTTCAGTTAAACCTTTGCTAAGAAGTCTACACCATGTTTTCTAGTACAAAGCAAAATATTTTACTACTGAAGTATATTACAAAAATGTTTAACATCACCGTCCCTACACTATATTAAAAATAATCTGAAACAATAGTGAGTCCCTTTTTGAATGAGGAACTGCAAGTTGTAGAGTACATAACAGATTCCTCATATTTGTAGGCTTATGTATTTCTTTCATGGCCTGTATTTCCGCAGAAGGTTGTGAACAGTAGCAGATTCCCGTTGACATGGAATAGGGGTATATTTTTGTGTGGTTTATTTATAACACCTTTATTTCAGTATGTACTGTTTGCTGAAGCGCATTGCTCTTCTGTTAATGTTAACCCTGCACGCTCCCTAATAACAATACATTTCCTGTTATGTTAGGCCGTTTGAACTCTCTCTGCGTATTATTATTTATATTTGTTGTCAAATCCTTTCGAAACCAGCGTAAATCACCATAGTACACCGAAACCTATGCATGGGAGCTGCAAAAACAGAAAAAAAAAAGAGAAACAAATCTCTACCTTTATCTGCTCGGTGCCAAAGCCCAAATTGCAAGAAAAAATAGGTTTCACTTACTACACAGATCCTGGAGAGGGATTTACATTTAATAAATGTTTACAAGTATTTTCATAAAGCCTGCTTATGACTGTGTTGGCTGCACATGATTGATTACTTAAATGTTGCCTTTGCTATAATGTACATTGCACAGTTGTCTCTGGGAGTTATTTATTTTTCCCAGTATTTATGGTTGGCGAGGCAGCTTAGTTATTAACATTAGTTATAGCTATTTCTGTAGATATTTATCTAAACCACAAGTTTTTGACACATTTCTTTTTCTGTAACAAGGAATAGAATATCTGGAGCTATAAAATCTTGTCAGATTCCGAAGAATATATATATGCGCAAGCTATTACCTGGAAATTTTCTTGTAAAGATCCAGTTAAGATTTCAATATAAACCTTGTTTTAGCCTCACAAACAAAATGTCACTGGGGAATGTGCGAGTGCAGTATTCTAAAACACCCTGTAGGATGGCGTAAGATATTATTCCGGTTGGTAGCGTAAACCGTTATTGTTTAGACTGTGACTCTACCCTTTGCAGGTACATATTTTTTTTGCATTTATGGCAATATTCACCTAAAGGGGTTTCCTGAGATTCTGATATTGATGACCTATCCTCAGGATAGGTCAAAAATATCAGATTGGTGGTGGTCCCACACTTGGCTATTTGAGGAGCTTGGGGCACTCCAGTGAGTACTGCAGCCTCCTTGCATCTTATCTAGCCCAGCAGCATCCATTGTATAGCGCCTGTGCTTGGTATTGCAGCTCAGCCCCATTCACTTGAAAGGAACTGAGCTGCTCCTAGGCGATGCGACTGATGAACATGCCGTCACTGGCCTAGGAAATGGTCACTCACTGGTGTACAGCAGCCTCTTCAAACAGTTGATCGGTGGTTTGCCGGAAGTTTTATTCCCACCGATCTGATGTTGATGACTTATCCTGAGGATAGTCATCAGCTTTAGCCAAATATAGGAAGCTTCACTGGCTACTGTTGAGATAGAGCTAGAGATGAGCGAACGTGCTCGTAACGAGCACTGTAGCGCTCGGCTCCCCTGCGCTCGCATGGGCGCAGCCATCCGGATCCGTCCTCCTCACCCAACGGATCCGGATGCCTGCGCCCATGCGAGCGCAGGGGAGCCAAGCGCTACAGTGCTCGTTACGAGCACGTTCGCTCATCTCTAGTCCTAACCTAAAAACCAGTAGGTGAAAACCCAAAGAGTTCAAGAAAATGGCAATTTATTCCTGTACAAATTCATGGGAAAACTCCAGTCTTAGCAAGTAAGGAGGAAATGAAGTGGCCTTTCCAGTGGTTAAAGAGGTTGACCACTTTCTGGATTCTGTTGAATAGAGGGTTTGTGAGATGACTATATGGCACTGACTAATATAGCCTTTGTTGAAATTCTGCTCAATTTTCTATATTTTATAAGGTATGCCCCCTTGTTTTTCCAAGTCTTTTGTGCTGTCCACATAGAGGTCTTGCCTATAATATGGCTGCAGGTAGAGGGTCATGTGACCAGGAGAATCACTCAGCTTCCTCCATACAAACACACTGTATCACACTAAACTCCCAACAGTACACGGCAGATGACGGGTGAATAAAATTTGAATAGAGGAGACATCACATGGAGTCTATTTGCCGGGTCACATGACCATCCACGAACAGCCATTTTATGGGCAGAACCTCTATGCAGACATCACAAAAGACTTGGCAAATAAGGGTACATACCTTATGAAATTTAGAAAATGGCACATAATTTCAACAAAGGTTATTTTACTACGAGCCATATAATCATCATACAAATACATTGGTCATCAGTAACCAGAAAGTGGACAACATTTTTGTGAAGATGCAGGAGATACAACCTGATGTATTTTGGTTTCCACTGTGAAGTCTACCACTGGGTTGTTCTTATCTACTATTTGGGAACCACAGGTTCTCCATGATCTATACAGAATGAAGGGTATGGGATGCACAGATCTTCTCTCCTGCACCTAGAGATCTTACACATTACGCATCTAATCCAGACTAATGTCAAGTATGCCACATGACAACAAAATAGCGTGAATCACAATGTCATTACCATCATAATAGTCCAACCCTCTATACATTGTACCAAGGGATAAAGATGTGTTCATATTCAATTAAATTCCAATATTTATGTGGGCCAGCATTGGGATATCAGTACCTTACTGCAGTGGTATAGACTCTAGGACAGGGCTTTCAGATATATACAGGACATAAATAGTATGCTATCTTGGAGAAGGGTTTGGTAGTCTTTCTTACTTGCTGTTCCTAACCAATCTAGGTTAGGTCTATGGGACGATTTTTATTACATGCCAATCTACCCAGACACCAAGAACCAGGTTGTTGAGATTTTACTGTATTTAATAAGAGGAATTTTGTTGGCTACAATACTGGTTTATTTTGTTTGTTTTTTCTTTTATACACACTGTACACTTTTGACTATTTTCTGTTTTATAGACCACCAATGGCCATGTTTGCAGTCACTCCATTCTCTCCATTTATTCATTGTTTATTGATACATTCTACACTTGCCTCCCTGAATCCCATATGAAGACAGTGGCTCATATGATTAATTACCTCTGCTCTTTTGATGCACAGGTGCACATATTCCTGGCAATCTGTCTACATGTGGACATAGCTAAGACACATCAAGGATTTAGGTCATGCATTAATTCAAAATGTTAATTCTTTTTACTTTGATTCACTGTCCTGATTGCTGGGAGCTGTGTTTTATTCATGGACCTTTGTGATACTTGATTATGTAAGTCTTAGTCTACTTTTGTTGTCTTATGTATTAAAATATTTTACATACAGCCTCCTTTTTCTATTCTTTTACACTGTGGTTATATTAGTAAATCTAACATTATCACTGGGGTGAGATTTGGATTCTACCAAAAGATACTTTTATATCATTTATATTCAGTATACCTTGTTCCCTTTTTAACACTTTACTGTTGTTGTTGTTGTTGTTTTTTTTTTTTTTTGTACTGTTAATTTTTATTACTTCATCTATATATTCCTGGGAAGCTGCAAAATAATTTCCAAAAAGTGAAAGATCAGTGTGCTATGTACAACCAATGAGGCCAGGTGAGGCGATCACTTCACGCAGCACCAGCACTTTTTAGCCTAGATATTGGAAACTGATTCATAACAGTGTGGATGGGTGTGGGTGTTTTTTTATGGGACCAGTGGGTTAAAAATAAAAAAGAATCATCATTCACCTGACTGATCCCCTGATGCATCCGTTCCAGTGCTCTCCATTTCCTGCTCCCACCTCTACATAGTGGAAATAGCTGTAGATGCCTGCTCATCCAGTGACCTGCCTTCAGCCAGTTATTGGCTGAGTAGACATCTCCAGCCACTTCCTTCATGTGCAATAAGAGCAGCAAGTGAAGAGCAGTGGTGGTCACAACACTGTTTAAACAGCAGTAGCAGGGAAATGGTGAAGTGAGTAATGCTTATTTTTTTAACCCATTCTACTCCATTTACAAAATCCCAATGAAAACCTTTTTTGGGTGAATAGTGCCTGCTTGAAATTAGAAATTCATTAATGGCAACATCAGTTTGTGTGGAGTCTGTTCAACACCTCACTTGGTGACACAGCTCTTGATGGCAGCCCCACACCATTTGCAGAGCTAGGAGATTGGAGGTAAGATGGAATGCATGGGCAGCTTGGGTCCTCCAGAGCAAAAGCTGCTGTTTGCAGTGACTTTCTGTTGTGGTTCATAAACGCAGACCTTTCTAATATGGTATATGGTCAAGAGTTGCCGTTAGGGATGAGCGAAGTCGAAATCATTCGAAGACGATTTGCATAAAACTTTGTTAGAGTACTGTACGGAGCGAGCGCTCCATACAGTATTAGAATGTATTGGCTCTGATGAGCTTGGGTTTGGTTCCAAGGTACCACCGGCTCATTGGAGCCAATACATTGTAATACTGTACGAATCGCTCGCTCCGTACAGTATTCAAACAAAGTTTTATGCGAATCGACTTCGAATGAAGCATCCGAAGTCGATTAGCTCATCCCTAATTGCCATAATAAGACAACCACTTTAAGGAAACAGTAAAATGTCTTGGCTTTCATATTCTTATTAAAATTGGTACCTAAGCATTGTTCTAGTTATAATGTGTCCTGTTCTCGCCTTGTGTGATTTAAAGCAGTAATAGTATAGTGTTAGATATAAATGTAACATGTCCTCTATCCTTCTCCTTTCCTGTCTTACCTTTCCTTTCCCTCTAAATGAGAGCCTGACAGTACCTGGAAAGTGCAAGGACAGTGCAGGGTCTATGCTGGGTGTGGGATTGTAGCAATTGGACCTTGTGACCAAGATTAATGAATCTCAGATGGATTTTAATTAGCGCAGCTGGAGTCATCAATTATCCGCAGAACACAAATATTGTTATATTTGGGAAATTCTTGATTTATTTTATTCCTTTGGCCACTAGATTTAGATGAATGAGATCTCATCATGAGCATTCAGAGAAAAACTGCTTGAGGCTACAGTTTATTATTTAGGACACAATCAGCAAGAGTAAGCGCCACTGAACAAAAGACTGTAAACTAGTCTCAGCATTAATTTGGAAAATTTGCTGATATGTGTGGCCATGTACAGATCGTCAGAAACATTAGAACATCTCCTACAGAATACGGAGCCTCCTGTCAGGCGAAGAATAAGTAACCGCCATTGTCCAGTAGATGATCCATAACAGAATGTCATTGTATGTGCACATGCAGCATAGAGCAGCCACATTTAATATGACACCCAACACGCTCTCCCTTTATTATACTTTTAGAGCTTTCTGTGCAAACAAGGGATTGAATAAGCAATAAGTAACGGACAAGAAGTGAAATTTGCAACTCGGTGCCAGTGTTATGTAGGATATATTAGCATATATGTTTTGCAATGAACGCCTCCATACATCAACAAAATCTGATTAGTTTTGCTCATCCGTCCACTGTTCTTTTCACAGACTCTGACTGTTTTACAGGATATTGGTATGCACCCTGGGATAATAAAGACCCGAGAGCTTCTTTAACGTCAAGAGTTTTCTAAGATATAGAATTGATGATATAATGTGGAGGAATGACTTATGGGACCCTCACTAAAAAAAGATCATTTTCTTATAGACACAGCACTGCTCTCAGATCAGCACTTTGTCTTGGTTGGTGTTGCAGGATTGCCCGATTTAAACCTGTATTAGTCCAAAATTGGAAGAATATGGCTGCTTCCAGAAACCGTGTCATACCGGTGTATGGGTTGTATCTTGTATTGCAGCTCAACTCCACCGAAACAAATGCTGAGCTGAACTGCAAAGCCACACTGGAACTGTCCTCTGGGTAGGTCAGCAGCATCTGTTCGGTGGGGATCTGACACCTGAGACCCTCGCTGATCAGCTGTTTCAGAAGGCCCTGCGCTCCTGTGAGTGCCGCAGCCTTCCAGCTGCTTACCTTAGGCCAGTGACTTCATGACTAAAAGTCACATGGCCTGGGTGCAGCTTAGCCCCATTCACACAGCTGATCATCGGTGTTGCCAGGTGTGGGACACCTACCAATCAGGTGCTGATGTCCTATTCAGAGGCTAGGTCATCAGTTACAAGGAGGCGGATAACTCCTTTGATGTTGCCATTGGTTGTAAGCAATCTAAAATGAGGAACAGTGCCACTCTTCTCCATGGGCTGTGTCTGGTATTACAGCTCAGTCACCTTCAAGAGAATAGAGACGCAATATCAGGCTGGGGCTACATGGCGATCTTCTGCCCATCAATCGACCAAACAACGCTGTGTAACTTTGAACTGACTGTGGTTGTAGTGTGATTTACAAGTTGCCATAATGCCAAAACTGCAACACATCCAGCAGTCTGAATTTTTGGGATTTTGAGGTCACAGTTGCGGCAACTTGTGAGTTGCTGTGTTCAAGGTCTTTGCAGGTACACAGCGATCTTTGCAGTGAGTGTCATGAGCAAGCGCATGTGTAGAACCCATTACAAAGTTACATATTATTATATTTTTTTACTTTAAGTGAATCTAAACATTTCAGTATCCTTTTTGGTAGTAAAGCCCCAAATTAGGAGCTTATGTTATACACCATATAGTTTGACACTGCAATCGTGAAAAGAAGCAGAATGCATTTCGGCTTATGGTTACGTAGTTGGTAAGGTTAAAAAGAAGACTTTGATACATCAACCACAGCCTATAACCCTACTATGTTGATCCAGAGGAAAACAACCCCCCGCCCCCATGATAATAGATGCCAATTTCCCCATATTAACTCCTTAATGACCAGCCTGTTTTGGGCCTTACTGACCTTCCATGTAGCATTTAGACTGGGCCGTTGTAAACAGACCGGGTGTCACGAGTGGGCTTGCGTCTGGTATCAGACGTTCTGCGCGGCTTATAAGAGTGACATAATTTGACATGCTTTTCCCTTGGTTTGGTTGCGGTTTACCACACCCCTTCCCCTCAGCTGTTGCCGCTGTGGTAATTATCTTTCTCCTATTTACCCCTTCCTCTCCCAGTATACCCTGCGGTTTATACTTTCTGCCTACTTAGTAGTGTGTGGTGTGGATCTCGGCTGAGATCCGGTTGCTGCGATATCTGCTTAAAGATAAGTGACTTTTTCCCTTTTGTGGTTTTCCTTTTGGAGTCTCCTGTTCGTCCTTACTCTTGGAGGAACGGGTTTACTCTTTCTTGTCACTAGCTGCAGGGTTCTTTAGGGTGCATTTATTATTAGGTTCCTGTGTATGAACTCTCCTGCCACCCAGGATTGTTCATACTGGTAGTCAGTCAGGGCCTAGTTTCAGGGTTCCCTGTAGGAGGTGACCGTTTCCCTGGTTTTGGTCTGTTCCCTTCCCTCGTACGCTCGGTGTGGCTATTCCCTCCACACCAGAGCGTGACACCGGGGCCCATCCAAAGGCCTCCCGAGTGACCGCTGTAAAAAGGCATATTGGTTTTCATTATAGAAGAACTTCTGCAAAAAATTTTATTCCATGTCCTGCTAGAAATGTACATGATGTAATCTGTAGTGAATGTCATTTTCTTACCAGTGTCTGTATTTTTGCATTATATCTCCCTAATGCTTCTCATCTGTATCATGTGACTAGGAATCAGACTCACCAACTTACACAGCATCTTATGTGTGGACAGGAAGTCTATTTCTCTATTCCTTCCTATGGGAGCCTCACTTTCAGTCTCATAGGAATGAATAGAGCAGTAACTGGCTTCCTGTCCTGGGTCAGTTGGAGGTCAGGGAGTTGGTCACATGACCCAGCTACAATAAGAAGAGAGGGGATAACTCAGAATTACAGTCTCTGATGAGAAGATTACATTCACTACAGATTATATCATGCACCTTTCTAACCGGTCACAGAATAAAAATTTTTGCGGGATTTCTTCTTTAAGGGGTTAAAGGGAATTTGTGACTAGTGACCTTTCTATCGAACTGTTTGCATAGATACATAGCTGTAGTTCACCTGATTAAAACACCTTTTTTTCTTTTCTTGATCCAAGGCTACATTCTTGAGTTGTGATACATTTTCTAAATATGAAAATTAGGTGTTTTAATGCAATGAGGGCTTCATCATTGCTCTTGTTGCACTCAAGTTCCACTTCTTTCTGTGGCCAACTCTCCCTCATTGCTTTGATTGACAGGGCCAGGCAGTGGCTAAGCAGCCATGGAGGGGCAGGTCACAGAAAAGAGTGGAACATGGGGGTAACAAGAGCAATGTGATGCCCTTGTTGCACTAAAACACCTAATTTCCATAGAAATAAAAAGTATCACAACACAAAACACGCAAATTCATGGTATTTAGCATTTGAGTGTCTAAACAGTTTGATTATCATTAGGTCTTCATTTAGCAATGATCTGATGTGAAATACAGGTCCCAAGTAGATCACTGATGCTTTAGTTCTTCAATAATGGTTAGTGAGAAAATAGCATATATTCAGTTTGTGACTTAAATATGGGATTGAGGGGTATTTTATTCTGGGACATAATAGACAGAGCTTGCTAAGAGCTCATTTGCATCCTGGCTTAAACATGGTTCTTCACCAACGTAATCTACTCTTGATCTAGTTAACTTATCATACTCGCTACTAATCAGTTCTACTTTTATTGAAGACATCTCCCATAACTTGACACTTGGAAACATGATAAATCATTCAGCTGGATCTTTTGGGTTGTTTGGGCTAGTTTCACTAAGTAGGGCCTGGAAGGGTGGGTGCTTTAAATGTATGGTTGACCAAGTTCATCAAATGATTGTAGAGAAGGATTTAGGTGTAACTGTACTTATAGATCATAGATTAAATAGCAGCATACAATGTCAATCAGTTATTTCTAAGGCAAGCAGAATATTGTCATGTATAAAGTGTAAAGAGGCATGGACTCACGGGAAAGGGATGTAATATTGCCACTTTACAAAGTTTTGGCGAGGCCTCATCTGGAATATGCAGTTCAGTTCTGGGCACCACGCCATATAAAGGATGCCCTGAAGCTGGAAAAAGTAGAAAGAAGGGCTACTAAACTGAAATGGTTCTTGGAGACTCTTAGTTATGAGAGTAAAAGAATTACATTTATTTAGTCTTGAGAAGAGGTGTCTAAGGGGGACATGATTAACTTAAATAAATATAAAAATGGCCCATGAAAAAAATAAAGCAAAAAGCTGTTCCATGTAAAATTCCTTCAAAAAACAAGGGAGCATTGCCTCTGCCTGGTGAAGATAAAGTTCAGTCACATCCGCACCCCATCCCTTGGCTGAACTTGGTGAATGTCGTACATTGTATAGCGGTTGTGCTTAGTATACTGTTCAAGTCAATGGGGCTGAGCTGCAACCAGGCCATGTGACCGATGTACTGTGATGCTATGGTGCTCACAGAGCACTCGGCCTCTTCTAACAGCTGATTGGTGGGGTTCCTGGGTGTCAGTCTCTCAGCGATGTGATATTGATGACCTATCCAGAGGATAGGTCATCAAAAATTCCTGGATAACCTGGAGGACCTTTCACCACTCCTGATCTGCCTTTGTTATTAGCTATGTGCATTCGCCATGTTATAACAATTCTGGAGCGTCTATTCTTATGGCTCTATGTTGTGCTATTCCTTTATTATTTCTACTAGAAGTTATGAATGAATTGCTATTAGCCTTCAGTAAGTGTACAGCAGGGAGGTAAAACGTTGGGGGTGTGTACCTATACAGACTGAAGATGGCAGCACTGATTGGATAGAGTGAGTCGGTGCAGGTACACACCCCCAACTGGTTACCACCCCTCTGTACCCTTACTACAGACTGCTAGCAATTCATTCATAACATCTAGAAGAAATAATAAAGGAATGGCACAGCATAAAGCCATAAGAATAGATGCTCCACGATTGTTATTACATGGGGAACGCATGAAGCTATTAAAACAAGCATGTCATGAGTGGTGAAAGGTCCTCTTTAAGAATACACAGTAGTCTACTTGAAGGCCTAATGTCCCATGCAGGGTTGTCTCCACGTGGATGAAGAGCCAAACTAATACTTTATGGACATGCAAGTGCAATATTACTCTTCTGCCTACTTCAAAAGTGGGGACAAGCAAATGTGTATAAGTTGAGTACTGAGTGCTATACAATGGTGTGAACATAGAGCAACCTAAAAAGTTTTAGCACTGCTACTGCCATTTTCAAGTTATTGTACTAAAAAACATTTAAGAAAGACCAGGTTAGTTTTATATTAGGTACCAAGCAAGATGTTACAATTGTGAAATTATGTTATAGGCCATTACCTCAAATAAGGAGCGAGCCTTCCATTACCGAAGTGACCGGGCCTTACATGATGAATCGGAAATTGTCTTCTTATTACACTATCATCAAACTTGGCGCCACCGCAGCACTTTAAATAACGGATGTTTTCCTGCTGTGCCGTAAATGTAATAGCAATTACAAGTTTTCTTTCCCTTCCGTAAACTAAAATGATTTTATCTCATTGTCTTTACTATGCTGGAATATAAAGAAATAAGGCAGTTCCTTCCTCTCTCACAAATTACCATAAATATTGGAGATGCTGATTTTTCTGAGATCATTAGCATATCATGCTGCGACCTGCACTACAATGTACCATTAACAAAGCAGCCGTCCTGTAATTAATGTAAATAATATGGAACCGTAGCGCAAGTAACCCAGTCAGCCTTGGCAAAATTCATTTGTCATAATGTATTGTGTAAGGAACTCGGCCTAGTTTTAAATTAAACTTCATAGATTTGCCCCCTTTATTTGTTACACTTGGACCATAAATTTCAATGAAACATGCACCTATGTAAGGGAAAGTGAAGCCAATTCATAGACTGGAATTAAATTTTCATTATTTACTGTGCTTTTTCCTGCACAGGGCAATTAGTATCTTCACAAGGCTGAAGAAGCCAGTTTAAAGTAGCACTGTGTGGGTGGAAAGGCCAGCTGATACATATATATTGTGCTGGGTGGTGTTAGCAGGCGGCTTCTCTCTGCAGCCCTATACAGGGATTCCTTACAGAAGTTAAATAATGTGTGAACCTACAAGACTTCTTCAGATCTAAAGACATTTCATACAGTCTTAAATGTTATGCACCATACAGAGAAAAATGTTACGGCTTTACAGTGTGTGCAAAATTATTTTTTTCTACCAATTCCGTTAAGGCCGGGTTCACATCACATTTTTACCATTCGTTTGATGTATGCAAAAAAAAAAAAAAAAACGTATACGTTAAACGGATGCCTCAGAATGAGTTCGTTTTTTTTTTTTTACCGGACTTTTACCAGCAGGATACAAAAACGTGGTGTAACCTTTCTTTTTCTAACGTAAATATGTCAAATGGAGGCATAAAACGTCATGTGAACCCACCCTATGTGTTGTGTTTGAAGTCATTTACAGTATACTTTCACGCAATGCATGCAGAATCTCGTATAAAAGGCATAGATGACTGTAATTGTTTTGCGGCGTGCAAATCGTGGATCTGCAAAGTACAGATGTGGTCTGTGTGCATCCTGCAATTTTTTTATGTGACTCAATGTAAAGAAGCCCAGGTTCTATAATTTGCATCCAGCATACAAATGACATTCTTGTTCTGTCCATTTTTCAGAAGACCCATAGAAATCAATGAGTCCACGTGCAATCCACAAAAATTTTTGATCAGACACAGACCAAAAATATGTATGATTGTGTGCACGAGTCGGTAAGCTACATGCACACAACTATATGTGTTTTGCTGGGTGCAAAAAGTGGATTCAGCAAAACACAGATTCCCGACGTGTTTCCCATACTTTTCCATCCCACACTGTTGTGAAAATGTGTATCGTCTGCAAAATTGTAATTGTCTATGCCTGTCCGCAAAAAAGAATAGGACATGTTTTATCTTTTTTTGTGAGATGAACAAATGCGGTCAGCACATGGATAACAAAGAAATGAATGAGTCTGCGTTCAATCCACAAAAAATGCGGATCGGACGTGGACCGAATATATGGTCGTGTGCATGAAGCTTTAATGTATGGAGAATTAAAGGGGTTGCGCAGGGGATTTATATTGATAATCTATAATCAGGATAGGTCATCAATATTTGATCAACAGCGGTCCGACACCCCGCCAATCAGCTGTTTGAAGATAAGGTGGCTCTCAATGCGAGCACTGTTTCCTCTTCATTACTACTACAGTTATGTACATGGTAATAAATTAGACCTGCTGGTAACAGTGGTCTGTAATACTGATGGCACAGTAACTCTACAGCTAAAAGAATGGATTAGCTATGACTCTTGACTCACTTCACAGTTATGTACACAGCGTTAAATTGTAGTAGAGTCTGTAGTTCAGCAGTCTCCTACGCTCTCCCTCCACTCTCCTTGCACTCTCCCTCTACAATATTGTCCTACACTCTCTAACAGTTTGCAGCAACACTGTCTTTAGTGCATGAATGTCTTGTCACTTCTCTCCCTATGCTCAGCTCACAGGACAATGGGGGTGACTATGCAGGATTAGGGTTTTATAGGGCTCTGCCATCACAGGGGATGGTTATCTACGGATTGGCTGGCTGCACGGCATTATGAGTGATCTCACATTCCCGGGTTTGTCTCCTCCACACTTAGTTCCACTTTCTAACACGTGTAGCTGCCATTTTAGGAAAACTTTTTCGTCACCATGAAGCGCTAGGAAATTCAGATTTGTTTAGTATCAAACTTTTGCTAAACTTTGGACCAAATTCTGCTTTGGATGCTTCACAAGAAACCAGCACTGTATGGAGCCTTACTGGAAGTACTCATTGGTATGGAGACTTATTGGCAATGCTCCATGGGAAAATAATATGCAAAGAAGTATCACCCAAAGAAAGAAAACCAGAATGAGAAAAAAATCAGATGAGTCAGATTTTGACTCATAGGGAGCCACTTCCATGAGGTGGCGCTAGATTAGAAGGTTCTCTTCCTTTGGGAGATACCTCTTTGCATATGGAGTTTCTGCAAAGGCTTTTTTTCCCTTCATCCATGCTCAGGTGTGTAAACTGAGGGCAGGTTCGCAAAACATTTTTTCCCTGTGTGAGTGTGCATACTCTGAGTAGGACCACCTACTCACTGAGTAGGACCACCCACTGGACTCCTAAGCATAGAGGGAGCAGAGTTTTACATGAATAAATTACAAGTTATAGTAAAACTCTTCTAACAAACCAATATATCAATCCACGTAGCTACTCCTGCTCTGTAGTATGTTACCATCGGGGCAGAATGGCCATAGACCTTACAAGGAAATTTCCCGGTGGGCCGATGCCCAGGGGGCCGCCTTGGCCCCTCTCTCCTGGCTGGCCAGTGGAAGTTTTTGGGTATGCATTTTGTGCTGCTGACAGTATTTTGTGGTGGACTGTGGTATTTGGCTCTGCTGGGGTGGTATAATGTGCCACAATATGGTATTGCTGGCCACTCCTACTTGTGTTGGCCCTGCCTTCCATCAATTTGTACCCAACTACAAAACAGGGGCACTTTTAGTATTTTTTCCAGGTGCACTTTAAGTTCCCAGTCCGACCCTGGTTACCATTCCCTTTGTCATTCTACACCTGAAGCAGACATAGAAAATGGTAAATGAGACAGGCCTGCCGGTCCTTCCCCGTCCACGCCACACCCACTTTTTTAGACCTGGCATGAGCAGGGAGAAGTCATAGATTGCGCAATCTGTGCCTGAAATGCGCCTAATATAGCCATATTTCAGGTTCATAAATGACCTCCTAAGTATATAAAGTATATTGCAAAAATGAATTCTGGCCCATTTAGAATAGTTTTTAATACATTTATTTGAAAGGTTTTACACTTTAAAGTAGTTGAAGTAATAAACACAGTGTTATACTCTACGTGTAGTGAACATAACATTCTCTTGGGAAGATTTATCATCTCTCTTGCGCCAGAAACGTGACTTTAAAGTTGCAAGCTGTTTTTGTAAGGCTACTTTCACACTTGCGTTGTTAATTCAGGTACTGAGATCCGGCAGAGGATCTCTATACCTGAATTAAACTGATCCGTTTTGATTTTGCACATCAGGATGCATCGGTTCAGTTAGGCTACTTTCACACTAGCGTTTGTAAATTCCGGTATTGAGTTCCGTCATAGGGGCTCAATACTGGAAAAAAAACGCTTCAGTTTTGTCCCCATTCATTGTCAATGGGGCCAAAACTGAACTGAAGACAACGGAATGCTCCTGAAAGCATTCCGTTCCGTCTTCAGACCGGAGAACAAACCGCAGCATGCTGCGGTTTGCTCTCCGGTCCAGGCACCCGCACCAAGACGGATCCGGAATGACCCCCAATGCAAGTCAATGGGGGCGGATCCGTTTGGTGTGACACACCAGTAATCCGGATCTGTCCTCCATTGACTTGCAATGGGGGGTCATTCCGGATCCGGCTACAGAGAAACATACAGACAGACATACATACATAGACATACATACATACACACACATACATACTCACATACTCCAGCCAGGGACGCCGGCAGCATGTCTTCACGCGCCTCCTGCGCGCAGGTATGACGTTTCCCCACTGCGCCCAGCAGAGGGCGCTGTGGGGAATCGTCATCACTGCGCGCAGGAGGCGCGTGAAGACGTGCTGCCGGCGTCCCGGGCTGGAGTATGTAAGTATGTATGTGTTTGTGTGTATGTGTGTGTATGTATGTTCTCTGTGTATGTGTCAACATACTGGGGCCGGCTCTGGCTCCACACATGTGTCAGCGGCAGTACAGATCCGTCGGCACCCTTTAGGTGCCAGATCCGTGCTGCCGCTAGTGTGAAAGTAGCCTTAGGATGCAGTTGTGTGAAATCAAAACTGAAGAAAACTGATCAGGCACTAAATACATTGAAAGTCAATGGGTGACGGATCCGTTTTTTTAGGCTACTTTCACACTAGCGGCAGGCCTGATCCGGCAGGTGAAGGGTGCTGCCGGATCAGGCCTGCCGCAGTGACATGTGTGGAGCCGAACCGCGCTCCGGCCCCACACATGTCACACAGTACATACATAAACATACACACACATATACACAGACAAATACACATACATACTTACATGCTCCCGGCAGGTCTTCAGAGCGTCGGAGGGACAGGACGGCTCGCACAGGTGACGATTCCCCACAGCGCCCTCTGCTGGGCACCTGGTGGAATCGTCATCTGTGCGCGCCGTCCTGTCCTTCCGACGCTCTGAAGACCTGCCGGGGAGCATGTAAGTATGTATGTGTATTTGTATGTGTATATGTCTGTGTATGTTTATGTGTATGTCTGTATGTGTCTATGTGTAGCCGGATCCGTCATGAACTCCATTGAAAGTCAATGGAGGGCGGATCCGGTTACCATTGTGGTCACACCAGACGGATCCACCCCCATTGACTTGCATTGGGGGTCATTCCGGATCCGTCTTGGTGCGGATGCCTGGACCGGAGAGCAAACCGCAGCATGCTGCGGTTTGTTTTCCGGTCTGAAGACGGAACGGAATGCTTTCAGGAGCATTCCGTTGTCTTCAGTTCAGTTTTATCCCCATTGACAATGAATGGGGACAAAACTGAAGCGTTTTATTCCGGTATTGAGCCCCTATGACGGAACTCAATACCGGAATTTTAAAACGCTAGTGTGAAGGTAGCCTAAGTCTCCTAAAAAAACTGATCCGTCACCATTGACTTACATTGGTTTCAGTACCTGATCAGTTTCTTTCAGTTTTTATGACCGGACACAAAATTACAGCTTGCTGCGGTTTTGTGTCCGCTCACAAAACTGAAAGCTGCCTGAACTGAAGACATCCTGATTAGAGATGAGCGAGCAGTGCTCGTTACGAGCACTGTAACGCTCGGGTCCCGTGTGAAATGCCCGCAGGCATTGCGGATCCGTCCTCATCTGCATGTAAGTCAATGAGGACGGATCGTTTGGTATGACACTCATACCAAACGGTTCCGTCCTCCCTGACTTTAAGAGGGGTGAGGACGGAACCGTTTGGTATGAGTGTCATACCAAACGATCCGTCCTCATTGACTTACATGCAGATGAGGACGGATCCGCAATGCCTGCGGGCATTTCACCCGGGACCCGAGCGTTACAGTGCTCGTAACGAGCACTGCTCGCTCATCTCTAATCCTGATGCATCCTGAACGGATCTCTTTCCATTCAGAATGCATGGGGACAAAACTGATCAGTTTTTTTCCGGTATTGAGATCCTCTGCCTGATCTCAATACCGGAAAACCACAACGCAAGTGTGAAAGTAGCCTAATGTAGTGTTTTTTGTTTATTTTTTTGTTTGTGTGTATAATTGAAAGAAAATACCGATACAAACCTATCTGATAAAAAAAAAATAGAGACACAATGGTTGATATATTGATGTGAACATATTTATAGATGACGTTTTATTCAAAGTCAATAAACACATTTTTATGTTGTAACACCAAAGGAGAAAAAAAGGTTGTAAGCTGTGTTTTTGTAACTTTATAAATGCGACTTTTTGAAAAAGAAAAAAAATTTCAAGTGCCTCTTTTCTAGTAGGGTGCATGGCAAGGGTGGGCAATGGGTGAAGCCAACAGCCGAGGCAAATTTTACTTCATTTATACCATTTTTCTGGTGCAAATGAAGCCAGAAATCTACAGCACCTCTTCGCTGTTGTAGACCTCTGTTTAGGCGCATGGACTTCCAGAGGATGCGCCTAATTTATGATGAGCCCAGTGCCTCATCATACATTAGGCGCATCTTCTTGCAGCACAGAGCAGAAACACTGTTTTTTGATGAATCTTATTCTTTATTCCTGATGTAGGACTGGTTATGGAATTTCAGCATCTCTGTACCATACACCCATATTCATATGTATGGTCACACAAAACCATCCTGGGATGGAATCCGATTTCCTTTAGTGTTTGAAACCATTTACAAGCCGGCAATATAATGATGTTTAATATGTAGCACAGGCAGACATGTCACTTGGCCCTGTAGTGTAGAAGTGGTTAAGGATATTTGTTTTTCTTTTCTTTTCTTGCATTCCTGTCAGCAGTTCTAAAGCATTGCATTCTATCTCCGCTTGCTCCTACTGCCCTTTGACTTCCGAACACAGAAGAGCATTGTAAATTTTTCATGAAGAGGTCTCAGTCCGTAAAACAGCAAACAGAAATAATGTTTTAAACGCAATCATTGTCAAGCCGGAACAATGTCATTTATCAAGAGAGCATTTTTGTACTATATAATAAGTTTCATATATTAATACAATTTTTCATCCTATGTCAGGCGTCTGATTTATGAATAGCCCGTGATCTAAGGTGATCACTGAATTATAATTCAAGCAATAAGAAGCATGGAACAAGACTACCACCGCTTCCCTGCATTCGCTTCCGTGCCACTGAGCCAAATTACTAAACATCCGTGGGCTAAATGATACTGTGTTTCTAATTCAGAGAAGGCACTTGTTAATTAGATAAATGCTAAAGCTCTCATTATTTTAAAATGATTTAAGAACGGGTAAACATCTCGCAGCCTAAATTCAGATAGACCTAATAGTGCTCCTGTTACAGTGTTATAATAAGATGGATAGCTTGGGCTAATATAAAGCAATTAGACCATGCTTTATGTACAAGGACTCTCTCTCTTTCGACACTTCATATATTAATATTTTAAATATTGCCACTAGTTCGTAATCTACTTATTAATTCAGTCTCTCTCAATTTGAATTTCTCTGCTGTTTCTGCTAAATCCAATCAAATATGGGGACAGTGTGCTGGGACAAACCAAGGTGTTTATTGAGTTTCTCAAGCAGGATACTGGATTTCCTTAAAGAAACCAGTAGAGATGGGCAAAGTTTTGAAAAATTTGATTCAGCAGCTTCATCAAAGCTCAACAAGAAATGTGATTCATTACAGATTAATTTGTCACAAATCGCTATAAATCAGTATACCCTGGCCAATTTACCTAAAAGTAACAGTGGCCCGTAATACTGACTCACAGGAACTCTATAGCTAATAGAACGTATTAACTATGAATATTAGTCCACTGCACACCTCTGTACACAGTGATAAATTAGACCTGACTGTAATACTTAGTGGGCATTTATTAAGACCAGCATTTTAGACGCCGGTCTTAATAACCTCGTATGCAGGCGGTGGATCTGCTGAAGTTATGTAGGGGTGATGGCCTCTACATAACTTTGACACATACGCTGCCGGTCAAAATCTACGCAACCTTCCTTGGTGGCTTAAATTTAGACCAGGCGTCGAAAATGGTTTGTCCCCTTCCCTGCCCTCACCACACCTTCTTTTTTTAGACCTGGCGTGAGCAGGGGAAAAGTTGCAGATTGTGGTGCAAATAACCTTTGTGCCCCAATCTGCACCATAAATATGCCAAAAATAAGCAGATTTCTGTTAGTAAATGACCCCCTTAATGCACATTAACTCTACAGATAACAGAATAGATTAGCTATGACCCTTGGTGCATTGCACAGTTATGCACATGGCGATAAATTAGACCTGCCGGTTACAGGGTCTTGTAATACTGATGCACAGTAACTCTACAGCTAACAGAGCGGATAAGCTATGAATATTGTTGCTCTGCACAGTTATGTACATGGCGATAAATTAGACCTGCTGGTAACAGTGGTCTGTAATACTGATGGCACAGTAACTCTACAGCTAACAGAATGGATTAGCTATGGCTCTTGACTCACTTCACAGTTATGTACACAGCGTTAAATTGTAGTAGAGTCTGTAGTTCAGCAGTCTCCTACGCTCTCCCTCCACTCTCCTTGCACTCTCCCTCTACAATATTGTCCTACACTCTCTAACAGTTTGCAGCAACACTGTCTTTAGTGCATGAATGTCTTGTCACTTCTCTCCCTATGCTCAGCTCACAGGACAATGGGGGTGACTATGCGGGATCAGGGTTTTACACAAGGGATGGCTATCTGCGGATTGGCTGGCTGCACGGTATTATGAGTGACCTCACGTTCCCGGGTTTGTCTCCTCCACACTTAGTTCCACTTTCTAACACATGTAGCTGCCATTTTAGGAAAACTTTTTCGTTACCATGAAGCGCTAGGAAATTCAGATTTGTTTAGCATCAAACTTTTGCTAAACTTTGGACCAAATTCTGCTTTGGATGCTTCACAAGAAACCAGCACTGTATGGAGCCTTACTGGAAGTACTCATTGGTATGGAGACTTATTGGCAATGCTCCATGGGAGAATAATATGCAAAGAAGTATCACCCAAAGAAAGAAAACCATCTGATGAGTCAGATTTTGACTCATAGGGAGCCACTTCCATGAGGTGGCGCTAGATTAGAAGGTTCTCTTCCTTTGGGAGATACCTCTTTGCATATGGAGTTTCTGCAAATGCTTTTTTCCCTTCATCCGTGCTCTGGTGTGTAAACTGAGGGCATGTTCCCAAAACATTTTTTCCTTTTGCCAAAGATTTGCAGTGTGATATTCCAGTGATCTGTATGTGGATTTGGCTAATCCACGTGTCACTACCCACCATCGTTTCCTCGGCAAGAATTGGCTTGCCATTGACTTCCATTAAATTTGGAACAGCTTGAAATCTGCATAAAAATTCTGCTGTGTGATACAGGCTTGAAGCTTGGGGGGGATACAGGCTTGAAGCTTGGGGGGGATACAGGGATGAAGCTTGGGAGTGAAACATTTGAAACGTGGAAAAAAATTAAACAGTGGACAGGCTCCTACAGGAGATTTCTAATCAGGTATTCATAGCATTTAAAGAAAGTCTCCTATGTAGCAGATGAGACTTCTACACAGAAAACTACATTATGCCTTTAAAAACCTGCAATTTCAAATGTTACATTTTACTGGAAGTTTATATAATATCTGGACTCTGGTCTTCAGAAGTCTGAAACCAGCCTAGCTATATCTCTACAGCATACACATCTAGGTTTGGACTGGGGATCCTTGGGCCCACCAGAGGAAATTATTGTTCAATAAAGTCAAGTAGATCTTGATTCAAAGAAATAGACCCTAATGGCAAGAGACTGGCTACAAAGGCAGTTCCAAATGTTTTTTCTCCTGGATCCTTAGGGCCCACTATAGTATCAGAGCCTGGGTCCACTGGAGGATCCTCTGGTAGTCTGGTGGGCTAGTCCGATGCTGGACAAATCTGTAATACAGCACCCACAGTAATATATTGGGCCTTACTGTACCCCTAAATGAAAATGACAATGCTTGGGATGCTGTGTCTTTTTAAGTATTGTCTCCTAGTTGCATTGTTTCCAAGACATTGTTTGGAGGCACAATATGCCTACCTGCATCTTGTGTGGCTATGTGCTTGGTATCATTAAAGGGAACCTGTCATCTCCGAAACCCCCCCTGAACTAGAGTAAGTGTTGTATAGTGTAAGTGATGCTGAATTCAAATATGTAAGTTTTATCTTCATACTCACTTCCATTCCGACGCTGTGCTCCCACAAACCAGCAGTAAAATGCACTCACTGGACTCCTGTGCTCACTCACAAAATGGAGAGGACTCAAAGACGAGTCCTCTCAATGCATTTTACTGCAGGTTTGTGGGAGCACAGCGTCAGAATGGAAGTGAGTATGAAGATAAAACTCACATATTCGGATTCAGCATCACTTACACTATACACCGCTTACTGTAGGTCAGGGGGGGTTTCGGAGATGACAGGTTCCCTTTAAATATAATAATTAAGTCACAATCAGTGACTCATCATAAATAAGCATATTCCACATTCATTATTTGTAACAATGTTTCCTTGGCATACTTTCCTTATATGTTAGGGTAGGTTTATACTTCCGACTACCGGAGTTACTGTATTTGGCATAGCTGGACAAAGGAGCACACCACCGGATCCCCATTCACTGTAATGGGTTTCTGTGATAAAGGCCAGCTTTCGGCTCCAGCCTGCCGGAGATGTGAACGTAGCCCTAGGTGTCTGTTTTGGTATTTTTGTAAGGCTACATTCACACGTCCGTTTAAAATATCCGCAATCTATCCGCATCCGTTCCGCAATTGCAGACGGTTTTTGCGGATCCATTCATTTCAATGGGTCCTGATAATCTGCGGACATTGCACCGTATGTTGTCCGCATCCGTTAATCTGTTCCGTTCCGTTTTGTGGATCCGCAAACAGAAATCCTCCTGTCCTACTTTTCTCCCGAATTGTGGTCCATAGCACAATGAAAGTCTATGGATCCGCAAAAAATGCGGAATACATGCTGAAAGGCATCTGCATGTCATCCGTATTTGCGGATTCCGTTCCAGGAGGGGTGAAAAAAAAGATGTTATTCATCGTTCCGTTTTTTGCGGATCAGCAAAAAACGGATGACATATGGATACATCCTTTCCGTTTTTTACGGAAAGACGGAACGGATGTCCTGGAAAAAAACAGAGTTTTTTGCGGAACAACGGATCCGCAAAAAACGGACCATTTTCCAGGATGTGCACACATACGGATGTGTGAATGTAGCCTAAATCCTCTAAAACTGCACACTAAACTCACTAAACTAGAAGTCCCTGCTCTTAGCCTCTGTGAAAACTGTGTACACTGTATTCTAATAAATAGGTTATAGATTAGCAAAGCTGCTCATCAGGACGTGTATTATCTGTTCACACTTCTAGGAAATACTCATCTAAAGCACAGCCATTATTTGTATGTTCTTACCCTATTATTCAGTACATAATGCAGGCTGGGACGGTTGTTTTTATTGCACGGTATGGGTAAGAAGTATGCGGCATAATAAAATAAAAGCAATATTGTGGTTATTTCGGGGGGACACATCACAGCAGTATTCAAGATTCATAACTTGTCTAGTTTGTCTGTGCACTGAGCTCTTTAAATTATGAGCTAAATAACAAGCAGCAATATTGTGGTTATGAATTGTAATGTGGTTCCCATCATAACTGCAGTGTGTTACCCTTTCAGCCACTGAGGCGCTCCTGCATCTTCCCCATCCCACTAACAAATCTAGTTCCCAATACTACTCGCCTAGTGATTGCTTTGAATGAAAGGCTAAAAGCTGACAGGCAGGACTTTTAGCTTAGTAAAGTGGGCACAGGCAGGAGCCGCTCTGCTCTGCTAATCCTGGCATAGCACATGGTTACAGGGTACTGATGTGCTATGTCAGGATTTAGCAAACCTCAGTGGGAACAGGCAGGTGGACCAATATGCGCTCCTGTCCATACACCGTTCGCTGCGACCCATTGATACAATGCAGAGTCAGTACTGTGCAAGTCAGCGATCTGTGGGAATAGTGAATTTAAATTGCTGTTGAAATCAGGACTTTAGATGCAAATGTCTTTAGTAAAAATGTCTTTAATAAAGTATATTACAAAAATTATTTTTAGGGCATTTGGGACATTTAAAAAAAAAGTTGAATAAAAGTTTAGTTACTCTTTAAATAGAAGAGGCTTACCACATTCCATATGCACAGACCAATTAGTAATCAGTTGGGTGGTAACATGAAAGGTAGGTCTAAGTATTGAAGACCCCAACAATCCCTAGAATGAGAAGAGAAGCGCTCACATATCGCACTCGATCCTCTTGCTGCAGGAGAAGAAGTGAGATGGACACAGTAGAAAGTCTATGATTCTGATTCCTGCATGGAATGGATTTAGAAATGAATGGGTCTAAAAAAATGTGGATCGGATGTAGACTGAAAATACAGTCATGTGCATGAGGCCTTAAAGACCTATTTGGATGGACATTGCGAACAGGCTCCTTTACATTGAGGGTAATACAGTACCGCATAACTCTTCCGTCCACTGATGCATCCTCTGATGCAGACTTTCTCTTTCCTTATCTTCTCCATTCGGAGATCAGACCACCATGCTAACTTCTTCCAGACGTGTCTCGCCTCTGCAGAGTTTGACACACAGATATCTTAGATTCCTTACTTTTCCATCAACCTCCTGGTGCCCCAGCAGTGTCATCTTGATGCAAACCCCAATACAGTGCCTGCTGGGTTCCCCAATACCCATAAACACTACACTGCAGAAATAATAGTACTAAACAGATAGCCCCCCAATAACTCACAGACAGCCCTCAATAGTAATAGTGACCTTACCGTACCCCCAATAGCAACCCCAGTAATATTAGTGCCCTTGATATTGTGCCCAATAATAATGCTCCCACAGTATCCCCAATATTAATAATGCCCCCATTTATATAATGCTCTCCCTCTCTACTATAATTCCCCTATATTTAATGCTCTCCCTCCCTGTAGTATAATGTCCCCCATGTACAGTGCTCTCCCCCCAAAGATAAAAGTCTAAACGGGGTCAGATCGGGAGACCTTGGGGGCCATTCAACTGCTATGATGATGTGTTTCCCTCTTTATGCACTGATGCTGGCACTTTCCCTGAGTTTTTCCAGTAAGATGGTGCACCACCACATTCTGGGTGTCAGGTCCGAGCATTCCTAGATGAACAGTTTCCTGGAAAGTGGATTGGTCGTCGTCGTTGAATGGCCCCCAAGGGCTCCCGATCTGACCCCCCTAGACATCTGAAGGCAATTGTCTATGCTGTGAAGATACCGGATGTGCAGCACCTGAAACTACGGATACTGGAAGCCTGTGCTAGCATTTCTTCTGCGGTGTTGCTATCAGTGCGTGAAGAGTGGGAGAAGAGGGTTGCATTGACAATCCAACACAATGGGCAGCACTTTGAACACATTTTATAAGTGGTCAGAAACTTGTAAATAACTCATGAAAGAATAAAGTAATGTTAAAACCAAGCACACCATTGTTTTTCTTGTGAAATGCTCAATAAGTTTGATGTCACTTGACCCTCTTCCCATTGAAAAAAATAAAGTTGGATCCAAAATGGCCGACTTTAAAATGGCCACCATGGTCACCACCCATCTTGAAAAGTTTCCCCCCTCCCATATACTAATGTGCCACAAACAGGAAGTTAATATCACCAACCATTCCTATTTTATTTAGGTGTATCCATATAAATGGCCCACCCTGTAGAATGCCCCCATGTATATTGCTCTCCCTCCCTGTAGTATAATTCGCTCATATATAATGCCCTCCCCCTTTAGTACAATGCCCTCATTTATAATGCTCTCCCTTTCCTGTAGTATAATTCCCCCATATATGATGCTCTCCCCCTGTAATATAATGCCTCTATATATATAATGCTCTCTCCACATAGTATAATGCTGCCATGTATAATGCTTTCCCTTCACCACCCAGTATTTCCCCCAGTAGTGCCATACTGTAGATATTTAAAAATAGAAACAAACATTACACTCCTCTGTGTCCTGTCTCCATCTGCGATGCAGGCCATGGGTTACTTCTTTTTGCAGGCCATAAGGCCTGAGTTGCCGCTTCCCAGCACTGGTGGCCCACTGCTGCCTACCTGAGAAGGGGCAGAAGCGGGCATGATGTCACTAAAATACCACGGTAATTAAGAAACAGCGATATTGCCGTATCTTAATACCACGGTATATCGTGTATATATACACCAGTAAATCGCCCAACACTAGTTGTGAAAGGATAGGGGTGCCTTACCGAGCACCTCAGCCTCTGTAATTTGGGAACTAGTGGGCTCCACACTCATGGTGGTCCACTGATGGAATTTTTGCTATGCCATTAGGGGCATTAAGGGAAATGTTCCCTTTCCTCTGTGTGTGTTATGCAGCCTGAAAATGTCATAAAGGCAGTAGCATCATCCAGTCCAGAAGAAAGCTTTCAGTAATGCATGAGCACAGTCTGTTCCGCGCCTCCATCCTCCACAGTCACTTTTTGTATTGTTGTGTTCTTAAATATGTGAAGTAAAACAATTATTACAACCAATTAGTACGGAACTAAAGAGCCTCTTAATTTAAACGCAGAATTGCGAATACACAAATATTGAATTAGGTTCTAAAAAAATCTTAATTAGGCATATTTCATGTTAATTAAAGTCTAGTACACAGTATTTGATGTTGCTAAATTGAACAACTTTTTAATGTGAGCGGCACATTTATGCATCCAGTTTTTAGTACCAAACAGATTACTTTTCTATTAATACCATGTGCTGGATGACAATTTACACCATGTGAGGCAATTAGCTCTGGTAATAAAGAACATCCAAGGATCATCCTTTGATGACGCCTTAAGCTTTGCTTGTATCGTGTGTATTTTTTCTTTCATGTCGCTGAACTGTTCCATATAAAACATCCTTGATTATCATAATAAAAAGAAAATTGATTGGCCCTCCCGAAACTACGGAGATATTAATCAGCCTTGTGTGTGGGACAGCCGAGCTGATAGTTAAGAAATTGCTCTTTAAACTACGACAGACTGTCAGTCCTTAGGAATAGTGGTGAAATGGCCTATTTATGTAATCAGATCCTAAGCTGGGAAGAAGCTGTCAGGCACATTCTTGTTGTGTAAGCAGCAGGCAAACTGCTCTTTATCTGACAGCCAGTGTGTAAATCTGTCCATGCAAAGAACCCAGATGTTTAGTTTTGCTTCTAGTCGCTGTAATAATCTGCTTATTTTCTTCTGTTGGAGTGATGACATCACTTAGCAGAACGCACAGCAGACAGCAGGCCCAGATAAGGCTGTGTTGCCGTCAGTCAGTCATTCTGTGATTGGCAAGGAGATAAATAGAATTTTACAGAAGGTTTGCTTCTAGCAAAAGTGTTGACACGGCATCAACAGCAAAGCGGACTGAGGTGTGTGTTGGTACATGAGCCTGGACTGAACCAAGCACAACAAAAACCCCTTACAAAATCATTAGTCACGTCAAGTAAGAGAAGGGCTGAATAGAAATTCTTTATTTCTGCTTCCTTTATGGCACCAGCTTATTCTGCAGCGCTGACATCACTCACAACAGTCCTTATTCCCCATGGGGTTCACAATCTGTAGCCCATATTTTAAACATATGGGCCAATTTCATTGAATGCCATTTTAACTCATCAGTATATTTTGGAGTGTTGTCATACCTGGAGATTTGGTTACCAATCATGACTATTTTTCGCGTATACTATTCATAAAAAAAGGTGGCGCATGGCCGTGCTACAGTGAAGATTTTTATCTGAATAGGTGCAAAATTTGTGTTAATTTTACAGTCATGGCCAAAAGTTTTGAGAATGATACAAATATTAATTTTTACAAAGTCTACTGCTTCAGTTTTTATAATGGCAATTTGCATATACTCCAGAATGTTATAAAGAGTGATCAGCTTAACAGCAATTACTTGCAAAGTCAATATTTGCCTAGAAAATGAACTTTATCCCCCAAAACACATTTCAACATCATTGCAGCCCTGCCTTAAAATGACCAGCTAACATCGTTTCAGTGATTGCTCCATTAACACAGGTGTGGGTGTTGATGAGGACAGGGCTGGAGATCAATCTGTCATGATTAAGTAAGAATGACACCACTGGACACTTTAAAAGGAGGCTGGTGCTTGGCATCATTGTTTCTCTTCTGTTAACCATGGTTATCTCTAAAGAAACACGTGTAGTCATCATTGCACTGCACAAAAATGGCCTAACAGGGAAGAGTATCGCAGCTAGAAAGATTGCACCTCAGTCAACAATCTATCGCATCATCAAGAACTTCAAGGAGAGAGGTTCCATTGTTGCCAAAAAGGCTCCAGGGCGCCCAAGAAAGACCAGCAAGCACCAGGACCGTCTCTTAAAAGTGTTTCAGCTGTGGGACCGGGCTACCAGCAGTGCAGAGCTTGCTCAGGAATGGCAGCAGGCAGGTGTGAGTGCATCTGCACGCACTGTGAGGCGGAGACTCTTGGAGCAAGGCCTGGTCTCAAGGAGGGCAGCAAAGAAGCCACTTCTCTCCAGAAAAACCATCAGGGACAGACTGATATTCTGCAAAAGGTACAGGGAGTGGACTGCTGAGGACTGGGGTAAAGTCATTTTCTCTTATGAATCCCCTTTTTGATTGTTTGGGACATCTGGAAAACAGCTTATTCGGAGAAGACGAGGTGAGCGCTACCACCAGTCTTGTCTCATGCCAACTGTAAAGCATCCTGAAAGCATTCATGTGTGGGGTTGCTTCTCAGCCAAGGGAATCGACTCTCTCACAGTCTTGCCTAAAAACACAGCCATGAATAAAGAATGGTACCAGAATGTCCTCCGAGAGCAACTTCTCCCAACCGTCCAAGAGCAGTTTGGCGATCAACAATGCCTTTTCCAGCATGATGGAGCACCTTGCCATAAAGCAAAGGTGATAACTAAATGGCTCAGGGAACAAAACATAGAGATTTTGGGTCCATGGCCTGGAAACTCCCCAGATCTTAATCCCATTGAGAACTTGTGGTCAATCATCAAGAGACGGGTGGACAAACAAAAACCTACAAATTCTGACAAAATGCAAGCATTGATTGTGCAAGAATGGACTGCTATCAGTCAGGATTTGGTCCAGAAGTTGATGAGAGCATGCCAGGGAGAATTGCAGAGGTCCTGAAGAAGAAGGGTCAACACTGCAAATATTGACTTGCTGCATTAACTCATTCTAACTGTCAATATAAGCTTTTGTTACTCATAATATGATTGCAATTATATTTCTGTATGTGATAAAAACATCTGACAAACACACATAAAAACCAGAGGGCAGCAGATCATGGGACAATATAATATTTGTGTCATTCTCAAAACTTTTGGCCATGACTGTAGAGATGAGTCAATTATTTGTAAATGAATTGGATTTTTTACGACTTTCACACAATACTCTCATCAGCATCTGACCAGTGGGGGTGCAATCTGATCAGCTGTTTGAGATGGCACTAGCACTCCTGTGAGCACCACGGCCTTCTCACAGCTTTCCCTAGGCCAGTGACGTCTCGTTCATTGGTCACATACTGTAGACACAGCTCAGCCCCATTTAAGTGAATGGGGCTCAACTGCCATACTAAGCACAACTGCTATACAATATACAGCGCTGTGCTTGGTAAGCTACGAAAAGGCCACAGCACTCACAGGAGCACCGCTGCCTTCTCAAATAGCTAATCATCAGGAGTCCTGGGTGTCAGATCCCTATGATCAAATGCTGATGATTTATACCTTATTCAAAGACTCAGTGTTCGGGCAGTGATTTCCATCAGTGGTTTGTGAGCCAAAGACCGGTGCGACTCTAAACACAGAACAGGTAAAGATCTTTCCATTATACCGTACCTTATCTCTGTAAAAGTTCCAGTCCTGGTTTTGGCTCAAAATCACACCAACATGTGAATACGGCTTTATTCAGAGTATAGGTCATCAGTTAAGTCAGAAAACCCCTTTAAGCCATTGCGGGTGATGCTAGGGAGGCTCATTCCTGTCACGGCCTGCCATTGGCAGTGATACTGATTATTTTTGTAATATACTTTAAGTACTGAAATCATACATTTCTATTAGAAAAAAAGAACTCTAAAGTGGCCCATTTTGAGCCTTAGCAACGCTCCTTTGTCTTCTTTTTACATAACACAGTCAGTGTGGAGCAAGTCTCCACTGTTATGTACAAAGAAGACAGAGGAGCGTTGCTAAGGCTCAAAATGGGCCGCTTTAGAGTTTTTTTTCTAATAGAAATTTATGATTTCAGTAATTAAAGTATAGTACAAAAATGTTCAGTATCACTGCCCCGACACATTACAAATATAAAACAAGAATGAAAGTTACACTTTAAGCTCACAGGAATTTAAATGAATAAATTGTACGTAAGTTATACCAAATCTTTCCCCACAAAACTATATCTAAATCCGCTCAGCTCCTCCTGCTCTCTAAGTTGCAGCCCATTGGACAATAGGTTCCCCTTAATTTTGTGGATTTTAGCATGGAGACGGTTTGATGACATTGTGACGGGTCTCCCATACTGAATCCACAGAGAAAAAAACATATCAGGATGAGTGTAGGGTTACTTTTATAGGCTGTAACCATAGAAACATACATTTGTATAGGAGCTGTAGACAAAAGAAGTTTGTATATTTTTATATATTTTATATACGGTACAGACCAAAAGTTTGGACACACATAGTAACATAGTTCTCATTCAAAAAGTTTTCTGTATTTGCAGGACTATGAAAATTGTAGATTCACACTGAAGGCATCAAAACTATGAATTAACACATGTGGAATTATATACTTAACAAAAAAGTGTAAAACAACTGAAAATATGTCTTATATTCTAGGTTCTTCAAAGTAGCCACCTTTTGCTTTGATTACTGCTTTGCACACTCTTGGCATTCTCTTGATGAGCTTAAAGAGGTAGTCACCTGAAATCGTTTTCACTTCACAGGTGTGCCCTGTCAGGTTTAATAAGTGGGATTTCTTGCCTTATAAATAGGGTTGGGATCATGAGTTGTGTTGGGCAGAAGTCAGTTGGATACACAGCTGATAGTTCTACTGAATAGACTGTTAGAATTTGTATTATGGCAAGAAAAAAGCAGCTAAGTAAAGAAAAGAAGAAATGAAGGTCAGTCAGTCCAAAAAATTGGGAAAACTTTGAATGTTTCCCCTAGTGCAGTCGCAAAAACCATCAAGCGCTACAAAGAAACTGGCTCACATGAGGACCGCCCCAGGAAAGGAAGACCAAGAGTCACCTCTGCTGAGGAGGATAAGTTCATCCGAGTCACCAGCCTCAGAAATCGCAGGTTAACAGCAGCTCAGATTAGAGACCAGGTCAATGCCACAGAGTTCTAGCAGCAGACACATCTCTACAACAACTGTTAAGAGGAGACTGTGTGCAGCAGGCCTTCATGGTAAAATAGCTGCTAGGAAACCACTGCTAAGGACAGGCAACAAGCAGAAGAGACTTATTTAGGCTAAAGAACACAAGGAATGGACATTAGACCAGTGGAAATCTGTGCTTTGGTCTGATGAGTCCAAATTTGAGATCTTTGGTTCCAACCACCGTGTCTTTGTGCGACGCAGAAAAGATGAACGGATGGACTCTACATGCCTGGTTCCCACCGTGAAGCATGGAGGAGGAGGTGTGATGGTGTGGGGGTGCTTTGCTGGTGACACTGTTGGGGATTTATTCAAAATTGAAGGCATACTGAACCAGCATGGCTACCACAGCATCTTGCCGCGGCATGCTATTCCATCCGGTTTGCGTTTAGTTGGACCATCATTTATTTATCAACAGGACAATGACCCCAAACACACCTCCAGGCTGTGTAAGGGCTATTTGACCAAGAAGGAGAGTGATGGGGTGCTACGCCAGATGACCTGGCCTCCACAGTCACCAGACCTGAACTCAATCGAGATGGTTTGGGGTGAGCTGGACCGCAGAGTGAAGGCAAAAGGGCCAACAAGTGCTAAGCATCTCTGGGAACTCATTCAAGACTGTTGGGATACCATTTCAGGTGACTCCCTCTTGAAGCTCATCAAGAGAATACCAAGAGTGTGCAAAGCGGTAATCAAAGCAAAAGTTGGCTACTTTGAAGAACCTAGAATGTAAGACATATTTTCAGTTGTTTCACACTTTTGTGTTAAATATATAATTCCACATGTGTTAATTCATAGTTTTGATGCCTTCAGTGTGAATATACAATTTTCATAGTCCTGAAAATACAGAAAACTCTTTGAATGAGAAGGTGTGTCCAAACATTTGGTCTGTACTGTATATTAACAGTTGCTTAATTTTTTTTTCTATTTAAGGTACGTTGGAGCACTCGTCTGAGGTGTAAATTAAAAATGTTAATATTTCTGCTTCGTAACCCCCTATGTTAACATTTGTTAAACCTCATATATTCACATATTTGAGATTATATTTCTATAAGTTTTTTTTTTTTTTATGCAATGTTTTCTGTAATTATTGATCAAATCTTGTGACGATTATTAGTTATTTGGTTGCACACTCACAATATTCGGCCTTCTTGGAGTTGGGGCAGTGTAGACAATGGTGGTGTGAAGTCTCTGTGCTGCAACATATGGAAACAATGGGTATTGTTTGTATTCATGAAGAAGTTACGCAGGTGTAACATTGGAAAAAAATCAGACATTTTCACAGAAGGCTTTGAACATCGCTAAGCTAGACTGAAGAACATGTACATCACTCAATGCCAAAATAAATATGCATCCTGAATGTAGATCCAGCCTAAAGGCCAGTGGATTTTAGAGACAAACATCTTTGGCAGGCTGGCTGGCTGGATAAAAGTCTTTTATTTTGCCTGTGGAATTCTAAAGCTATTTTATGCTCTAATAGGAGATTCTGGAAACTGACTACTGCTATCTAATATGCAGGGCAGGAGCTTAGCCGCTTCTCTGAGAGAAATCATAGAACAGCAGCAGTGCTTAGTGTTCATGTAGGTGCCGCTTCTTGATTCTGGCTGAAATATTCTTTATGAAAATTAGGCAACATTTTTACTTATACAGCAGAAAATCTAATTTTTAAAGGGGTTATCCAGGATTTACATTGATGAAGGGAGATAAACCCTCCAGTACCAAAGTAGTTAAGATCAAAAGCCATGATGGTTGTCTGACTAGAGGCTAAAAAGAATAGGTCATTAATATGAGATTGTTCGGGGTCCACCTCCTAGGACCACCACCGATCGGCTTTACGAAGAAGCCATGGCACTCCGTGAGCACCTTGGCCTCTACCTAGGCCATGTTACATCACCGTGCATCAGTCACATGGCCTAGGCACAGTTCAGCCCTAATCAACTGAATGGTGCTGAGCTGCAATACCAAGCACAGCAGCTATAGAATGTATGGCGCTGTGCTTAGTAAGCTGCTAGGAGGCTGTGGCACTCACAAGAGTGCTGCTACCTCCCCAAAGAGCTGATCAGCGGGAGTGTTGAAAGTTGGACTGTTGATTGGTAGAGTCAGGCAGTAGGTACATAATCTTGCCTGGCGCTGTATACTCGCAAATGTGTCATTAATTTGCATGTTGATGCACCAATATGCAAACGAACAGTGTATGCATGAGAATACAGAGCCAAATTAAATTATATCCCTGCCGCCTGGCTCTAGCAGTCAATCCGAGGGAGGTCTGACCCGAGAAAGGAGTAGAGAATGGGTGAAACGAAAGCAAAACAACGTCCTTGTTGAACTAAATGCCTCATTTACATATTGAAACTAAAACTTCTCTGCAGAGGAATCTCAGGTCAACAAAGCAAGGGGTACCTTGTAATCGGGAGAAGTACCAGTTGGATACTAGGCTTGGTTACATAGGGATGTCACTGGTGGCAGACTCCTTTAATTTTTCTGTTTATGTAGGTTTGAGGGCTTTTTTGCTGCTTAAGTTGTATCATCAAATAATATTGTATTATTATTAAATAATATATTAAATAATATTTAATAATTGATACATTAATAATGATAACTTATTACCATTGTTAATACTTTCTTGGGAAGAATAGCTAAACACAGCAATTATATCATGATTTTCTCAAATGTACACCTTATATCAAGCAGCATAAATAATGTGTTACCTTCCTTTTTTTGGGTTGGTAGGTTTAGGGTCATACCTCAATATGTATAATTTTTCTGTATTTTATTGTTTTTGTGCAATAATAGCCTAGTTCATGAAAAATCTTAGCCCTCATCCCAGGCAAGTAATATTTTGTAATAAAGGTTTTTTTTTTGTTTGTTTTTTGGCCGGGGTGGGGTGGGGTGGGGTGGGGGGTGGGTTACATATACTTATTTACTTTTAGCATTTGTGTGTGTGTGTGTGTGGGGGGGGGTGATAAAATAGCAAATATTTCATTTTCCATGAGGTTTACATGTCATTTTTACTTTTTTTTTTTTTTTTTTTTTTACTGCAAACGCATTTTATTTTAAGAGAGTTTATTTTTAGTGCCATTAGCAGAGTTCACAATCTGATCACTTCTATATTGCCTTAGTATACCAAAGCATTAATGCTTATCTACTAGGCAGCATATACTAATAGGAATATAGCCATGGTAGGGTTGGAGACCTTGACAACCAGCACCCTGTGATCGCTTTGCAGGGTGCCAGTGAAGTGACAGAGGGAGCCCTCTCCCACTGTCTAACCACCACGACCACCTCTGGTTGCAGTTGACTGTGGCATCTAAGAGGGTAATACAGTGGTACTGCAAAAGTACTGGGGAGCTGGTGTGATCAGAGCCTTTGGAAAACCGATTTTTTATGTCCAAAGTACAGTGGTCCCTCAAGTTACAATATTAATTGGTTTCAGGACGACCATTGTATGGTGAAGCAATTGTAAGTTGAGTAATTGGTTCCAGAACCCCAAAATGTCATCCAAGATAAGAGAAAATGAAGATTTAAGAAAAATAAGCAGATGACTAAGACAGCTAAAACAAGTCCTTACATATATCAGTAACTAGCAACTAATACAAGAGAAGTGGCCTTGATTGGTTGGAACTGAGTCTGAGACATTGTATGTTGAGTCTAACTTCAACTTACGATGGGTCAGAGAAGACCATTGTATGTGGAAAATATTGTATCCTGAGGCCATTGTATCTTGAGGGATCACTGTTATACATTCTTTGAGGTTTGTTTTTTTATCACCAATATTTTCACGCTCGTTTTTAATTCAAATGTATAATAATTTTTCATCATCATTTACATTAATTTCTATACTTATCTTAGAACAGAATACTGGAGCCTCAGAATCCAACATATCCTAGACACTGCCACCGCCTGACAGATCATGTGCATTATATTGGGTGTCCAATGTGAATACCAGCAGTTTTTGGGAAAAAATACATTTACATGCAGTACCATTTCATCTTTTTTTTTTACAGATTCTGACTGAAGTTCCTACCAAAACCTCTGCTACACCTGTGAATTTAGCTTTAGTGGCATTTGGAAAACCACACAGCTCCTTGGTACACCCTGTTCATATTTGATGAACCTGATCTGAAATTGCTGTACCCACTTTTTTTGGGCAATTTCGTGTATAAATCATTTGCACATTTCAGAGCACCTCTTTCAATCGACAAGCTTTAGATGTGTATTCTACATAAAGAATAGATTGCACTTATTTGACTTTGTTAGCCTAGTTCTTTTTATAATGCTCTATTCATAATTCCATTTTAATGGTATCCTTCCACAGAAGCCTTTCCTTCAAAATGTTTGTCACATTTAC
The DNA here is from genome assembly GCA_900303285.1 of Rhinella marina. Taxonomy (NCBI): domain Eukaryota; kingdom Metazoa; phylum Chordata; class Amphibia; order Anura; family Bufonidae; genus Rhinella; species Rhinella marina. The sequence goes on from ONZH01002940.1 coordinate 432,083, forward strand.
AACTGTATGACTCTGCCGTACTGTCACATAAATAATAGATGCTAAACATTTATAGATGAGCTGAACGCTACTTTTTAAGTGATGATTAGTGACTTCAACATGACATTTGACACACTCAAAGAAGTCGTTCCAGAGCACATCACATTGCTCACAATGCAGTGGCTTTTTGACGCCTGCAGATGTGGAGGATTGTTTGGCACTAGTGAGACCCTTCCTGCCAGCATTGAGATGAATCACAAAGTTTCTTCACCCACATACACTTTGTTTTAACCTTCTTGAATATCTTCATATTACTGTTAATCAGACAATTATGTTTCTAAAGCTTTTACTGCTATTAACAAGTATTATAATTTTGGAATTTCTCGGTTAATTTAATGGATCAAGTGTTAGCACTTAGTAAAGAGGCTATTTTGTGCTATTTTAGCTTGATATCTGTGCTGTACCTGTAGTTCATAAAATGTAAACCATATGTTTGAATTTGCAGTCACATCCACAGATTTTGGTGATTATAAGAATAAATTGGTAAAGAATGAGATAGGCAAGTCAACCATACAGTCCTTCCACTTCTCTACTAGTTTTTCTAAAAACCCACAGTTTATTGTCCATCCAATGAAAATGATTCCTTATGTTTCTCTCTTCATTCACATTTGTGTTCGGTTCCTCCAGCCCAGATTCAGTCAGAAATGCTGGCTAAAATAGTACAATTACCGACACCATTGATGGTTACCTGATGGACCTCATTATAGTCAATGGCGTTCCTCAAATGTGGTTGGTGTCTACCGTATAATGGAAATAACACAGGTGTGAATCTAGCCTTGGTCCCTTATTACACTGCCTGATTATCAGGCGGTGAGAGTGGCCTGATTATACCGGTGATGCAAACTGAATGTGGGATGAAAGATTGTTACCCCAGTCGTTCCTCCCTCACTTGGGTCTATTGATTATCTGCATTACAGTTCTGATTACATAGGGAGATGTGCTGCTGATAATTTGTCATATTTCCATTGGACATCACATTCAGCCAGCCAGAATCCAACTCCATACAGATGAGGGTTGAGCACCCCAAACAGCTGTCTATGGATGGATATTTGGTTTGGCTATTTTCTCTTGTCATGTTCGAAGACTTGTTTAAAAGTCAGACTTTGACTCATAAGGAGCCACTTCCAGAAGGTGGTGTTAGCAAGATGGTTTTGTTTCCCTAGGAGACAATTGTTATTATGAGAAATTAGCTGCCGCAGAATGTTTCTGGCTGCATATTTCCTGATCCCCATTGAGATAAACATGCACATTTAGCTTATCAGATTTGTTTATGGTGGAGTCCAGTAAAAAATCATTGTTCTGCCAACTTTGACCACCATCCATTTTTAGACCCCCTGATATTCAGTTTGTAACCTGCTCTTAGTTTCATATGTTTTTTCATGTGGTTCCATCTGTCCCTCCTGGTCTCCCATTAATACATTCTGCATCTGTGTGTCCAGAATGCTGCCTCCTTCCCCTTGCACACTACCGTGTGTATGCTTTTTTTCCTACTTACAGCTTGTGTGAGCTGCCATCTTTGGATACTTTCTGCAGCCAATCACGTGCTATATACTGGGACGTCATCACTGCAGAGAATAGCACTGGAGAAAGGGGTGACTATAACATCACTTTTTTTCTAGGTTATGGGGGCTTGTCTGAGCTTTGTAATTATCTTGGACAACCCCTTTAAAGAGGTTATCTGGGAATTACTATTGAAGTTCTATCCTCTGGATAGGTCATCAGTATCAGATCTGTGGGCCCTGACTTCCGAGACCCCTGCTGATTAGTTTTAAGAAGGGGGCGGGCACTCTGGTCACATGGCCTAGTTGCAGCTCAGCCCCATGGAAATCAATGGAATTGAGATGCAATACCAAGCACAGCCGCTATGCGATGTACAGCACTGTACCTAGAAACCTGCCAGGAGCCTGCAGCTCTCACCAGAGCTCCAGTGAGCACAGAGGCCCCCTGAAACAACTGATCGATAGGGGTTCTGGGGCTTGGACCCCTGCTGATGTGATAATGATGACCTATCCCGAAATTAGGTCATCATAATCTTTACCCGGATCACCTCTTTAATGCTGCATTTAGGAAGCAAGTGGGCAATGAAAAAAAATCAGTGTAAGGGTGGCCTTTAAAAAAAGTGTCCTTAGAGGGATGATTCAATCATGGCTTTCACTAATCGAGATTTGCTAGGGTAGCACCGTAATCTGAATTTAACTTCCCCGATTGCGCCCTCTATTGAAGGAGGGTAAATGTTTATATTGTGATGACATCAAGCCGCTGTTTTTGATTGGATACTGCCTAGAATTCCCATGGACCTTTGCCTTATAACTTCCTAATAGAAGGGTCATGAGAAGGTTGGGTTCGGGATTGCTAATGTCAGTGCATTTGCATGCGTTGTCTGCGCCTGCTGTAAATATGGCGGCATAAATAACCTCCGATTCAGTTCTTTCAGATGATTTGTTTTGTAAGGTGCATTGTCGTTCCCTCAGTCGGATGTTCTTATGGGTGTTTTGAATGTTATCACGAATGCTGATTTATGCCTGAAGGCATTTACTGTGCCTGTCATAGAGACACTACCTTCAGGTTAATGTAAAGAACAAAGAATATTAATGTGTCCAACAGAATGAGCCTGGCGCACAAAGCAAGGATCATCCTCCAAACTTTACATGCAGGTGTGCTGCCGAAGCACAAATCATGGAGAAACAATGCCCTCCGTCATCGTGCAAGATGGTTATTACCAGCATAAGCATTTTTAGAGTGATTTTGCGATGCTAAATCAAACACGTGTGATGTAAAATAGATGTATGAATGCTATTTATATCCAAGTGTTAGGTCTTTCAAATCCGAAAATGATTGCGGGTTTGAAAATGAGGGGTATATTTTATCATTTATGATCCTGTAAAGCAGCACAGAAACAAATGCATATGAAGAGATAGCATCCCTTTAACCTGATTATTTATTTTACGCAGGATTGACTCCAAATAAATACACACAGAAGCGACTAGATAGCGGGATTTATCTCGGGAATACAATTTCTGTCACAAATGTGAAATCTGAATAAAGTGCAGAGATGGGAGCAGATAAGATGTATTCTTCCTGGTGATTTACTGTATTTTCCATCATGGCTCAGTGCAGGCGGGTGATAAAATGGCACTGGGTTTCTAGTGGTGTGGCCCTCATAAAAGCATTCAGATTAATGACTTTCTCTCTATTCCTTTTATTTTTAGCTAGCATTTAATACAGCGCCTATATCATATTCATAATTAGGAATTATTGGCAATTTATTCTGTTGCTAATGCCCAGTAAAATATAGGTTTAGTTCTCCGCAAAGAACTAAAAATACTTGTTTTTTTGCATTTGCAGTGCAATGGTACTCGAATATCGGGTTTTCCAAGGTTCAGATATTGATGACCTATCCTCAGAAGAGGTCAGAGGTATCAGATCAACGGGGATCCGACATCCAGGACCCTCACCAATCAGCTGTTTGGGCAGACCGCAGCGCTACGGTGAGCGCCTTGGCCTTCTCGCAGCTTACCAAGCAGCGTGCCGTCCATTGGATAGAGGCTGTGCTTGGTATCGCAGCTCAGTCTCGTTCACTTGAATGTGACTGAGCTGTGCCTTGGCCACATGACAGATGAACTGACATTACTAGCCTAGCAAGAGGCCAACACCCAGGACTCCTGACGATCTGATATTCCTGAGGACAGGTCATCAATATATGAGTCTAGGGAAAACTCCTTTAAATTGATTCTCTGTGCCCCCTACTTGGCTGAAAAAGGTACAATGCTGGTGTGTCCATAGCAAAATTGTTGTAGGTGTTGGAGTATGCTTACTTTGATCAAAACCTGTTTTTAAGAGGGTATTCCAGCAGATAATATTTATTACGTGTACACTCTGCAAGTAATTCGACTTTGCTTACTTTAATAATTTTAATGGATACAAAATAATATACCGAGATTTGATTTCACTTTGCATATTTTACATTATTTTTTATTAAGTCAGCAGAGGTGACACCCCCTTTAAAGGAGGCGTCTCATTTGAAACAACCACTCATAGCAGTGTTCCTCAACTCCAATCCTCACGGCCCACCTGCCGGTCATGATTTGAGACTCTCCTACAGAACGAATACCTGTGGAACGTCCTGATGCATTGACAGTAATTTATATCAGCTGCTCAATACTAAGGAAAATGACTGACAGGTGGGACTCGAGGACTGTAGTTGAGGACCAGTAACTTATGTAATGCAAACCCTGGCTAATCGCCCATGGAAGTACTCCCAGCATCAGGGTTGCCAACCTCCAGTTCCGCAATTTCTGGACAACTAAGCTAAAATTTATGGACAGAAAAAATTTTACGGACACACCACAAAATCACAAGTAAGTGATAAAAAGCATTGTCCCTATTATAGTGAATGAGTTGGCACTTCTGGGCTAGTGTTAGCAGGATCCAGCAGCGGAACAGTACAGCCTGCTGCACCCTCCTAACGCTAGTCTGAAACTTTGAAATTAGACTTAGAAATTAAGCCATGAAGTCAGAAGAGTGGGCACAAAGGGGCAGCCATTTTATGTGGAAGGAATTGCTCAGTGTACTGGCACTGCTCAGTGAGTGCTCACTTGCTGAGGAATGCTTCTGCTGCGCAAGGGGCTCTGGTATCAAGTGACAGGCAGGCAGCAGAACAGCATTCCTGAACAAGTTGTCAGCATATAACCCCTTTCCACAAAAAATGGTTGTCACCTTGTGCCCAGTCAGTCAACCATTTTATGTACCCGTCCAGCCAGTTAGTTAACTATACCAATACAAATATACCATATAAACCCCACCTAACCCTGCCTGAGGCCAGCCGCTGCCTCATTCACAGTCACAGAAGAGTGTGGTCGAGTAATATGGACATAGTGCCCCTTTGCCAATTGCCAGAATACCAGTGCCACTGCTGCCTCACTGCCACTGTGTTACCTGGCCACCCGAGACACTGCTGCAGCCTAAAATGGCCTCCAGGTCCACATCTGCCCTCGTGGGAAGCCAAGCGCGGGAAAGAAAGCAGCTTTCATTGGTGGCAGTGGAACACCTCCTACTTCCTTCCTCCTCCCTCCGCTCTAACAGTAGCTGCTGCTTGTCCACTGCTCTCTGCCTGCCTCCTCCCATTCCAAATCCCTTGCCTTGGAGTCGGCCTCTCTGCTATGCTGCTGCAGTGCCCAGGACCCAGGTAATCTTCTTCTGCACGCGGCGCGTGTGCCCAGTCAGCGGCGGCTGGAGGGGCAGGCCACCAGCACAGCGCGGTGAGCGGGGAACTTAATCTGTCTGCACTGCACACATGTGCAGTACAGACTTCGGGGTTTCGGGCCAAAAATTCACGGACGGTGGTTTTTTCTGCCAGACGCTACGTTTTTTGCGGACTGTCCGTAAATTTACGGACGGTTGGTAACCCTGCCCAGCATTCATTCATTGCCTGGCCACTGCAGGGGAAATGTTTTATTACATGGAAGCTCTTCAGGTAAATGGCTCAAGTCCACCAGAACGGGAACAGCTAGTACACCGTGTCTCTCTGTTCTTGGTTATAGAAGAGGAACCCAAGCAGAGGTGCCCCCTCTATGATGTCCATATGCCGTAATTTTGTTAATTCCTTCACCAACATAGATCACCCAAGATAACTTGCGTTGACCACTAATCTAACCTGGAGTAGCAGGGACATTTTATTAACCCCTAAGCCGCTGCCTTATTTTACACATATAGGTATGTATTTTATTATGACAGTTTAGAGTAAACCGATAAGACAGTCTGAACTTGCTACCGGTGCTAAGTAATGGAGCGGCAGTCATACATCTCTTATTCTTTTGAGAAATCTGTGTTGCAGATACATTTTGAAATATATTAAGTCTGACAGAAGCACCTTTATTCCACTTGTCCTAGGGTAATAAGGTGGCTGTTTCTTTTCTCTCTACCTGATCTCATGTATTTTACAGAGTGCAAAGAAACACTGTGCAGCGTTACTACTGTGATGTATGTGTCAATCATGTTTCAGAAGAGTGACAGCTCTCTGCGGGAGAGTTTAATTTTACCTCAGTGAGACACAGGTAATGGTGCGCAGTGTCAGGTGCAAGATTAATAAAATATAATCTATCCACATTTCTTTGAAAAGCTTTTCAGTTGCTCTTAACCCTTGTTTTGGTATTTTTGACCTTTGTATTACTATACTCAATATATTATAAATTGCAGTATTCTTTAGTTTTGTTATTTGAATACATTGTTACTGTCATAGTTATATTCAGTGCTAGCCAGTTACATTCCTCTCAATGTAAAGAAATCAAGGGCTGTGCAGGAGATTGATATACAGTTTTATAGGAAGAGCTTCACTAAACCATGTCATTTATGTATTTAAACCTCTCCCTGACTTACCACCCCTGTGTACAGCCATCAGTGACTGACAGCGATCTCTGTATACTGTATACACTGATAACACCTCCCCTTGTGTACATCAGTTACTGACAGCTATCTCTATATACACACTTACACAGAGAATGCTATCAGTCACTGATAACACCTCCCCATATAGAGCTATCAGTGACTGACATCTGCAGTATCTATGTATACACTTTTACAATGGGAATGCTATCAACCACTGAAACTGACTACTGTTTCTGTGTACACACACATAGAATGTGATCAATCACCGATAAACCCTCCCCTGTGTACAACTGAAGTCAGAAATAGCAGAGATTTAAATGTATAACATACAAGTTTTAGAGTAGTATTGATAAGGCAAAACTTTTACTAATAATGTGACAACCTTCTTTGGTGTCTTAGCATATAGTGACATTTTAAGCTTGCATTGTCCTTGTCACACAGCTGTTTTTCACTGTCATGTGAATAAGGCCTAAGAGGTCTTACTTGCAGACCACAACCACTCACCCTGTTAGAACCACCACACAGCCCTTATTTCCGCTGGCTCCAGTAACTTTCCATTGACATGTCTTTAAACTTTTTTTCTGTAAATAGGGGATTTTTATGTCATAACCTGATGATTATACAGAGATGAGTGTCACAACATACTGTAGATACTAGTTATGTTGTGCTGCAGTTACTTCTCTTGAGCCAACCCACTATGACGTCCAATGCCTTCTTTATTTTTAAAGGGATCTTGTCACATTGAACATGGTGTCTGAGCTGCAGGCAGCAAGTTATAGAGCAGGAAGAGCTGAGCAGATTGATGTAAAATTTTATGGGAAAAGATTCAATCACTGTCAGTCACTGATAGGACCACCTCCTTGACTTCGTAGTACAGAATAAGCAGAAACTTAAATGAATAAATTACAAAACTATATATCAATCTGCTCAGGTGACAAGTTCACTTTAAAAGGGATTTCTTCATCAGCTGTATTAATATGCTAACTTAAGCAAAATACCCCAATACACAATTTTTTTTTAAAGGACATGTCATGTTCCACAAAATTATATTTTATACTCTTAAAAAAGAGGTTCTGCAGCAGTTTAGGTTTGTATGATGAATAATAATATTACTTTTAATATAAATTATAAATAACTAATCAGAATCATCTATGACCGGTATAATGTACTCTATCTGCAGCCTCATGTGTTTATATGACCACTTCATGATGACGTCACATATTCTTTGAATGTACAGCACATATACATTATCCCATATACTGTGTTAAGCCAAGTTTCTCTTTCTTCTTGCTTAGGACTGTTAATATTTTTCTGTTGGGTATCTACTCATCTCCGCTGACATGACTGTTGCTGCTGGGGCATGTAGTGCAGAAGAGGGATTGTTGCCCTAGTGCTAACTGCTCCTCAGCATGGAGATTACAGTAAAAGGTTTTCAGGAGATTGTAAAAAATTTGGTCAGAGGAAGGAAATTTGCAGGCGGGGTTGAGCTAACCACTTTAAACTTATTCCACACAGTTGAAGAGCTTAAACGCCAATACAGACCCATTACCCCTTCTACTTCCTACACCACGAATGGCTCATGTCAGTGAATATATGTGAATAGCTGCTGCATTTTAGCAGTGTAAAGGCTGTAAAAGCAATAAAGAAGGGGCCAACGCCCTATTGATGCCCATTCCATTTTGGAATGCAATCCCCAGCAGAGCATATGGATATGATGTTCACATATATGTTTGGCTTTGCAGTAAATGTTTTTATTGTAATTCTATTCACATCATGTATGGATGGATCTATATTTTTACAAGCATACTTATGTATAATAAATAGGGTACATACCTGTGTACCATTACATTTTAGTTATATGCCATTAATCTGTTATAATAGAATTTTAAAAAGAGCTGTCTGACTGATATCACCAATCAATGTTTTGAATATTACCAGCTGTATAGTATACTGTAGGTAACAATTTGTATAGGTCCTGACAGTCTTTGTAAAGGACTTTCAATGAACTGCGATACATGGCTCACCCCCCTTCCCATGACAAAAGGGTTAAATGTAGCAGCGTAGCAGAGATGTATTTCAGCACAGTACAGCATTTAGCACCACTTGGCTGTCGGAGCGCTCTTGAACAGATAGCTTTTCATTTAGCCTTTGCTCTGACAGCACATGCCCTGGATAAGTGGTATAGGTCTGTACAGGTGAAATCTATTCTCACATTTGCCTCAGGGGCGACTGGACTGTAACAGAATTTTTCAAACCCGTTGGGCCCAACCGCAAAGCGGAGAATAAATGGCTGACGTGCCAGGCCTCGACAGAAAAATCAATGCCTGGTTATACAGACATGACAGACCTAGGCTGCAATTCTCCTCCGCAAAGGCGCTGCATTTAGCATGGTTGAGCTTGTAAAAGTCTCATTGTCTTTTCTGGCTTAGAAAAATGTCTGCTGATAACGATTCAAAAATTTTTCTAGACTCCTCTGTTTTACGCCTTAATTTGTTTTTATTCATCTAGGAAATTTGCCTGTAACGTCTGCGATAGAAGTTTTAGAGAGAGATGGGCCCTGAACAACCACATGAAGCTGCACACGGGCGAGAAACCGTTTAAATGTACCTGGCCCACATGCCATTATTCTTTCCTCACGGCCTCTGCCATGAAAGATCATTACAGGACTCACACAGGTCTGTTAGAAATTATGTGTTCATTATCTTCCTGGTTATATATAAAACTCATTTATGGGCAAGTAATACTTTCTTTTTTTTTTTTAATTAAAGTGAAGATGTTTTAACAAACACCATTAACATGAACATTGAGAGAGCAGACGTTGTCCACTTTGAAGCATCCCCTTGTATTTCTAGATGCTGTAAATGAAAATTGAATCTTTATGGTTCCTTATTTTAGTCTGGGAGATAAATGTTCTTGTCTTGCTCTCTAACCGTGGCTACAATATTGCCATCTCCTCTTGCGATTTGCTTATATTTGTCTCTTTTCTATTTAGTTTATTTTTTGCATGTTTTTTTTTTTCACCTTTTGTTACTTTTCATCCTTTGAGTTGACCAGGGTGTCATGAGCATCCTAGACTTAGTCATTCCCATTTCCACCATAGCCAGGAAATTGTTAACATCTGCTTCACTCCCAGTACATTCTACGGTATAATTAAAAAGCATGAACGAAACAAAAAATGGCCCAGTCACTGTGCTGTGATCCAGATGTTCAACTCTTAGGTGAAGATTCTAGGTTAAAAAGTTCTTTATTGAGAAATATCCCAAGCAGTTGGTGGGAGGCCCAGGTCTATTTAGCTCCTCTGTCAAGGGTGTTGACGATTTAAGGTCTCCAGCTTGCCCTGAGAGATCACTTATATCGAACCGCAGATGAAAAGCCAGTGCAGATGTAATTTATCGTCGGTGTTTCCTTCTAAAGAATAATTGTGGAGACTTGGTTAGATCAATAATATAGATTTTTGTTGTTAGGTCTTGTAGTCTGCACCATAATGAGAGAGAGGGGACAGTGGCTGTGTTCTAATAGAATATAAAGGATTGGTTTCCGTGTCTTACTGCATTTGAATGCAAAATGGCACACTTGAAACTAATCCAAGATGTAAAGAAAAAATCCACTTTCCGTTCCTGTCTGTGCCATCATGTAAGCGTTCTTTGTGGTTACCTAAAGCAATTATTCATTTTGTCTGTCCAAGAAATTTTAAGGTTACAAGTGTCGACAGTGTAATAAAAGTACTCACAACTAGCCAAAAGCAATCTCTGTCTCAAAGCCAGAACTCTTTAGAAGTACTCTAGTGTTTTTCAGATCTTCATGCTCTTCACTATGTCTTGGGACTTCTATAATGTGTAGCTAAGACAAGCACCATGCCTTTCATCAGACATGGTGAGTACCTTAGCCAACAATTTTGTGAAGGTTCTAAAAAACAGATGGAACATAGTAGAATGTCCATAGTAGCTTAAAGAGCAGCTTTTTCATCTCTTGTCTCCATGGCCTTGTCTCTGGATACCATTGTTTTATTTAGTACTTGATCTTTTAACCATGAAACCAAGAACAGTTGCATTGGTGATTCATTCAGTGCTTTTAATTTGTAAGAACATTTTAGTAGATAGAAATAACTGCTTCTTGTGAATTAACACTGGATAAATGCATAAAAAACATCATCACGATCTTTACATATTGACCAGTTAACCCAGAATAGCTATAATTTCATTTTTGTCCTTTACATCAACATTTTAGGATAAGTTCACGCTTGCATTGGAGGCTCCATTTGCAGCCTCATTTTTGGATTCTGAATTATTTGCCGGAAAAATAGATGGACACTAGAGATGAGCATAGTTTTCAAAAATTTTATTTAATTCGATTAGATCCGAATTTATTTGTGATGAAGTGCGTTAAAAATCAGCTATTTCCAGGCTGCAGAGAGCCTCTACAGCAGTGTACAGTGCATGCAGAAACATGCAGAGCTAATCTGCTGTGGTGGTGAACCAGTTACTGTGCGTCAGTATGACAGGCAGGTGACAGGTTTCACTCTTAGAATCACTTCACACTTCACCTATTTGGTCAGTTTCGGGGCCAGAGCTGATCAAATAACTGAAGTGTGAACTCAACCTTACAGGCAGGGCTGTGGAGTCGGAGTTGGAGTCGGTATAAAATGGACCGACTCCGACTCCTAAAATATATAATAAATTGGTACATTTAGTTCAATGCAGTATGTGCCGAATATATTTTTATAAGAATTTGGGAACACAATGAAATGTCCTAGAAGTGTCTGTTCTATTCCTGAACTAAGGATCTAGGCTTTCAGTTGAGATGACTGTGTGCTGCCCTTCATGTAAATGCTCAGAAGTGAAAATCCTCTGCTACAGATCCGAGGAAAAAGGCACTGTGAAGGAATGGCTGTACTCATCTCAGAGCTACTAGAGAAAACAGGATTAAAGGATTTTTCTCACTAGTTACAAAGATTAGCTTTCAACATAAAGGGACAGTTAAAAGAAGACTTTTTCTAAATACAGTGGTCAGTAGATTTTACTTTAGTTATGAACTATAGACAGTTCAGCAGGTCTCTCACTGTACACATGTTTCTATGGTAACCTGCAGACCAGAAAGACGTATCTGATTGGCTGAGAGCAGGAGTGACCTCAGTAAGCAAAATTTGTTGAGGACTGAGAAGGATGGCTTTACCTGTAATTGTGTTAGAGATCACAATCTCCTGCTCTGTCAGAGTAAGTTAATATATGCTAATAACTTCTGGAGATCCCCCACGGCCTGAGGAGACATAGTAAGTGCAAACTGCCTGTCAGCCAGTGAATCAATGTGCTGAGAAAACCCCTTTAAGGCAAGTACTTCTTAGTGTATCTAAACTTTCAATAAACTGTGCATAAATCACTTGTCCAGTGCATGTTCTCTCTGCTTTATGTTTTAGTTTGCTTTTCCTCGGATGTAAAACACCTAGGGCCTTATGTATGAAAACTGTCTAGGTGTAGAAGTTTCTTTGTTGCCCATAGAAACCAATCAGAGCTCCCTTTTCATTTCATATAGTGCTTTGGAGAAATGAAAGGGGAGCTCTGATTGGTTGATATGGGCAACAAAGAAAGTCTTTAGACCTAGACAGTTTTCATACATCAGGCCCTTAGTGAGCTGTACCCAGAGAAAAGCCTGATACTGAAAGTTCAGAGTATAGATATCTAGTAAAACATATATTACAAACTCTTTTTGTCACGAGATATCTGTACTATTGATTTAAGCAAAGTTTGTTTAAAGTTATCACTTAAACATGCGCAGTGTATGAGGGAGTCGGATTGGGATTCGGAGTCAGAGTCAGGGGAAATTGAGGAGACGGAGTTGGAGTCGGGGATATATCTATATAAAATAGAAACGTAAACACCCCAAAATCTGTAGTATCAGACCACAATTTCACCCCAATAAACAATTAAGGATTTACTTATGTCTAAAAGAACGTGAACACACGAAAATCTGTAGTTTCAGACCACAATTTCATCCCAATTACACAATTTAGGAGGATTGAATTATGTCTAAAAGAAAGTGAACACCCTAAAATCTGTAGTATCAAGCCGCAGTTTCACCCTAATTACACAGTCAAGGATTAATGGATTGAATTATTGTTTTGCTGATAAGAGCAAGACTTCAGATTCGGATACTCTTTAAAGAGAGCCTCTTAACTGAGCTACAGCTACACTTCAAAGGAAGGTTTATAATATGATTTTATTAAATACAATAAGTAGTATGTACAGTACAGACCAAAAGTTTGGACACACCTTCTCATTCAAAGAGTTTTCTGTATTTTCATCACTATGAAAATTGTAGATTCACACTGAAGGCATCAAAACTATGAATTAACACATGTGGAATTATATACTTAAAGGGGTTGTCCAAGTTATGAAAATAAAAATATATAGCACTGTAAATCTGATGGGCAGCAATATATAACTAAGTTCAGCAAGTTTTAGGCAAAAGAAAATCTATATTTCCTCATTTCCCTGGTTCTCTTCTGGCCTTTGTTTACATGCAATAACAACAATCTCAGCCCCTCCCCCTTCTCTGCAAAGGCAGTGAATACAAGTGCTGAGTGACATGTCTGCTTGCTGGAATACTCAGCAGCATGTTGTATGTGTAGGACTACAAGTCCCAGGGCAATGACACTGCTGATACACACAGGAAATTCTCCCTACCTGTTCTTGTACAATACAATTCCTCTATAGCTCCTTGCCCAGCATTTGTCTCCTCTCACTGCTGCAGCTACTATTTGTTGTAAAGCCTTGAGCCCTCAGTGTGTTCTGGCTGAAGAACACAGCCTGGCAAAGAAAGGGGGCGTGGCCAGTGACGTCTCGTGTACAGACTGTTATCTGAACTCTGAGGCTTGTGCATGAAACATCACAGACCAGGGAGATAAGCTGACATCACAGGTCATGTGACCCTCAGTCAACTCTGAGAAACCAGCAGCTTTAAAAACACAAAGTATATGGGAAAGTTGTTATACCTGACAAGTTAGAAACATATAAAGAACAAAAAAATAACTCGGACAACCCCTTTAACAAAAAAGTGTGAAACAACTGAAAATATGTCTTATATTCCTAGGTTCTTCAAAGTAGCCACCTTTTGCTTTGATTACTGCTTTGCACACTCTTGGCATTCTCTTGATGAGCTTCAAGAGGTAGTCACCTGAAATGGTTTTCACTTCACAGGTGTGCCCTGTCAGGTTTAATAAGTGGGATTTCTTGCCTTATAAATGAGGTTGGGACCATGAGTTGTGTTTGGCAGAAGTCAGGTGGATACACAGCTGATAGTCCTACTGAATAGACTGTTTGAATCAGAGAATTTGTATTATGGCAAGAAAAAAATAGCTAAGTAAAGAAAAACGAGTGGCCATCATTACTTTAAGAAATGAAGGTCAGTCAGTCCGAAAAATTGGGAAAACTTTGAAAGTGTCCCCTAGTGCAGTCGCAAAAACCATCAAGCGCTACAAATAAACTGGCTCACATGAGGACCGCCCCAGGAAAGGAAGACCAAGAGTCACCTCTGCTGCTGAGGATAAGTTCATCTGAGTCACCAGCCTCAGAAATCGCAGGTTAACAGCAGATCAGATTAGAGACCAGGTCAATGCCACAGAGTTCTAGCAGCAGACACATCTCTACAACAACTGTTAAGAGGAGACTGTGTGCAGCAGGCCTTCATGGTAAAATAGCTGCTAGGAAACCACTGCTAAGGACAGGCAACAAGCAGAAGAGACTTATTTAGGCTAAAGAACACAAGGAATGGACATTAGACCAGTGGAAATCTGTGATTTGGTCTGATGAGTCCAAATTTGAGATCTTTGGTTCCAACCACCGTGTCTTTGTGCGACGCAGAAAAGGTGAACGGATGGACTCTACATGCCTGGTTCCCACCGTAAAGCATAGAGGAGGAGGTGTGATGGTGTGGGGGTGCTTTGCTGGTGACACTGTTGGGGATTTATTCAAAATTGAAGGCATACTGAACCAGCATGGCTACCACAGCATCTTGCAGCGGCATGCTATTCCATCCGGTTTGCGTTTAGATGGACCATCATTTATTTATCAACAGGACAATGACCCCAAACACACCTCCAGGCTGTGTAAGGGCTATTTGACCAAGAAGGAGAGTGATGGGGTGCTACGCCAGATGACCTGGCCTCCACAGTCACCAGACCTGAACCCAATCGAGATGGTTTGGGGTGAGCTGGACCGCAGAGTGAAGGCAAAAGGGCCAACAAGTGCTAAGCATCTCTGGGAACTCCTTCAAGACTGTTGGAATACCATTTCAGGTGACTACTTCTTGAAGCTCATCAAGAGAATGCCAAGAGTGTGCAAAGCGGTAATCAAAGCAAAAGGTGGCTACTTTGAAGAACCTAGAATATAAGACGTATTTTCAGTTGTTTCACACTTTTTTGTTAAGTATATAATTCCACATGTGTTAATTCATAGTTTTGATGCCTTCAGTGTGAATTTACAATTTTCATAGTCATGAAAATACAGAAAACTCTCTGAATGAGAAGGTGTGTCCAAACTTTTGGTCTGTACTGTACATATAGTGATATAACGTCCTTCTTTTGCACTTATCTATATACAAAGGATAAAGAACATAATACACAATTATATCAACACTTCATCTGGAGTCCTGTCTACTTCAGCTGGGAAGC
Organism: Rhinella marina; assembly: GCA_900303285.1. Taxonomy (NCBI): domain Eukaryota; kingdom Metazoa; phylum Chordata; class Amphibia; order Anura; family Bufonidae; genus Rhinella; species Rhinella marina. The sequence goes on from ONZH01002940.1 coordinate 447,171, forward strand.
CCTTTCAGCGAAAGCAGTCAGAGTCTCGATCGGGAAAGCAGTGTACCTACGCGAGGTGTCCCACCGTAGGATGAGCTTCTGACTTCTTTCCTGAAGGGTTACAGCTTTATACCAATTAAACAAAAAGCTCCATCCCTTAGTGGAACATAGCCAGCGCATGCCACACAGTGACAATTGTCACTGTGTACGTGTTGTTCATCTGCTCTCACCCCAGACCTTGGAGAGGCCAGTTCCCAGGTCCGCAACGAGTCAGAATCCCAAAACAACCTTGAGAAAATATGTAGACAAAGCCTTACTCCCTGCTGCTGCATTCACAGGTCTTAAATCAAAACTTTAACTGAACAGATACAAAATGGAATTCAAATTATCAGAAACTTCATCTTCAAACTTTAATTATATATAAAAGAAAGTGAACCCTCCAAACTCTGTAGTATCAGGCTGCAGTTTTATCCCATCATAATAGAATCAAGGATTAATGGAATTACTTATGTATAAAAGAATGCAAACAACCTAAAATTTGTAGTATTAGAACACTTTTTAACCCCAATTAATGCAGCAAGGTATAATAGAATAGCTCCTATTAGCCAAGCTTTACACTGTTCTATTGGTCCCTGCTCTCTCCCTATAGTCTGGATAAAGCCTCCATATTATATCCCTAAGCTGTCCCTGAACTGCTCAATAGTAGTATTTTGTGAATAAATTGTTTCCTAATCACTATCCCTAGTGCCTGTAACGTCTCTTCCTGCACTAACAACACGTGTAGCTACCATTTTAGAAAAAATATAATTTGTTACCACGGAGCGCATGGAAATTTGACTTAGGGATGAATCAAATTTTTCCTGAAATTCGGATCGAATTCCACATCGTCAACTTCGATTCGCTCATCTCTAATGGACACCATCAGAACAGAACCCAATGCATCCCACAATAAGTCATTGGGGTCCACTAGGTGCTGTTTGTGTACTTTATGTGACTGATCCTGCTCTCCGTCATTTTCAGTTTTCTGCTCCCCAACAGTGGATGTAGATACAGCCTTAATAATAATTAAAAAAAAACACTGCCCACCATGATCAAAACACAAGTATATGAACTGGGTTGAAACAAGTTGCCTTGGTGCTCAAGGCAGTGATTTCATAATAAGGACTCCCCAGCATAGTAGAAAACGCACAGTAGCCTAAGAGAAGATTTTAGGTCTTATTTCCATAGTCTTGCCTCTGGATGCAGGTTTATTTAGCACTTCATCTTTCAGCTATGAAACTACCTGCAATGGTGATTCGTTTAGTGCCTATGATTTGCAGGCTAAACAACTGCTTCTCATGAATTAACACTGGGTAAATGAGTATAAAACATCATCATGATCTCTACATATTGACCAGTTAACCCACAATGGGTATAATTTCATTTTTATCTTTTCTATCAACATTTTAGTTTGACCCATTGGCAGCCACATACGCAGATTCCAAAATATTTGCTAGGAAAACTGCGTGGTATGCAGCATTTATTTCTGGTGAAATAGACTCCACCACAGAACCCAGTAGACCCCATTATAAGTCATTGGGCTCTACCAGGTGCTGTTTGTGTCCTTTGTGTGGTGGATTAGGCTTTCCATCAGCTTCAGTTTTCTGCCTCTTATAACAGGAAGTTTGAAATAATGCAGAAGGGGACCCAGCCTTAGACAGCTGAATATTAAGAAAAAAAACAAAACAAAAAAAAACACACTGTTCACTATGATCAAAATATGCATATATGAACTGGAGCATAACAAGCTGCCTTTTTGCCCAAGGCAGTTGTTTCAGAATGAGGACCCCCAAACCTCAATCCCTAAAGCTCCACATGATGGACTTCATTACCTCCTATGCACCCCTTCCCCCAATAGTCTTAAAGGGGTATTCCAGTAATGTAACTTAATTTTTGATAAACTGCATTAAGGCTGCAAGCTGTGACCCAACCAGAACCCATACCTATACATATAACCAGAGCTTCAATTTACCTTGTAATCCATTTGCCTATCTCCTGTGTGAGCCTGCAACACACTGAGAGTGTCATTGCTCCTGATCTTCCCTCACAAAACTACAATTCCCACAATGCCTAGCTTTCCTGCTGTGAGTTTCTGCTTGTTCATGAGTGTTGATGATTACTGATTGGCGGCCGGACATTCCAGTCCAGACACGCCTCCTCTACTCAGTAAGCTGCAGCACACTAACATTTATGGTCCATTCACACGAACGTATCTTTGCGGGCCCGCATTAATGCAGACCTGCAAATATACGGGGGCCGCCCGTCGTGTGTTCCGCAGCGCCCGGAACATACGCTGTGCAGCCCCATTGAAAATGCCTATACTTGTCCGTGCGCAAGACATGCTTCAAAAGAGCCGCGGCACGGAGCTAGCTTCCGGCCTCATAGAGGTGAATGAGGCCGCATCTATTCCCGCACTTTTGCGGATAGATACGGCCCCATTCATACGGTCGTGTGAATGGGGCCTTAGCTAGAGAACTGATAGCAACACACTGAGAATGCCTGACCTAACAAGGCTCAGAACTACAGGTCGATGCCATGGTAACTTATGAGGAACACAGTGGTTAGCAGGGGAAGAAAAGTACTTTATAACTACTGAAGGTAAATATATGAAATAGACATTATATTAGGTAATGATTGATGATGAATTAGTCTAAAACATAAGTTATATTTATGGTAGCCGGAATACCCCTTTAATGTTCTTATTTATAACACATACTCCTCATTTTCCTCTTTTACTCAACTCATGTCCAGCTGTCCACTCTTCCACGCGTCTGTAATAGGGGCTCCTGCAGCTCATTTCCTGGTTCCTGCCACGGCCTCCTAGTTTTTGGTTTAATGTAGTTTTATTGAAGTAAACAACAACTATAAAGTACATAGAAAATATAGAAAATCTCAGGTATCATAGATAGTTGAGTTCTCACAGAAACAGCCCCTATGTTTTGTATGGATTTGGGAAAATTCAGAGTAATATGAAAAATGTAATACCCAAGAGATACTCCTGGGGAACAAAACACATAGACACACCACATAGGGAGTAAATAGGAACACATGGGAGCTAATTCAAGAAAATTGTATACATTCAAACTTCTGTCATCCTGAAGGCTGATTAGTGACTTAGTGTGGGGGATCATCTCCTAACCACATATGATATTGAAGAGAAGCCCCAAAAGCAGTCCAGAGGAGCAACAAGGAACAGAAGTTTGAATATTTAAAAGGTTGTTCAGCAATTTATATTGATGACCTATCCTCAGGATAGGTCACCAATATCTGATCAGCATAGGTCCGACACCCAACACTCCCGCCAATCAAATGTCTGACGAAGAGGCAGCGCTCCATGCAAGCGCCGCTTCCTAGTCTTTACACTATGCGTTGTCTCCTGTGGAGCCCTTCCGAGCCGAAGTGCAGTGTAATGAAGAGGAAGTAGCATTCCAATGGAGTGCTGCCTCCTCTTCAAACAGCAGATCGGCCAATCAGATATAGATGTGACCCTCGACAATCAGATATTGATGACCTATCCTAAGGATAAGTTATCAATATAAATCCCTGCACAACCCCTTTAACTCTCTCGGCTACAGCTATGTCTTCCATCCTCATAATTATGTAGTCATTCAGCCAAGTGAACAGGAGATTGAGAGACATCTCCTGCAGGTTGCAAGCCTGTGTTAGAGTAGGTCCCGTCTGTTAGAAGCCACCTTGTCGATTGGTAGATGGGCCCAATATATTTTTGATCAACAATGTGCACTAAGAGCTTCTACTTTGTCTCATAGTTAGTATAGCAGTCATGCATTTTCCCATATTCACCGTACCTGTATCTTAGTGCATACAGTGTGCTGCAACTTCTTTGTATTGTATATTTAATAGTCTCGGTAGCTTGCACCTGTCCTTCACCTATTCATTTTAGAGGTGCAGGTTCATTCTTTGTTTAATTCTTTGTGTGTGTGTGTATATATGTATATATATATATATATATATATATATATATATCCGCTAAAGGAATCCGCACCGTCACAGCTACAATCACAAAATTTGGCACATAGGTACATCAGGTGTCCGGGAAGGTTTTAGAACGGGTCTCAGCTCTCCAGGATGTACCATTACCAAAAAATGCATTAGCCAATAGAAGCCTGGTCACATGACCCTTTTCAGCCAATAGAAGCTCACAGGCAGTTAGTCTCCACACGCACCAGGTTTCCATAACAACCTAGCCAGTTCACTGCTGTAGGTCTGCTTTAAAGGGGCAGAGCGCTGTGGATGACACTGTTAAAGGGGTATTCCGGTTACCATAAATATAACTTATGTTTTAGACTAACTCATCATCAATCATTACCTCATAATGTAAATTTCACATATTTACCGTTCAGTAGTAATAAAAGATGTTTTCTTCCACTGCTACCCACTTTCCTCCTAAATTACTATGGCATCGACCTGTAATTCAGGCCACCTTCAAAAGAAGGACTTAAAAGCCCGACCCCCAGGTCCCACTAAGTCACACCCCTGACTCAGTCCGGCCCCGCCCTTTCAACGCCACATTTGACCGGGATTGAAAAAATGAAGGTAAAAATCAACTTCTGTCAGCTGCAGGGGAAGGAGGGTGACTTTCTCCCTGTAGCTCATGCTCAGGCTGCACAGTGCTGCTATCTGAGAGTGAAACATTAAAAAATGCAACAGCACTCTGCGAACAAAGACAATAAAATGAGTACATACAATACTGCCATACTCACTATCTACACGATACTAGCGCTACATTGTAAATGTGAGATTCTTGGCAAATAATTTTGTACAATTGTCTGTGTTCGCAGAGTGCTATTGCATTTTTTATGTTTTACTTTTCTATTTGCAGCCATGTGACGTGCACCTGCATACTTGGATGTGCTGGATGACCCCCAGTTTTTTTTGCTGTCTGAGAGTGAGCTGTTCAAAAGGACATCCCTGTGTCCATCCAGGCCCTGCGCATGACAGAGGACAGGGAGTCTGAAAGCCTCCCCCCAATGTGCGGCCGTGCCACCGGTCCCCATGAAGCCACACCCCTAAACACGAGGCCACGCCCCCTGGTTCCATAAAGACACGGAGGAGAAGCTGTCTGATTGTGAGCTACTGAAAGGGTGGACATCCCTGTGTCTGTCCGGGCCTGCGCTGGACGGTGGACAGGGAGTCTGAAAGCCAGACTGTCCAGCCTAAAACCGGACCTCTGGCCACCCTAGGGGCAGGCTGATGTTTGGGTGGCCAGATGTCCGGCTTTAGTCTGGACAGTCCGGTTTTCTGGCTCCCTGTCCTCCGTCCGGCGCAGTGCCTGAACGGATGTAGGGATGTCCACCCTTTCAGTATCTCACGCTGAGACAGCTTCTCCTCTGTGTCTTCACAGAGCCAGGGGACATGGCCTTATGTTTAGTGGTGTGGCTTCATGGGGACCTGGGGCGCTGCTTCACGTTTGGGGGAATGGCCGATGAGGTCCGGCTTTCTGGTCAGAAGACAGTGGCCACCCTAGCTGCTGTGGAGGTCACAGTTAAAGGGGAGGGCGCTGTGGATGTTTCTGTTAAGGGGCGGGCTGCTGTGGAGGTCACTGTTAAAGGGGCGGGCACTGTAGAAGTCACTCTTGATATCTTTTAACAACACACACAAACATTAAATGAAATAGATTAAATATACCCGGGCGAAGCCGGGTCCTTCAGCTAGTGTGTATATATATGTGTATATATATATATATATATATATATATATATATATACTGACCTCCTCTATAGTGTCAGTATGTATAATGCTACGACATCCCCCCATAGTGCCACTATATGTAATGCTCCCCCTTCCCCCCTTTAGTGAAAGTATATAATGTTCCCCCCCCACTCCTATAGTGCCAGTATATAATGTTCCTCCGTCCCCCTGTAGTGGCAGTATGTAATGCTCTCCCCTATAGTTCCAGTATATAATGTTCCTTAGCCTGTAGTGTCAGTATATAATGCTCCCCAGCCAGTTGTGCCAGTATATAATGCTTCCCCCATAGTGCCAGTACATAATGCTCCCCTATAGTACCCATATACGTGTATGTAATGTTCCTCCACCCCGTAGTCCCATTATTTGCTCGCCCTTGTAATGCCAGTATATAATGCTACCCACCATGTAATGCCAGTGTATAATACTTCCCACCACCCATATAGTGCCAGTATATAATGCTCTCCCACCCTGTTGGCATATAAAATACTCCCCCTACCCCTGTACTGCCAGTATATAATGCTCCCAGTCTTTAGTGCCAGTATATAATGCTCCCCCAGCCTGTAAGGCTAGTACATAGTGCTTTCCCCTGTAGTGCAAATATGTAATGTTCCTTCATCCCCCATAGTGCTGATGTATATATACATTATTCATCCATTCTTCACTACCGTCTTCAATGTAGGCTACAGACCTCTTCTGGTTTGTGGCCGAATTTGACTTGTCACAGTGCAGGCGGCCACCATGAATGATATCACTATGGCATCCTACCCTGGGTCTCATGTGATCTTGTAGATTGTAAGCCCTCGCGGGCAGGACCCTCTGTCCTTCTGTACCAGTCTGTAACTCGTCTTGTTCATGCTTTGTGCAATTGTCTGTATTATGTAATGTATGTATACCCCTTTTCATATGTACAGAGCCATGGAATGAATGACGCTTTATGGATAATAAATAATAATGATCATGAATTCCTGCGATATGATGCATTTATTCATGATAACGTCATTGTGCGAGACCTGGCTCAGGAGGTCGCGGTGATGTAATTTGGACCTCCTACGTCATTTTACTCCCTCAAAGGCTTCAGTCCTAGTTGCCTGTGGCCTATGAGGCAGAATAGCGAGGACTGAACTTACAGGCTCCTGTTCCCCGCCGTAAGCTGCAGATGGGATCTATGGGCAATTCTCCAGTTTGCCCCTCCCCAGCGCCAACCATGTCCATCTGCATGACTGTTTGGCCATAGCTCTAGCTAGCTCAGCTACATGTTACGCTTCAACATCCATCTGACTTTTTACATACCTATCTCTGCTATCCAATGGAAATCCAGGTGGAAGAGGCATCTGGAGTTATTGCCTTTCGCTGATATACTCTGCTCCATTCTCCCTCTCCTACTACGCGGGGTTACAATAAATACCACAAGTTGTATTTGTTTTCTTTTGCAGTTTAGTTTTAGTGCTCCATATACAAACCATTATGATCAAGAAGACATAACAATCATTTATTTTCCTTGCTAACACAAAAAATAAATGTAATAATATACACAAACAGAACATGTGAATAAATTCAAAGTGTAATTGTATATAATGTGTATTCGCATTGTACATTTTAGACAATATTTAGTGTGCTAAGAAAGGCCAGATGTATGGGAATTGTAAAAAAAAAAAATCAGGATATGCATAAAAACTGTTCAAGTGCATAAAGCAGCCCCATCTGGAAGGCATCTAACAGAAATGAAGTTGTACAAAACCATTCCATTGATAATAAAGCTAATTTTTATGGGTCTGACAAGTATGTAATTATGTTCAGTGGTGCTTTTCAGATTTTATCACAGTCAATAAACCGCAGTGGTAATTTCATTCCCATTTGACATATTTACATGGAAACATTTGATTGGAGGAATTAGTAACCCTGAAAGCCTTGATAGATATGTTTTAACGATCTGTGACCTCTACAATCCCACATCTGTTTATTGTTGCAACAGGCGAGAAGTCGTTCTTGTGTGACCTTTGTGGCTTCGCTGGTGGGACGCGTCATGCCCTTACTAAGCATCGGAGGCAGCACACAGGTTGGTCATCTCAACTTCTGACTATTCTCCTGTTATTCTCTGGTCAGGTCTTAAAAGTGCAATCAATGCAATTTGTAACCGTTGTTGATAAATGTAGAACGTTACACTTAACCCCTTGATTAGATCTGCAGATACATATACAGCCTTTGTTGTAGAACATGTAGATCCTGCCCTTATGCAAATCATGTTTGGTTCCTCAGAATATCCCTGAGCGTTGCAGTAATCTGGCCACATGTGCAATTTTTATTTTCGAGTAGCCTCTGAAACAGTTAAATCTGGGTTCCAGCAAATATAGCTGCCACATGAGTCATCATCCAGCTTTCATTGTCCTAAAAGGCAAATTTGACTAATTTTGCTTAGATAAGAGCATTTCAGATTGCCCAGTAGACAAGCACATATCGGAGTGCAGCAGGTGCCTGGCTGTCACTCTTCGCCCCTGGCAGAAGTGGTCTCAGTCTTCTACTGCCAGTCAGGGGGAGCACATCATGACTGTTAGATATTGAGCAGCTTAATATGCACCTCCATGGGAATAGCTGGCACTCTTGTGACTATTGGTTGGAAGACTGGAGGGATTGCTATGACTATTGGGGGGAGGCATATCTGGAACCTATTACAAAAGTGACTGTGATAGGGTGAAGAGTGGGGTTGTGCTGCTGTAAATGTTTTTGGGCACAATGCTGGGATTACCTTTGAGGTCCAATATATTAATTGTTATTTGAGGATCTGCTGTGACTAATAGAAGTGGGAGACACATTTGTGACTGGTGGATTTAAGAGTACAAACATGGATGTGACTACTTAAAGCCAAGTATTCTGTGATTCTAATGTAAGTGGTGGGCATATCGCTACTTAACAAGTCAGATTTGCCTTCAGGAGTCTGGGAAAGCTGGATGACAAGCAGTGTGGCATCTGTAATGGTGACTTGATTTTCCCCGAACCAGATATAACTGGAATGTATGAATATAATTTGTAACCTTATATTATTGACTCATATTTTGATGATCTGGTGGATAGGGATGCATCACTGATATATAAGTGCCCTGGTGATGATTCCTTTTAGTGTATATGGACTAGATACTTCAGGAAATAACAAATGAGATTTGCAAACCATGTACATGAAAAGAAGCAGTGTTATAGCTCCTTCACATATGTCCAATGATTTGGCTCAGTTTCCCTCTGGAGTGGTACAGAAAATGCAGAAGTGGAAACTGAAGCTAGAACTGATTCCATAGTTTTCTATGGGATTGTTTATATTCATTTGGCGTATCAGTTGTGATGCCAGATGTCAGATAGCACTGGACTGAAAAACACTGCATGCTGCAGTTTTCTGGCCTGGGCTATCAATCTTTAGATGCCTGACCTGTCCACTAAAGTACACACATACCTGTATCAATTGTGTCCTGCTCTGCAAAGAAAAGACAACTGACCAGAAACATTTGAAGTATGTTCACCTAGTCAATTATAATCTACTGTCTACCTGTTAAACTGTAGTGGTAAAGTGCAAATTGCCTTATTATTGTCACTTTGTCAAAAAAGGCACTAAGGTGCATGTGACAAGAATGTCATCCTTCAGGTATGAAACATTTCTGCACTACTATACATTCGGAAAGTCTTCAGACCCTTTCACTTTTTCACATTTTGTTATGTTGCAGCCTTGTGCCAAAATAAAGTGAGAAAGCATTTTCCCCCCATTAGTCTGCACTCAATCCCCCATAATGAGAAAGAACAGAATTTTAGACATTTTTGCAAATGTATTTAAAAGGAAAAATTACAATTTTGCTTGGACATAAGTATTCAAACCCTTTTGCTGTGACACTTGAAATTTAGCTCTCCCATTTCTATTGATCATATTTGATGTTTCTACGCCTTCATTGGAGTACATTTGTGGTATAGTCAGTTGATTGGACATGGTTTTGGAAAGACACAACCCTGTCTATATAAGGGCTGACTTCAGACAATGCATATGAGAGAAAAAACAAGCCATGAAGAAGAATGAACTACCTGTAGACCTCAGAGACAGGATTTGTGGAGGCACATATCTGACAGAAAATTTCTGCTGCACTAAAAGTTCCCAAGAGCACAGTGGCCTTCATAATTCTTAAATGGAAGATGTTTGGAACAATCAGGACACTTCCTAGAGCTGGCCACCCCACCAAACTAAGTAATCAGGGAAGAAGGACCTTGGTAAGAGAGATGACCAAGAATCCAATTGTCACTCTAGCTGAGCTCCAAAGATCCTGTGAGCAGATGGGAGAAACTTCCAGAAGGTCAACCATCACTGCAGCACTCTACCAATCTGGTAGAAAGAAGCTACTCTGCCATAAAGTAAAAGGCACATAAAAGCATTAGTTTGCAAAAAAGCACCTAAAGGACTCTCAGAATGTGAGAAACAAGATCCTCTGGTCTGATGAAACCAAGGTTGAACTCTTTGGTCTCAATTGTAATCCTCATGTCTGGAAGAAACCAGGCACTGCTCGTTATCTGCCCAATAGCATCCCTACATTGAAGCATGGTGATGCCAAAATCATGCTGAGGGAGTGTTCTCCAGTGGCTGGAGCAGGGAGACTGGTCAAGGTTGGGGACAAATTGGAGCAAAGTACACAGATATTCTTAACGAAAATCTGATTCAGAGTGCTCTGAACTTGAGACTGGGCCAACAAAACAATGACCCTAAGCACACAGCCAAGACAAGACAGGAGTCTCTTTGAATGTCCTTGAGTGGTCCAAACATAGCCCTGATTTGAACCCAGTCTGGAGTGATTTGAAAATGACCCCTCCACCCTGACAGAGCTTGAGAGGATCTGCAGAGAAGAATGGCATAAAATTCCCAAATCCAGGTGAGTACACTTTGCAGCATCAAACCCAAGGTGACTGCAGGCTTTAATTGCTGCCAAAGGTGCTTCAATTAAGTCCTGAGTAAAGGGTCTGAATACTTATGTCAATGCAATATTTTAGTTTTTCCTTTTCAATAAATTAACAACGATTTTGAACATTCTGTTTTCACATTCTCATTATGGGGTATTGAGAGCAGAATGATGGAGGAAAACTTGATTTTTTTTAAATATTTTAGCACAAGACTGCAACATATGATGTGAAAAAAGTGCTGTGTGTCCATATACACACAATCTGCTGCATTTATAAACTACTGAATATTATAAAATCCTTTATAACTTTATCTTTTTACCATAATATTAATTGTAACTTTTCTTAATTTTCTTCCTCCGCTTCTTACTTTTCTCCCTTACATGAATTAAAAGCAGTCTTTTCAACTGCGATCGGAGCAGCACCTAGTCAGTTCATCATTCATTTGAAGATTGCTTTGTACTTCATAGGCTACACAGTCTTGACAGCTTCAAGAGACATCATGACATATAGTAGTATTTTGTTCAATCAACAGCATAGCCACCTCCAATTATACCGGAGATGATTGACAAATAGCTACCAAACGGAACTTCTGAATTATGTGACTGTCTCCTCTGTGAAGGATATATGTGGCATAAATGACTAGGAATTGTTTTTTTACTAAACCTGACAAGTAACATTCATTAATTATAGGGAAAGTAATAAGAGTAGATGCATCAGAGGGTTTTTACATTGCCATTTTAACAAGTGCTACTTGATATCTAGACAGAAATATTGAAATGCACCTTGGGATTGACATTTTTTCTTCTTTATACCGCTATAGCTGTGGGTAGTAGGGTTGCTTTTTACAGATTAATTAGAAATATATTGTCATGAATCAACACTATATCAAATTAGAAATGTTAATAATGTCTTACTATTCGTGTAAGGGTGTCCTTAAAGCTCAGATATGTGGAGCTGTATGACAAGGTTTTCTTTGCAGGCAAAAAATAATGACTGTTTTTCCCTGTTTTTACTGCTGGCCCACTTGAATATCACATAAGACATTGTAGAGCGATGAGTTAGCTTACCGGCTGCCGCATATTACAGTTATAAGCTCTGTTCCCCTCTGCTCTCGACCAACATGACCGCCGCTCTGACTAGTTGATTCACATAGCATCTTTAGAGTGGACCAGAAGTCCATTCCTCTGAGCCTATGAGCCTCGATGTCAGGAATGAATAGAGAGCCTGACATCTAGCTCACAAGATATTTGTGATTTGACAAGTCAGATTAGGCGTTTTGTGGAAACGACAACAGCGGACTGCATGAGCCCTAAAGTCACTGTAAAGCAAATCCTCAACTTCCCTGGTCCCTAGTCATTGTGGCTTGACTGGGATACTGTGATGGCCTCCAGTTACATCTGAATTTTTCTACAAGTGGATTATCTTTTGAAATTACTCAGGGTAATAAGGAATGGAATAACTGGGACAAGGGTCAATATATAGTCTGAAACCTGGAGACCCCAAATTGGTGCTAGTTAAGCTAACCAATAGCACCTCACATACATATGGTATCTGATGCTATCATAAGTGAGGAACTTTTAGTTGTAGAAAGGGTTACAAGAAAGAAAAACATTTAGGATATTTGGTATACATGTAACTCAGTGCATATGTAGCAGTTTCCTTATTTAAGTGTAAGGAACAGACCATGATGTGAGTAAAACAATGTTCCCATTTAAACAGTTGAACTGTAAAAAAAATTGTCATCTGGACCCTATGGCCTGAGCACGCTTGTGTGTATCTTAAAATAGTGGTAACTATATGAGGTAAAATATAAGTTAGAAATTAGTTTTGAAAGTTAAAAATTATCACCCAAAATGTTAGATAAATATATAAAGTATATCCATTAAAGGGGTTTTGTAGAATATTACATAGATGGCCTCTCCACGCTCAGGCCCATTCACTTGAATGAACTGAGCTGCAAGGATAGAATATCAATGTAGTAACATCCAGGGAACCCCTTTATGTGTTGTGTTCATATTTTGCCTAGTATTGCCCCGTTTTAAGATGACCTGTCAAGACTCCTGACATGCCAGTTTTAATAGCTTCATGCACTCTCCATTTAATAACAATTCTGGAGTATTTGTACTTATGACTCTATGTTGTGCCATTCCTTTATTATTTCTGCTAGAAGTTATGAATGATTTGCTAGCAGTCTGCAGTAAGGGTACAGAGGCGTGGTAACCAGTTGGGGTGTGTACCTGCACAGACTCACTCTATCCAATCAGTGCAGCCATTTTCAGACTGTGCGGGTACACCCCCCCAACTGTACTCCCCTGTACCATTACTGCAGACTGCTAGTAATTCATTCATAACTTCTGGTAGAAATAATAAAGGAATGGCACAACATAGAGCCTTAAGAATAGATGCTCCAGAATTGTTATTACATGGGGAATGCATGAAGCTATTAAAACAAGGCAGATCAGGAGTGGTCAAAGGTCCTCTTTAAGAGTTTGTAGCAGGGGCTAAGCTCTTCTTTTTTTTGGAACCAATTTGCACCTTCTGCACCACTGAATGGGAAATCCAAGTGGGGCTGCCTTCCCCAGAATAATGATGAGCACTGCTCCACCTTATGCACAGAAGAACTGATACTCTGTGGTACATATCTTCCCCAGCTCCGAAACTTTCACATAAAGTTACTATACTATAAGATGGTGTTAAGGGTCAGGTTGACCACCACTGGTTTACATTAAACTCTATTTCTTTAATATGTGCCTAAGGCTTCATTCACACGACCGTATGTGTTTTGCGGTCCGCAAATTGCGGATCCGCAAAGAAAACGGATGACGTTCCGTATGGCATCCGTGTTTCCGTTTTTTTGCGGATCCATTGTAACAATGCCTATCCTTGTCAGCAAAACGGACAAGAATAGGACATGTTCTATCTTTTTTGCGGAACGGAAATACGGACATACGGAAAAGGAGTACCTTCCGTTTTTTTTGCGGACCCATTGAAATGAATGGTTCCGCATACGGTCCGCAAAAAAAACGGAACGGACACGGAAACAAAATACGGTCGTGTGATTGAAGCCTAAAAGAGTTTTGTTCCTTTAAATCTAGATTTCTCTAGTGGCAAGAACAAAAACACTACATTTCAGCCGTGCACTTTTTGTTAACTTGCAAATGTATTTAATACATTATGATTTACTTAAGTGATAGATGCTTAGTAGCTACATTTTAAATCAAGGATGGAAAATGTACTAGATGATTATTGTCATGACAGTGCAGAGTCTGTGCTGCTACTAGAACTGAGAATAGGAATATTAAAACGATTGGCTACAGATGAGAGATTTTCTAGCTTTATTTCAATAATGTTCCCTATTAATACTAATTACACACTGCCCATTTAAAGTCCCCGAGTAAGCTCAGAGGCGGAGAAAGCGGAGAGGAAATGATCACAAATCTGTGAAGCCATCAATGAGTAAGTGCTTGACTTAATATACTGAAATAAAATAGCTGCTTGAAGTGTTAGTCAATTATCATTTTGATTTTTGGGTAGGGAACAGCTTCCTACATTTCAGACAGAAAAAAAATGCCAGTGATAAAATATTACAAATGTGAGATGCATACAGTAATTGTAAATTGATGAAATAAAATTTCTGATAAACTGACTTACCTCATGAGTGATGTCATGTGTCAGTTTTAAGTAAAGTTAGATCTCCGTCTAAAGGGGTTTTCCCGAGACCTACATTTTGATGGTGTATCCTAATGAAAGGCCATACATTTATAACTGCTGTTATAGGTGGTGGTCCAGACTACAGTGGCAGACTGCTGTTATAGTGGTGGTCCAGACTACACTGGCAGACTGTAGTTATAGGTGGTGGTCCAGATTACAGTGGCAGACTGCTGTTATAGTGGTGGTCCAGACTACAGTGGCAGACTGCTGTTATAGTGGTGGTCCAGACTACACTGGCAGACTATAGTTATAGGTGGTGGTCCAAACTACACTGGCAGACTGTAGTTATAGGTGGTGGTCCAAACTACACTGGCAAACTGTAGTTATAGGTGGTGGTCCAGACTACAGTGACAGACGGTAGTCATAGGTGGTGGTCCATACTACAGTGCCAGACTGTTGTTATAGGGGTGTCCAGGCTATAGAGGCAGACTGCTATTATAGATGGTGGTCCAGACTACAGTGGCAGACTGCTGTTATAGGTGGTGGTCCATACTGCAGTGGCAGACTGCTGTTATATGGGGAATGTCCAGACTACAGTGGCAGACTGCTGTTATAGTGGTGGTCCAGACTACACTGGCAGACTGTAGTTATAGGTGGTGGTCCAGACTACAGTGCCAGACTGCTGTTATAGGGGTGGTCCAGACTACAGTGGCAGATTGCTGTTATAGGGGTGGTCCTGACTACAGTGGCAGACTGCTGTTATAGGGGTGGTCCAGGCTACACTGGCAGACTGTAATTATAGGTGGTGGTCCATACTATAGCGCCAGACTGGGTAGGGAAGTGCAGTCTATACAGAAAGACTGCTGTTGTAGGTGAGATCTAGACTACTTAGCATCAAACATGTAGAGCAAAGTAAAATCTATGCTGCATACAGTGATATACCAATATTACATAATATAAATATTGGAAAAATATAAGTCCTAAACATTTTGCTACTTAAATGACAATGTACTATACGTATACTATTTAAGTTACAAAAATACTGTACATTTTTAAAATAGTTATTTTTACAGTGTAATAATCTTCTGTAGAGTTGTACATTTAGAGGCAATACATTTATAAAAATACATAAAAAAAATACATTTAAAAAAATTATTCTGGGGCGTGGCCTGACTATGGCGGCGAGTGCATGCACTGTTTAAGAGCTCCGGCCGCCCGGACGAGAAAACGCCGGCTTTCCCACTACTTAAGGCGCCAGACCACTGATGGTGAGGACAAGAAGAGGGTCCCGAGCCACCACCACCCCAGCTGGGACCCCGGCCACGCAGAGAGGCTTACGGCGCTTCTTCTTCCCTGGGCCCGGATGAGACGCGCAGGCCCCTCCCTTTTATCCCGCTCAGCCTCCTTCAGTGTCTCCGCAGTTCTCCAGGCTCTGCATTTGCCACAAATTCAAGTATCTGACTGGTATCACCTTCTCGCTCTCTACTGCATAAACAAAGAGGGAACTTTCAAAGAGCTCACAAGGATGTCCAAACTAATTGATCTGACTGTCTGCCGCACCTTAACAGGCTGCAGTTTCCTTCATCTCCAGCTGCTGGACTAAGCGGGTTCACACCTTCCAGAGTTCCTTAAGTTACCAATGACTTCTAGGGTCCACAGTTTTGGGCCTATGCTTGCCACTCTTTGGTCTTACGTTGTTTATGTGCCTTAGGTTTTTGCCTGTCTTAGATTGTATCTTCTAAGTTTGGGAAAGCTTAACATGGTTTACTTTTAGTTTATTGTTTCAGATGTCTCGTCGGGGACGGCTACAGGGTTCCGTCATTGGAAGTCCGTCTCCAATATATAACACTTTCTCTGATGAAAGTGTAGTTGCACCCCTCTTTACTAAGGGGTTTCTTCTTCTACATTCTCCTTCTATTTGATATCTCTTCTTTTTCTCTCTCTCTTCAGCTTGACCTCATTTCTTTTCTCTCCCCCCCCCCCCCCCCTTTTTTTTTTTTATCACTCAGTTTGGGTCATGACTGCTCCAGGTGTCAGGCTTGCCTCACTAAATGTCAGGGGATTTAACGTTCCTGAAAAGCGCTCAAAAGTGTTGTACGGCATGCACAAAGAGAGGGTGCAAATTCTCCTCCTGCAAGAAACCCACTTTAAGCAGGAACATGTGGCAAAAATTTATTCCAAATATTACTCCTACTGGGCCCATAGCACAAACCCTGAGTCCAAATCTAGAGGGGTCTCTATCGCTTTACATAAATCTCTACCTTATTCTTTTCTAGATCAACAGTCTGATCCTCAAGGTCGGTTCCTGTTCATGAAGCTACAAATCCATGGGAGAACGTACACCATCGGAAACATATACCTTCCAAACAACAGACAGTGTAAGGCCCTGTTGGGCATACTAGCAAAACGTGATGCATTTGCCGAGGGCATACTATTACTGGGGGGTGACTTTAACCTGACATTAAATCCAACTCTTCACTCCTCCACGGGTAGATTGACAATTCCCGAGTCTTCCATCTCAAGGGTTAAACAAGCACTGCATTCCCGACAGCTGATAGATGTATGGCGGATTTTACATCCAAACGTCAAAGATTATACCTACTTCTCGCCTGCCCATCAGTCATACAGTAGGCTAGATAGGTTCCTAATTTCACACCATGCATTAACTTTTCAGCCAGTATCTAATATAGGCTCCTCGATTTGGTCTGACCACTCCCCCATCTATCTCTTTCTGGAACTCCCAGGACTAGTAGCGACTGAATGGTCCTGGCGCCTCAATGAGGCCCTGCTTCGACATGGGGTCTGCGCGAGAGCTCTAGAGTCTGCCATCAAACATTTTTTGTCGGATCACTCCAACGACTCCACTTCAGCAGCAATAGGGAAAGGTTCCGTAGCTATCTATATGAAAATGCTAACAAACCTGGGAAAGCTTTGGCTAGATTAATACACCCTAAACAGCAGAATAGTTATATTCCCCACATCAGGGATGAAAAGGACACCCTAACACATCACCCTAGCCGAATAGCTAAGGTCTTCAAGACCTTTTATGAGTCCCTCTACAACATCAAGGGCCAATTAGCGGATTTACCTCAGTCAGACTTTGACACACGGATTTCTGCTTATGCAGCGGAGACTGCTTTGCCCTCTGTTTCCGAGTGTGAGAGCGCTTTACTGGAAGAGCCTTTCACGGAGTCAGAAATTAGAGCGGTCCTATCTCACCTTAAAGGTGGGAAAAGCCCAGGCCCGGATGGCTTTACAGCACCCTTCTTTAAGAAGTTTGAGGAACTGCTCACACCATTTCTCCTGAAAGTGTTCAATGACATATCCCCAGCTAATCCCTTTCCCAAGCAAGCTCTAGAAGCCCACATAGTAGTAATCCCAAAACCCAACAAAGATAAAACTATTTGTACGAATTATAGGCCAATTTCACTTATCAATTGTGACATTAAAATATAGTCTAAACTTCTAGCGAATAGGCTTAATAAGATCCTCCCATCGATCATTCATGGGGATCAGGTCGGCTTTGTTCCTAAGAGGGAAGCCAGAGACAACACGATCAGAACGATTAATCTTATCTCCAATGCTAAAATAAATAAGATTCCCTTATGCCTTCTTTCAGTTGACGCTGAAAAAGCGTTTGATAGAGTTAACTGGAGATTTATCATAGCTTCTTTAAAACAAATTGGCCTGGGACCCCAGTTCATTGACAAAGTAAGTGCCTTGTACACTAACCCTATGGCCAGAGTAAGGGTGAATGGAATTCTGGCTCCCTCTTTCAATATTAGGAATGGAACCAGACAGGGCTGTCCCCTTTCTCCCCTCTTATATGTTTTGGTAATGGAACATCTGGCTACTGCACTAAGACTGAATCAGGATATCAAGAGCATAACAGTGGGCAGGCGCCAGCACAAATTGGCTCTCTATGCTGACGACCTTTTACTTTATGTATCTAACCCACACATTTCACTACCATCTATTCTTCAAGAATTCAAAAGATACGGACTTCTTAGCAATTTTAAGATCAATCTCACTAAAAGTGAGCTATTAAATGTATCCCTCCCAGAATCCGATATGTTACTTCTGAAGAGAAACTTCCCCTTTCACTGGCAGGCCCAGAGCTTGACTTACCTTGGTCTTCAATTGCCAGCACATTTGCACCTGCTATACCCTATCAATTACCTACCGCTTCAAAAGAAAATAATAAAAGAGATGGAAAGCTACTCGCGCAGATCCCTCTCTTGGTTTGGAAGGATGGGTATCATAAAAATGGACATACTACCGAGGTTCCTATACATGTTCCAGACAGTGCCCATCTGTGTACCAAATACCTTTTTCCTAGCTGTCCAGAAAGCTATCACACGGTTCATATGGGGAACAAGTAGACCCAGAATCAAGGTGAAAACCCTGTCGAAACCTAGACTCAAGGGAGGTATAGGATTACCAGATATCAAACTGTACCATTCCTCAGCAGTTCTTATGAGAATCCTCAATTGGTCTCATAGGTCATCTGCAAAATTGTGGGTCCAGATGGAATTTGATATCTCTCCATTGAACCCGTTACTTGCTCCTTGGATACCCCCGGACATCAGACCTCCATCAGAGAACTGGCCTTACTTAGTTAGACATACTTTGACATGTTGGGATCAGTGGATCACTAGATCACAGATATCTAACAGACCAGGCCCTATGACCCCCATGATGGGAAATCCAGCCTTTCCCCCCGGCCTGGGAACAACCAGATACTTGATTTGGGATAAGTCCTTGTGTCCCAGAATATGCCATAGCTTGACAAACGCGAAGATTAGAAGCCTTGACTCCTTTACTCAAGAGAGTAGGGTCACTCAGCCTCTATGGCTTATGTATGCTCAACTAAGATCCTTCTTACGTCAGTTTTCGGAACAGACTCTAGCCCTTAAATTGACAGACTTTGACAACTTATTTTTAAAACCCGACTCTCAGTACAAACCACTGTCGCAGATGTATAATATATTAGTTTCCATCAGTAATTCAGATAGGGCTCCTTTCTTCCAAAAATGGGAAGAGGACCTACAGACCTCATTTACTCAGGAGGAGGTGGTCAAGGTGTGTGCGTTCTCCCATGGATTATCTATAGCAGCCCAGGCTAAAGAAAATAACTTTAAAATCCTTTCCAGATGGTACTACTGCCCCACGACGCTCCACAGGATGTTTCCTTCTACATCCAACCTTTGCTGGAGATGTAACCGTGCAGAAGGAACCATGTTGCATATATGGTGGGAGTGTCCCGTCATTCAACCCTTTTGGATTCAGGTGTTTTGGGTATTTACTGAATTTTCTGGCAGGAGAATTTCCAATACTCCCAGAGTAGCACTGTTATCTTTGATCCCAGGCACGATGGCCCAAGCAAAAAAGAGTGCTTTAAGATTCTTCCTCATTGCAGCGATATCTGTGATCCCGCGACATTGGAAGCAAAATACTCCACCCTCTCTGTGTGAATGGGCCGCGGAACTTAAACACATATTTCGCATGGAGGAGCTTATAGCTATCTCCCATGATCAATCAGACAATTTTCTTAAAAAATGGAGGGCGTTTTCGATGTTTCTAGAGTCTGCAGACTTTTCTCGGATCATTGTAAATTTCTCTAGATAGGGTGATTGGAGGTTTTGACTCTGAGGGAGAGTATGGGTGGGGCGAGCCTGGCACCGGAACCTTGGTGGTTCTGAGGACCTTCTATGCAAATCTCTATTTTTCTCAACCAATTGTTGAATTGAACTCAGTATGCCCTTCGGGAGCTGTACTTATCACACAATTTGTGGTACCTCGTATATCTTTATATCTGTAGGGCTGAACAGGGCCCCGGCACTCTTATTGGGTATGCCTCCTTGGCGCTGGACTTTACAAGTTGGGACGGGGGAGAGCAAAGTATATACTAAGAATTGATGCTTCTTATACCTGCATTCTACTCTCCCGCTCATCAGATAGTCAGTTTAACTGTCTTTAGCTTTCATGACGAGCTCCCATACTGGTCTCTCCAAACACGACGAAGGGAGAGTTCATAAATAAAGGGCTTATTCCCGGGGTGGTGCCCGCTATACCGCGCACCCATATAACATGCCAGACAGATCAGTGTTAACGCGAGAATAGGAGTTACCACAACTAATGCCAGTTTAGTCATTTTATACTTTATTTGATTTTTTCAAGCCAAATGTAATGTCTGGGTCAACAAGACCCTTGTTTCTTCACCATGTTTTGTTACAAAATGTATCTTGACTCTTGTAATGATTATAAACCTTAATAAAATCAGAGTAAACATAAAAAAATTATTCTGTTATATCAGCTGAAATATAGCAACAACTTGACACATTAACAGAAAGCCCATGTATACGTACTCACTATGTAGAAGGGATACATGTTGTTTATAACACAGATTTTATATCCTTTTGTAATCTTTCTGTGCTTACTGTAATTGTAATGCCCCGGGGGAATGCAGGTTTAAGGCTTCCTTGCAGTTTTGCCCTTTTACTTCTAGATTCTCGCTCTATTGATATGTATTCTACAACGTAGGAAAAAGTGTCTTGTGAGTATAACATCAATAAAATAGATTTTCATATGGCAGCAACATACATCATAAGTCTTTATTAAGTACTGTAACTGGGGGTTTATCCTCTGATATGGAGCACTATTTCCAGTAGAATGGATAATATTTGCTTATCTACAACCATGCTATCAAGATAAGGGGGAGTCCACACAGCGTTATCCGTTTTGCAGTCCACCAATTGCGGATCCGCAAAATACGGGTGCAGTCCGGCTACAAAAAAATGCAGACAGCAAACAGTGTGCTGTCCGTATTGGTATTGTAAGAAATATGATTATTGACAATATTAAAGCATAATAATACTGAACAATAATAATATCCTCACGTAAATTCTAGGGGACGGTCGGCGAAGAAAGCACACAACAACAGTGCATAGAAACAAAAGAAATTATATTATTTATAGACACAAATGAGCTGTGTGAAAATAGAAAAATATCAACCAACCATCAAACAATGGAAAATATAGAACCAACACATATTCAACACATAGTCCAGAGCACAAAAACAACAACATGAAGCAGCCCAAAACCAACAGTTCCTATACCGTCAATTAGAATGCCACCACACTGATACAGACAGACCTAGAATTAGCCAGAAAAACACAACAATACAGACGATTCCTCCAAAATAACCCTACAGCACAATAATCAAACAATAATTCAACAATAAAGAATCACCATATAGTTACCCAAGGCTGAACTAAGTTCCGTCTGGCCTAGTCTGACGTCCAGAATCCTCCTGGGACCCAACCTGTATGATTTACAGGCTCCTTAGATCCTCCTTGGATCCTCCTAGCCCCCCCAGTGACCATGGCCAAGGTTTTTTTATACTAAATTGTAGCATCCCCTCTGTGAGGTTCCCATGCCACTGGTGCCGACCAATCTCATTCAAAATCAAAATAACATTTTGATCCTCCAGATTTCTCCACCCTCTATCTGCGCACAGGAATCAGGCCGATGTTCCCACATTAACATTTTACAATTACCTGTCTCTTCCTTGTTTTCACCCAAACGCAAACTACTCAAGTTGGAGACATGTAACCTGGCCGTACAATAGTGGGTATTTGCAATGGAATGGGAAAAACACCCAGGAGCCTTTGAAATGTAATTCACCAAAACATTTCTTCTGGCACCTTGATTACCAATGCAAAGAGGCTTCCTGATATTTCAGTTAACCCTGACAAACTCGTTTGAAACTGTGTTCAGACCTTTTCATCTATAGAGTGATTCTCTATTGTTTTACAATTCAGTTATACACACCCAAGATTTTATACACTTATAATACATATAGATAGACATTTATAATACATATAGATAGATATACATTTTATTCTAACCCATATCTGTATATCTCTACAGTATGTCCGTTCCCCCTACCCAAAAAAAAGATAGAACATGTCCTATTCTTGTCTGTTTTGCGGACAAGAATAGGCATTGTTACAATGGGGCACATGAAAAGTGTGGGATGCACACAGACTGCACTGGTAATGACACTACTATGTGCCTAATGTATATTACAACTGGAACCAAAGACAAAATAAGCTCCTGGAGTATTTCTTTAACCCCTTCGCGCCCAGCGCCGTACATGTACGGCGCTGGGGCGATGCGGGCACATGGCGCTCGCTCGCAAGTGCGGCGGGCGTCATGGCCGGCAAGTCTCTGCTGTTTCTAACAGCAGAGACTTGCCGCTACTTACCGCCATCGGCGGCGTCTTCCTGGGAGTTTAGATGCCGGGCATTCGCTTCCGGGTGGTGTACAGACACCCCGTGTGGCCAATCGGGGTGTCTGTACACCATATGAAAACTGTAATCCTCGCTGGTGAGGATTACAGTTTTCAAAGTGCAATTCTTATTCTGGCCACTAGATGGCAGGCCAGGATAAGAAATGAGCAATTCTTGGATTTCTGAGTCTATAAAATCCATGATTGCTCATAAAGGGAAAAAAAAGCCACAATATATCAGCCCATATTTGAGCTTTCAAATAGTAAAAAAAAAATAAAAAAAAATGTTAAAAAATATATAAAAAATAAAAAAGATATAAAAGTTCAAATCACCCCCCTTTCCGTATAATTAAAAAATAAATAGCTAAATAACAATAAATATAGACATCATGGGTATCACCGTGACCGAAAACGCCCGTACTTTTAAAATATAAAAAAAAAATTCCAATACGGCGAATTGTGTGGCGGAAAAAAGCGTCCAAATGGCGATTTGCCGTTTTTTGTCGCTTTTTTTTCTAAAAAAAAATTAAATAAAAAGGGATCAAAAAGTCATACACACCCCACCCCCACCCCTAAAACTTCAGATCGTCCCGCAAAAAATGAGCCCCCATACAGCTCTGTACACATAAATACCAAAAAGTTATAGGGGTCAAGACTTGACAAGGAAAAAAAAAAGGGCAACTTTCTAATTATTTTATCACTATGAAAACGCAGGAAAAACTATACATATTAGGTATTGCCGGATTCGTACTGACCAGTAGAATGAAAGTAACGGATCAGTTTTAATGCACATCGAACGCTGTAAATAAGAAACCCGTAGAACTGTAGCGGAATAGCGTTTTCTTTGCAATTTCACCCGGTTTGGAATTTTTTTCCCGCTTCCCACTACACCGTATGCAATATTAAATGGTGGCGTTGGAAAGTACAACTTGTCCCACAAAAAACAAGCCCTCATACATCTATGTGAACAGAAAAATAAAAGAGTTATGGCTGTTTGAAGGCAGGGAGCGCAAAACGAAAATGCATAACCGAAAAAACCTCCGGGCACGAAAGGGTTAAAGGAGCTTTCCAATACTTACCATATTTTCCGCCCCATAAGATGCATATAGGTTTTAGAGGAGCAAAATAAGAAAAAAAATATTTTTCATTAGACCTCAGATCAGACCCCCAATGTTAAGACCCCCAAACAGGCCTCAGATAAGACCGCAATCAGACCTCAGATCAGACCCCCAATGTTAATAAGACCCCATTCAATCCTCAGATCAGTCCGCCAATGTGAATGATCCCCAATAAGACCTCATATTAGAGCCCCAATGTGAATAAGACCCCCATTCAGACCTCAGTTCAGACCCCCATGCTCCTAGCAGGCAAAAAAAAAAAAAAAATCAACTTACATCTCCTGCTCCATACCCCGCACTCTTCTTGGTCTTCCTGCTGCGCTGTACTGGGACCAGACCTCACACAGTATGAGATCACAGAGCACTGATGTCTTCACACTGTGTGCAGATCACAGGACAGTGTGAGGAGCCTGCAGGAGAAGTGGTGAATACAGAGCCCGCACAGAGAGCGCTGCATTCACCACTTCTTGGTCCTCTTGTACTAATTAAAGCATCCATAATGGAAGCACTCATTATTTGCCCCATGAGACGCCTCCATATGACAAAGTGCAATAGACAAATGCTTGGGTTGATACACCCTACAATTCAGGAACAAGGAGGCATTGTCTAAGACCATAGGGAACTACTATCAGCAGGCCCCTGACAAAGAGAGGGTATCATGTGTTCTACATATTGAAGTATTGCAAAAGTAATGCAAGTCTCAGACCTAATTTCCACAATGACATAGAAGTAATGTAACATAAACGTAGAACATAATTCAAAACATAATTCACCTGGTGAATATCGTTGAACTTCAAAAATGTTAAGCGATAGCTAGGAAAGAGACAATGTGAATAGAGTAAAAGCAACCTGCATTTGTCAATGGAATCTACAAGTTATTCCCGCTGCTGTCTATTAGGTAACATAGGAAAATAGGAGAACTTGTGAGTTAGGTACCTTGACCCAGGGATTGTAGGACGGAAGCAGAAGAGCTGGCTACATAATTCAACCATGGCTGCCATATCTGCAAAAAAGACTTTCTATTCTTATTCTCCCAACCCGCTAATTCTTCCATATGACATAGGTGCTGTAATTTGGTGTGCCATAGTGTTATAGTAGGAGGATCCTTACTTCTCCATTTCAGAGGAATGATTATTTTAGCAGCCGTGAGCATATGAGTAGCTAAATCCTTCTTTTTAGGTCTAAAGGTCTGTTCAGGCTTCCACAAGAGAACCAGAGGGGCGGTTAGTTTGAGCTGTAGTGAACATTATTTATAGTAGCTTCAACCTCCGATGAGCTATCCTTAAGATACATCGTCAGTACCAGATTGGGGTAGTCCGCTCCCGGCACCCCTTCTGATCAGCTGTTTTTCCCTATCTCGATTCCACAGCTAGTGAAAATAGTTGATCACTTGGTGTGACGGGAGTCAGACCTCCTCCGTTCTGATCTATCCTAGGAATAGTCCTGGAAAGCCCTTTTAAGGATCTTTGTGACCAGCTTAATGTCTGAATGTGGTTATCAAGTCTATCCTTGAAGAGGCATTCATTTTCAGGTTACTTTGTATCACTAGATTAAGTTTTTTAATAATTTTAAATTTTATGGTCATATATTTCAGGTGAGAAGCCTTTCAAGTGTGATGAATGCAATTTTGCTTCCACAACTCAGTCCCATTTAACAAGGCACAAGCGAGTCCACACAGGGGAGAAGCCGTACATGTGTCCATGGTGCGATTACAGGTAATTAAGAGAAAAAAGGATTTTCAGTTTTTTTTTTTTCAGAAGGATTTACAGGCCTTAACTAGGCCATGCGTCTTAGATTACTGTGTGAGTGGGCAAATGTTTCAAATAGACATCAATTGTTGAAATACTTAAAGGAGTTATCCCACAAAAAATATTCTACATTTTTCAAACTAGCACCTGGACCTGAATACTTTTGCCTTTGCATGTAATTAAACATTTAGTATAGACAGTGAGTTATTCACTAAAATCTATCTGTATAGCGCTACCTGCTGTTTGTTCTTTAATTAATGTGTCTGTGCTGTTCACTGAGATGGAAGCACATGCTCCGTTCCATCTTTCAACTGCCACTAGCTGCAGTAGAAAGGGCACGCTCCCTGAGAAAGTACACTAACCTGGTAGATTGAAATAAATCTAGCAGAGCAAATAGAGCAATGAATGGGAAGATCTCTGGATCCATGTGAGGTACAGGGTTGGTCCAAAGTTTATGACAAAGAATGTCATGTACTATATGATGTCTGATTTTCATTTTTTACATTAACCATGGAATAACCCCTTTAAATCTAATCATCAGGCTTTCCAAATTTTTTTTTCAGTATATACATAGATAACATTTTTAGAATATCACATCAGTAAGCAATTGGGACAGATTTGGGACAGAAATCTTGCCCATGTTCCTGACAGCACATTTGTTAGACGGTTTAAACATGATTGGTAGGTGTAGTTTAGCAGACAATGGGTGTGACTTAACGAGGAAGGAAGAGATGTGTCTTAAAATCACCAAAATTGCGCCAGAACTTTGCAACAAAATTCTGGCGCAAAGTAAACCAACTAATAGGCGGTATAAACTTAGGTGCACCAGATTTCTTATCCAGCACCAGCCACTGTGATATATCTGGCATGTTTTTAGACTGTCTACTCTGTGTTTTAGACCGTATTAGTATATCTGCCCCATTATATCAGTAGTTAAAGGCGTGTAAAATGAATAAATTATATCAACCTGTGACTTCACATTTTGGCAGGAGCTTATTTTCAATTCACTCATCCGTTTTTTTTAATTGATTCTATCGTGGGGTGCTCAACTGTAAAAATAATTAGTTTTGGTCCACAATTAAATCAAGTATTCTCTAGCTTCATATCTTTAAGGCTGTTCGAGAGCATTTCCTAAGGCTCTGTTCATATCTGCATAGAAGGCTCCGTCATAGATTCTGTCTGTTGACAAAAACAAACACTCACTGCACAGAGCGCTATTTTATCTGGAAAAACAACAGCACCATTATAAGGCTGCTTTTACACAGTCCGTGTTTAGTGAGTGATGTCCATCAGTGATGTAGCCAAAACCAGGAACAGGTCAAAAACACGTGTAAATCTTTCCATGATATCTTATCTCTGCATAGGATCCACTCCTGGTTTTGGCTCAGAATTAGGGCTATTATGGAGCTGCAAATGGTGAAGCTCCCAGTTTTTGTATCTTCCATGTCAACCACTGAAGAGTGCTCTCTCCATGGATGAAGATGTGCTGCAATACCGATTGCTGTGGCTTCTGATGGTGATGTTGACTCTATGAAAGTATGCACAGCACAAGCTTAAAATATATTTGACAGGTTATCGTTTGCTTTAATATAGAAAGGATTGCCACCCTAAAACAAAAGAATGGCTTTCAATTGATTGTGGAATCACATGTAATTTACCAAGTCTGGTTCCTTATGTTTGCAGCTAACCAATGATATTGTTATAATATTTTTTGGTAGGCATGGCCATTTTTCAAATGTGACAACTGAATCCTCTACATGGCCAGGCAAGATTTACCAGATTATGGGAAGATAATGGGATTAAGGGAAGATAATCTGCCGCTATAAAGATGCTGCCAGTTATCCGACGAACGAGTGAAACGCTCATTCATCGGTTAATAGGATTGTTGGGGCCATCACCTAAATCATCGTTTGTGGCCAGCAGATTGTGCTGTCTAAACAGCCTTTGCAAATCAAAAGAAAACCACGGAGACACCATCACTTGTCTCAACGACGGTTAAACTAGCCAGGCCTTTCACCGGGAAGGAACAACCAAGGGAAGGGCAGTCTCCAAAAGGAAACCACCTATGCCAAAGCATGGTATCCATCCACAGACACATGCTTTGGCATAGGTGGTTTCCTTTTGGAGACTGCCCTTCCCTTGGTTGTTCCTTCCCGGTGAAAGGCCTGGCTAGTTTGACTGTCGTTGAGACACTTGATGGTGTCTCCGTGGTTTTCTTTTGATTTGCATATTGCTTTTCCCAGGGAGCCTTGTTTTAGATTCACCAACGTTGAGACTCGTGATGGTGTCTCTGTGGTGATGATGGTTGATCTCCCTGAGGTCAATCATCTTTTCTTAAATAAACAGCCTTTGCTTCTGGCAAACAATGATTCTCTACGGGGACGAGCAATGGCATTAGCGATCGCTCCTCCCCATACTTTGGAGGAGATTGCTTCATGTAAATACAGTGGTCTCCTCCACTGACGAGCAGGTGAAGGGAAGGTGCACTGAAGGGCTCAGGCTCACTCATTGGTTAACAAAACACCTAATTTGTGTGATAATAAGAAATGTTAATTCTACATGACAACTGATTTATATAAGAAATCTATGCTTTTTACTCAGCAGAATCAACCCTATCCGGCATGTATTTGATTTAAAGGGGTTGTCTGCTTTATTTATATTGATGACCTATCCTCAAGAAAGGTAATCAATATCAGATCGATGGGGAGGGGCAAATCCCGGCACCGCCACCAATCAGCTGTTTGAAGAAAAGGCAGCTTTTGTACCAGCACTGCCTTCTCTTCATTATTTACCTGCTCGCCGTCACACCCACAACGGTGAGCAGGTGTAATTACATCTAGGCCATCCCAGTCACTTCTATGGGATGGGACCTTCCCATTCAGGTGTATAGGAAAAAGCCGTCCCATAGAAGTTACTAGGACAGTTGAGATGTAATTACAACTGCTCGCCGCTGCGGGTGTGACGGCGAGCAGGTAAATAATGAAGAGAAGGACGCACTCATATGAGCACTGCCTTCTCTTCAAACAGCTGATCGGTGAGGGTGCCGGGAGTCGGACCACTGACAATCTGATATTAATGACCTATCTTGAGGATAGGCCATCTGTATAAATAAAGCGGACATCCCCTTTAGGGCTGATTATTCTGATGAATCCTATTTAACTCATTCAGACCCCAGAAAAACTATTTAATTTACTTTTTATAGTAAGGTCTTGTGAACATCCTCCAGTTTTTCTGAAAAAGCTCTCCACACTTGACTTCTTTCTCGCACTAGTTTTTATTTGCCATTGTTTTTTTTTTTTTATACAAGGTATCTCTTTGGAAAGATCTGGGCGAGATTTCTTCTATTGTTGTGTTATGTAGGCAGTAGATTTCTCTTCGCAGTACCACAGATTTAAAATACTGATTCCACTACATGTTTCAAATTGTCCGTCGATTACTTGGAATGTAGCCTACTAATATATTTTTTTCCTGTGCGGTATTAACAAGCCGTCTCGTGTTGGCCTTTTATATTAGCCATGCTTCAGGTTTGTGTGTTCATGTTGGCGTATAAAAAACCTTCTTCAATTTGCATATAAATATTTATGACATTTCATCCATTCAGGATATGTATATAAAGTATGTGAGCCTACTTTACAACTGCCTGTAGCCTTTTTCCTTACACTTGACTGCAGTCATAAATATCCGGCACATTAAAAATCATGATCATCCACCAAATCATTTATTACTGTTCAGAGAAGACCTAAGTGATATGATCACAGCCTGATTGGTTGAATCACAAGCTGGAGAAAACCAGGCCCTTCTGAGCATAGCAGGCAGAATATCGAAATGTAGACTATTATGTGAACCTTAGATCACAAGAGTCATTTCTTAAAGCAAATGGAATATTTTTTTTATAAATTCAGATATTTACAGCATAAAATATATATTTTGCTCTTAGATGGTGTCTTTTTTAATTCAAATACGGTAATTTTTATTTGAAGTTTTTGTTTGATTTACAGAAAGAAAATACAACTCTTAGATCACCATCTAATCTAATTGTTAAGCTGGTTATTTTGTCCCCATTAAATTGTTGTATTCCATGTGTAGCATTTCCGACTTCTTAGACCTCTTTCACACGAGTGAGTTTTCTTTATCTGGATGAAATGCGTCAAGCAAACACATAGCAGCTGGACAGAATGCTGACCCATTCATTTCTATGGGTCTTTGCATCATCTCTGTGTTCAGGAAAAAATCCTAGCATGTTCTGTATTGTGTGTTTTTCACACAGCTCTGGCTCCATAGAAATTAATAGAGCTTTTGCAGCTCCCGGGACAGCTCTGAGAAACGTTTGTCTGGCTAACTTTGAAAGTTACCGCTGCTCCTTTCTGTTGGGCCATTCGCTGGATTCCCATTAAATGTAAGAAGTATGGAGGATGGAAATGTAAAGGAGGATCAAGGGGAGCCTGAGGTTTGCCTGAGGAAGACAGTGGTGCTCTATTGAAACTTGTTGGTCTGTGCATTTTTATTAACTTCTTGGTTTGAGTAATCCAGGGTCCCTTAATCCTTCCATTTGCATCCTCCACACTTCTCATATCAAGAGTTACACATTCTAGCCTCCAACCCTACCCTTCTTGGCTTGATTGACATCCAGGGACGTCAGAGGTTTGGAGTGTTTACTAGTTAACCATTACTTATATTGTCACTGCCCCGTTGTCTCGTTGGAAATTTGCATGCAGTGTGCTATAGTATAGAAAGTGATTTGGATTTTAGTATACAGGGGCATCTATGGTACCATTGTCATTTCATTTAATGAAGCACGGTGGCGGGCTTAGGGTCCACAGCATGATAGGTTCCATTTAAAGTTAATGGGGCTTTAAATACATGTATACTATTACCATTGTGTAATGCAGAATTTTATTTAGTGTTTGCTGTTTGCCTACTTTTTGATATGTGACTGCAGGTGAGGTACAGTGCCTATGGAGCCCGTGGTTGTGTAAAATCCCCCTTCTGTCTCATCTTTGATGGAAGCTACATGCACACTCACTCACTTGAGATCTGCTTATTCTTTTCTCCTGCTGTGTATAAGAACAAGCTCTCGTCTTCTGGCTTTTTTTTATTTACTTCAATCCATTCACCTTTCATTTCTTTTTATATATTCTATGCTGTATAGTGAATTTTTCTTAAGCTTGAATGTCTGTTATATGAAAACTACCTGCAGAAAACCTCAATGTGTAGGCAGATGGACGGACTGGTAGGCAGGTTCAAATTGACAGAAGGTGGGTCAACACAAGTAGATAGGGCCCGCATAAGTAGGTGGAAACAACAGAAGGCGGCAGGACCAGCAATACCATAGTGCAGGACAAAATACCACGCCAACAGAACAAAATACCATAGTGCACCACAAAATATTGTCACCCTCGCCACAGTATTCAATAGTATGACGATCCTGAGAATCGTGACACAGTTGAATTCAGAACAGCACTTGAGTGAGGAGGGCTCGTGTGGCCCTCTGGGCATCAACACACTAGGAAATTTCCCTCTAGGAT
Organism: Rhinella marina; assembly: GCA_900303285.1. NCBI lineage: Eukaryota > Metazoa > Chordata > Amphibia > Anura > Bufonidae > Rhinella > Rhinella marina. The sequence continues at coordinate 478,153 of ONZH01002940.1, forward strand.
CTATGGCCAGTCCACCCCCATTAAAGATGAATTTTCCTGTGATGTGTACTTTACCCTTCCATACACAAGATAAGAAGTTGCTGAATTCTGCAAACTGCAAGCACTAAATTGTCCAGATAGGGTCTCTTGCAACCTAATTTAGTTTTTGATGTGGTGTGTGACAATAAATGTTTGATTTCTGCGGGACAATATCTCATATGCATTTCTTAAAAATAACCAATATCTGACATCTAACAATTTGACTAACTGCATTGGTCCGTTGTTACCATTAGCAAACAGTTACAGTAAATATAGGGTCAGTAATAAGTGGTATGTGTCTCCAGATGATGTCATCTGTGCAAGATCCCTATTAAGAACTGTCTCATTCTCTCATACCCCAGCACTTTAGAGATGATATTTCAGATTATGAGCAAAGTTTTGGCAAAAAATAATTGAATTATTGGTTCTTAATGTGAAAACTCTTAAATGTGATGTCCCAAATATATTCCTGCCTGTACATCCTTGTAACATGCATGTTTCTCATGTATGAAAGCACCATCAAGCTCACATGATGATCGAGTCAGTGTTATAAAAGTAAAACTAATTTTGCCTTCACTCATATGAGCTATGGTAGGAGGAAGCTTTATTGTCCCTGAGAAGGTGATAAGGCAGAGTAATTGTATATTATACTGTCCTGGAACATCTGCCTGAAGACTGTTGGAGCAATTCATCTATCATGGACCGTACAACATTTTTTGTCTTTCTGCTTTAACCCATCCCCACTGCTGGCCTGCATGAAGGTTTTGATAGGGACTGTGCCTGGGCTGGGGCTCACATTAATCAGTCCCCTTGTTCAACACTCCAGCTGACATAATTACAACCTGCGCACAGCAGTTATTCAAGTCGAGTCCTTGTCACTCGTGGTACGAAACTACACAGCTCAGATCCCCAAGGAGATTGCCTTATCACACCGAACAAGGGCTCACAGGAGTTGAAGAGAATAGAAATGGGAAAATGTCTTCTGGGAGTACTATATATTCCTTTTAAATAAGACATTTGAGAGACTTACAGGGGACAAAGAAGAGCTGTGAAGGCCCAAAAAAGAAGATGATATTCCAGTGAAAAGGTCTAATCAGAGCATTTTTGTGATATGAAGTGTAAAGGCAACGTAATAAACAATTATATGGTAAAATTATGTTTTGGGTATATTTAAAAAAAATATTGAATTGTTATAAAAAGCCCTAGTCATTGTCCACATCAATCGATGAGTTAGTTTTCCTATTTTCAATTGTTGGGTGAACATTTATTGTGCTTCTGGTGCTGTAGGACATGTGGTACATTATGCTCCCATAAGGCTCTGTACTGAAATGAAACACAATTTAACAAAAGTAGCTCTTTTCATCAAATGTACTTTGATTTAGCACCTGCTGGAGAATAATATTCATATTTTAACATGAAATTCTTTACTGTAATTATTTTTGATGTTTCTGCCCCTTATTTTTTATTGATCTCAAACCGGTCAACCAGGGTTGAACTGGGGTTCCTTGGACCCACCAGAGAAAACTATTCTCGGGGCCCAAACCTTCATGTCATCATTAAAGTCTAGAAATAGACCATAGTGGCACGTTATTGTCTCCGAAGACAGCTCCAAATGTTTTGATATCTCTGGAGCTTTGGGGCCCACTATAGTACCAGAGCGTGGGTCTACCAGAGGATCCTCTGGTGGCCCAGTCCAGTAATGTGGTCAACTTCTTCAATAGTTATGTTTGTTGTTACTATTGCAGTGTAATTGTTGTAGCACAATGCAGTCCTTTATCCTAGTAATTGTTAAATTGGCCATACAATAGAGACTTTGGATAGCTGAAAAGGCCAAATAAGACCATTATTGACTGACAATCATCACATTGTCATGACACAAAGGCAGTTACCTTTTAAAAAGTTGATGTGCCGATTTTTATGATTGCTGATTGCTACTGTAGTTGCAAAGCCATTTATGCCAAATGACTGACCTGTATCCCATCATGAGAAGTCCAGACCAGGACACAGATCATAGCCTAGATTGATGAGTAGTTCTTTCTGAATTGTCATTTTTCTTATGGCATTGTCATCCAAGATAACATCCTTTACAGACCAACTATTCAGGAATGGCCGTCTGAGCTCTCTAATGCCTAGATAACTTTACTGTCTGTATTATCCTAAGACATGACCCCTAGTCAGGATTACCTCCTATTCATGTCTTTTGGATTCTATTTGTTAAGTGAAATTGTGGCATGGTTTGTAACATGCTAAGATTTAAACCGTGCTGGTGAAATCACCTTGTACATCCCTCATTAATGTACTCAATGTGAGGTTATTAAAGGGGTTGTTACACTAATATACCGTAAATGTTTGCCACCCAACAGATATCCCTGCTATATCACGTTTCCCAAATACCACCATTTATCAAAACTATATTATTCCAAAGCTATTAACCTACCATTGCACCCTGTGGCAAATCTGTTTTGATATTCAGTTGCTGTAGGTTCATCCTGCATTCGCGCCTTGTAATGTAGGGACTTAGCAAGCATCATTGGTAAAAACAAGGGTAGTGGTTAGTGTCCCATGTCCTGCTGATATCAGGACACAGCTCACTGCCCATGATGGGACAGTATGACACATGACAAAGCAAGGAAGTAGGATTCAAGCACGGGGGATAAGAGAAAACTGCAAATGAGGTATATCTGAAAAAAACAAATCCAAGGTGGAATGGGAGCTAGAGTAATTGATGAAAATGAACTTTCGAGTGAAAAGTAGTTTGACAGAACCCCTTAAATTAACCTCAAAAAGCCAAATTTGAGAGAAAAACATACAAGCCACACAGAGCTGGAGAAATATTATACAGCATATACAGAATCTCAAAGAGCATCTGTTGGTAATTTTGGGATTGTAATTAGTGTATAGAATATTATCTTTGTTATTTCAAACAATTTTTATGGGGTTGTCTATCTCTAGTGTAAAGGTCGGGGTTTATACACTTGTTCAGTGAGGACTTCAAAGAAAAACTTTTCCTTTGTTAGGCTTTTTTTCCACCTTAAAGAAGCACTCTGACAAAAAATGTTATTCTCTGGCCCATTAGAAAGGTACATAATGTGAATTGTAGTGAAGGCACTCCTTTTACCTTGATTTTACTTTGAGTTATCCACTCACTTCTGGACGTCAGCTGTGTCATGTGACTGATACTCTGACACTGTGACACAGTGTCTTACGTATGAACAAAAAGTCAGTTTCTCTATTCAATCCCATGAGGTGGACAACGAGGCACCAATAGAAAGGAATAGAGAAACTGACTTCCTATCCACTCATAAGACACTGTATCAGTTGGTGAGTTGATGTGTCACGTGACACAGTTGAGGACCAGAAACGAGCCACCGGCAGGATGATAACCTTCACTACAATTTACATCATGTACCTTTCTAATGGGCCAGAGAATATAATTTTTTCTTTCACAATGAATTACTTGAAAAAAAAACTGAGCACTACATGGCCTGATGCCTTTTCTTCAGATTTTTTTATGTCTTTTAGACTAAATGCTAATTACTTTTATTGTACTATGCATATTTAGTTTATTAGCTGTCTGATGTTTAGTAGTCCATAAAGGTTTACCCTAAAATAATCTATTACCATACAATGCATTTAGAACTAAGCATGTCCAAGATGAAACAAATATTTAAGTAAAATGTGCCCATCTTATTGTAGACTTGTGGAGTATGATACTGCAGACACTACTGGGAGACTGCCAGTTCTTAAAACTTTTTTTCTTGTTTTGCTTGACAGAGAAAAATGACCACCTGCTTTGTTTTGACAGTGAACCAGTCATTAAAGAAAAACTGATATTTGCAATAAAAAAATGTTCTCTAAGCCATCCTGTCTTGCCTGTTTGAGGCTCCGGTAAAAGACGAATATTTCAAATTCTTTTATCAATAATTTTCTTGGTTTATCTTTAATATGTTCCTGAACGAAATGTATTGAAGTGCTTAAAGGGGTTGACTCATGAAGACAGCAACTCTTTTTAAAAAGGTTTTCAGCTGATTACTGTGGGTCCATTTTCTCTCATCTCCAGCAATTAGTTATTTTGTCAGGGAAGCTATGTTCAGCCACACATTTTTCCTGCATTTATTGCTCTGGTCACGTGCATCACAATGTAATGCATGGATGTGTCAGGTCCACCAGAGCAGATGTCATTCTTATAGAGTGGCTCTTTGTTCTTGCACATAGAGGGGGCCTCTGTGATGTCCATGTGCCATATTAGGACAGGGGTTGACTTCATAACAAATCCCTAAGTATATTTTAAAGTAGTAAAGCTTGTAAGAATCACATTAGCTGGCCTTATATAAATCACTACCAAACAATATATGCAGATCAGATGAAAACTGATGGCCACTTTTTTACTCACATATCTGGATGACTTTCTTCCTTTTTGTGGGCAGGCAGCAGCTCATCACATGAGACAGTCAAGCGACTGCATCTCCTAGGGTCCATTGTAATTGTCACTTCTTAGCCCCTTGCTCTTCTGCATAGAAAATAGTCCTTCATACATAGCCCCAGAGATTCATATGGTATGTGAAGCCCCCACAATTTCCTTCTCCACTGTCTAGAGAGAGGTATACTGTAGCTACACACAGCTATGAATTTAGAACTAGGATGAATGAATGACAGGTCTCTGGGCAGAGAAGAGGAAGGGAAAAGGAAATCTAATGAGCATGTTAGTCCACTTCGTAGTGCAGGAGAAGATGGATCAGAATTATAAACAGTATGGGGCGCTACCAGAGAGGGAAAAGCAATGTAGATAAAAATTGAAAAATATTTTTTATTGCATATATATTGCAATAATATTTTATCTACAATGTGCTAATCATTGCATAGTAATACTTGTCATGGCATAACTCCTTTAGGGGAACTCTAGACAAAAACTGAAATGTCAGGGGATATTGGGGATTGGTGCCAATTAGGTACCTGAAAATGGATGGATGCAATGAACTCCTGATGAATGATTTGTTAGTTTTTGCACGTTAAACAGGACCTATCACTACAACATGTAATGCAATCTGCAGGAAGCATGTTATAGAGCAGAAAGAGTGGAACAGATATGTAGTCTTCTAGGAAAAAATTCAGCAAAAGTTGCAATCCATACATTTTTAGTTTCTGCTTTTTTCTGAGCTCTGTTGTACATGGGGGGGGGGGGGGGCGCGTTATCGGTGACTGACAGCTATCTCTGTATACACATGTACACAGACAATACTATCAGTCACTGATAATGATTGAATGGTCTTGAACTCAGAAAGAGCAGAGATTTAAATGTAGAATCTTTTCCAACAAAACTATAAATCAATAAGCTCAGCGTTTTTACCAAGTGGATGTGGATCCGCTGTGCCCCTAGAATACATTTAGCTTGAGGCTACTCTTAAAGTCGTCCCTTGGCCTTCACCTTTTATCTCCTATACAGGAATCTGAACTCCCTTGCAGGAGAACCACTAGGCTGCTACCTCTTGGAGTAGTCTCTGTTCGAGGGATTGCTGACCCACAGTGATCAAAAGACCCTGTTGCAGAAGCAAAACCTTAGGCCCCATTCAGACGACCGTGTTTCACGGCCGTATACGGGCCGTGAAAGCCCGGCCTGTGCTGCCCAAGAGGACGGGAGCGCACGGCGTCATTGGTTGCTATGACGCCGTGCACTTCCTGAGGCCGCCGCTGTACAGTGAAACATGGTCGTCTGAATTGGGCCTTAGTCCGTATAGGAAGAGGTCAGGGCAGGCAGAATTTGTGTGATATAAACAGTCTGAGGTTGGGACAGGCAATAGTCGGTACACAAACAAACAAATGTAGAAATAGCACACCTTTGCAGGACACTAGACAACTAGAACCTATTGCTAAGGGACCTTCCCACAGAGGAAGGTGGCTCAGGTACCCCAAGAAAGCCAGCCTTTGGCTGGCACTTTAAGAAAGGGAGAGGGTGCATGCTCTACGGGCATTGAGAGGCTTTGCCGGTAAGAATCAGGCTGCAGCCTGTGTGGATGAAAACAGAGTGTTACTCTGGTGGCTGGGCCCTCTGGGAAGGAGGAGAGGTGGGCCAGTGTGTCTAGGCTGCTGGATCCCAGTAGCGGGGAGGTCATTGAAGAACAGTGGCAGCAACACACTCTGTTGGTAGTAGAATGGCAGCAGGCACTTGCTGCCACCATAACAAGTTCCTTCTGCTCTATAACACACTGCCTAAAAATTGCACTGAATTTCATGGTGACAGGTTCTCTTTAATTGGCCTTATGAGGTTATTAGTCATAGTGCATACATATAACAAAGGCTATGCTACCTATGATTTTTATATTATCTATGTTAATTATAACAACACGATATTTCTATTTTAAATTAGGTCAAACTGTGCTGAAAATGTCCGCAAGCACATTTTGCACACTGGCAAGCATGAAGGAGTTAAAATGTACAACTGTCCAAAGTGCAATTATGGAACCAATGCCCCTATGGAGTTTCGGAACCATCTCAAGGAACAGCATTTAGACATTGAAAACCCAGATTTGGCATACCTTCACGCAGGTAAATCCTTAAAATTGTCTCATTTCTATTTCTGTATGTGTGTTTCCTAGGTTGGCTGTATAGGTTGGTTTGTTCTTTCAGCACAGAACAGCACAAGGGCGAGTTCACATCTGTGTCACAGATTTCTTTAGAAAGTACAGACAAAAAAGTCCTGCATGCAAGACTTTTCCGTCCGGTAATAAAAACAGGATTCTGAACGGAGTCTATTGTAATCAAGAGGGTCAGTTCAGGTCCTTTCGGGTCAGTTATGTGCCCTATCCAGCACCAGCGGTCATGTGAACCTGGACTTAGAGGTAGAATGTGCAAATGCCAGTTTTATAGAAGATAAAGGATATTTAACATTTTCAAGATGTCTGTTAAATAAAGCATTTTTTATTATCTTTCAAATTCACTTCAATCCCCACATTTACTTTTCATAATCTTTTAAAGCTATGCAAAACCAGGGCTTATGGATAAGTACATAGGCCAAGGTTGGCAGTGTTTGAACTTGTTATTGTAAAATTGTAAAAAGCTGGCAAGGTTACAGAAGAGAAATGGATTTATATGTATCTTATTACATTGGGTCATTCACAACCACCATATTCTTTATGCACGGGGCATAACAGACAATCATTCTTTGTGGTGGTCACAGGGGCATTTCATATGCAAATAGTCATTGGTAAATTGCAACTTGAGTAAATGCCATTAAAAAACTATACTTTTCCCAATTGATCATGATGTTACCTCTGTCACTAGATATTTTGTCAAATAAAATATCCAGAATGTCCATGGGCTGCTACCTAGAGACAAAGCAGGCACTTATAATCCCTTTATTCTGGTTTTATCACTTAAACTTCACAAATCTGCTCCCCATACTTGTAAAGCTATTACCAATTAATCATCTCTGATGGAGTTTTCACACTGCCCGTGACATGCATGCTGCTGCACAGGTGCAGCATTCTGCATCTCCTGTGTGTTTTCCATCTACCAGCCTCTGTGGTTCTCCAGTATCTTTAAAACAACCTGGTATAATCTTTATCAGTATAAACTGATAGCTGTTATCTGGCCATGCCTTCCTAGGTGATACCTGGACAAAAAATGTTTTAATCTGAGCTAGTCAGTGATTTTGACAACTAAGCTGGCAGGCAGAAGCTGGTCTGTTTTATTCTGCTGGGGTTTCACTTTGAAGGTGTAATTATGCTATCCTCTTTGACCTGCCTCGCGTTCTTGTAGATCTAAATAAATAGTTAAGTGACAAGATCAGCTCTACTGCCGTTATTGGGGGACCTTGGGAGAAATACACTATCTTGCTCATTGTACCCAGTCAGGCTGCTGCTTCCATTTCCTAAAGGTTTCAGTGAAATGAAAGCTGGAATCTGATTGGTTAGTGTCAACAGCTCTTTTCTCTTATAGTCATTTTTAAATCTCTCCTGGTAGGTTTCTTATAATTAAAGGGTTAGCCGCCTTAGACAATCTGTACTTGTTAGTAGAGTCCCTTGACAGAAAAGTAGATCACAAAGTCCTGGGACCTTGAATGATCTGCTGTTATCTTTGTGGAAACCTTGTGGTAAGTGTTTAGTTTCCCTGCAGTGCCTCCACAGGGCAAATTAAGCATTACACAGTCCCCATTCTAATCAATTGTCTGTGTAATGGAAGGAGGACAAGTCCTCCAGAGTGAGAGAAGCCATTTAGAGCCACTCGACCAAGAGAACTTCCTAATAGGGCGTGTGAAAATGGGTTTCCTAAATTTGACAGCATGTCTATGTACAAGATTTACTCAATGAATGAACTCATAAATCCAGTTGTATTCTTTTCATGTTGGAAAGTCTTATAAAACATTTCCATTAGGATTTGCTTGTTGAAAGAATGCTGTATACTATATTTACTGACTACAAGGAAAGGTCTAGATCATGATAGCTGTCAGTTTGAAGAGGTGTACCTCACATACTCTTATATCCATAAAATAAATCTGTGTTGAGAATTGGGACAGGCCGAGAATTGGGAATTCTTGGTCTTCTCTTTTTATATACAGTAGAGCAGTGGGACTTGTATTGAGATGTAGATATGCTAAGACAAAGCCGTGCCTGAAATAATCATATTATAGAAGGAAATTATTACTTTGAATAATGTACCTGTTTTGGAGTCCAAATATATTGTCGTATTTCATTATGTTGCGCCTACACAAGTTTGTAGACCTCCAAATGAACCTTTAGTGTAATCCTCAATGCCTGATGGAACCGGTGATTTAAGCACACCGTTCTGAGCCTTGTTTTTGTCAGCATTAGAAATGTTTCAAAGAGATTGACTCTTGTCACAGCTGTTGGTGTCAGACAGCCGCGGTATAAAGCGCATCAACTTGATTGGCAGTTTATCATTCGTTCTCCTTTGTAAGAAGCTTCACGTTTCGTCTGTGCCTTTCAATAAAACACCAACCAGTTTGAAAAGTGAAATCTATATTCAATTGAATCCAGAGCATTCACAGTATTTCCCTTGTAATTGAGAATCAGATATAAATTTCTTAAAGCAGATGAATGAGTCAATCAAAGCAATGTATTGTATATGGAAAGCAGCTGCATTATTGTTTGAATGGCTGTGTTGGTTATAATTGCAGGCTGATCTTGTCATATTTTGTCAGTTGTGGCACCTCCTAAGTAAATGGGAGGCGGGGGAGTTGAGTAGTAACGAAGGAGAGCTCATCACTACAGGTATAACCGAGTGCGTCGCTTGTTTTCTGTGATGAAGATTTTAATTCTCAGATGTGTTTGTAGCTGCATGCAATACAAAGCGATTTAGTAATGTAATGGGGGTTTTACGGTGATTTATATTGATAACCTATCTTCCGATTAGGTCATCAATATCAACACCTAAGACCCTCACTGATCAGCTGTTAGAAGAGGCCAGCGCTCTGTGAGCACCGCCAGTGATGTCACTGTACATCAGTCACATGGCCTACTTACAGCTCATCCCCATTGAATTGAATGGAGCTGAGCTGCCATACCAAGCACAGCCACTATACTATGTACAGCGCTGTGCTATGAAAGCTCTGGTGAGCTTGGTGGCTACCTGAAGCAACTGAGGATAGTTCATTATTATCTTTACCTGGATAACTCCGTTAACAATATTGATAAGTGAGAAATGTCTAATTATCCTTATGCCTCTTTTTGGCTTATATAAGTCTGCCTATCCCTCGTAATACATTACATGCTTCCTCCGGCAGCACATTGAAAACTGCTAACACAGATGACCAGTGAACGTACCTTCAATGGAGGCAGACCATGCAGCTGCTATTGGGCTGGGGGCGGAGGAACCCTGCGCTGAACTCCTCCTTCTATTCCTAAAGTGAAAACACTGCATTTTCATCCAGTTCTCCCACTAGGGGCAGTTTAGTGCAAAGAGATGATTCCAGACATTAGTAACTGTATAAACTTCTCTGCCCTGAGCTCCCCCTAGTGGTAGCTGCAGGCAGACAGTTTCGTAATATGTGAAGTGAAGCAGGAGATTTATCAGAGTATGCAAGCCAGTTATCTGGTATAAATACATTGAGAAATATACTGTTCAGGGTGATCTTCATATTTGTGAAGCACCAGTTCCACTTTTTCCGAACTCGGGGAGTCCAAGGGTGAATTTTTGTTATTACATTTTTTTTTGCTTAATGAAATATATCATAAATTTGTCAGAAAGAATGTTTGACACACGCATACTGGGAAATTGGTGGTACAGGATGATCTATACTAAGCTTGGGGACCCTATGAGATGAGTGTGCACGCCAGCAGAAGATTCTTTCAATGGGGGACCCAGCACATCCATATATCACATGGATGGCCATTCATTTGAACGGCTGACATGGATTACTGCTTTTCTTCTTCCAGTTGTTCCTTTTTCAGGTAGTAACAGCTGATCGGTTTATGAAGCCTGATCTATGGCAATCATCATCTTGATGAGAACACCTCAATATTTTCTGCTAGGCTGTGTGTAGGTAAGTCTACTGAACAACCTCTTCTGCCCACAGTTAAGTGGCAAACATGCACATGTTGGTTGAGCTGCAGATTTACTTTACCCTTGTTATATATGTGCGTTTTCTGCTACAATTTGTGTTAGGTAAAAGATTCTAAAATACTTTGCAAAGCTTTCAGTGTAAAAATATTGAACACCTCAGTGGCACAGCTATCACCAGGTATGGGATAAGGCTCTGTCAGGGAAAGAAGTCCCAACCATTAGGTCGTGGTTGCCGTCAGCCATAGTGAAAGTAGTGAACGCTGTGTCATGGAGGTATTGAAGTCTTGATGCTCTCCAAAAGAGAAACAATATAAAATATTGTAATTTAATGGCTAAATAAAATAAATTATGTTGTTATAAGGCAAGCGTTGAGATTCTGCCTGAAGAAGGGACCTCAGAGTCTCGAAAGCTTGCCTTATAACATAATTTATTTTAGTTAGCTATTAAAAGGTATCAAATTTCAACACTTTATATTGTTTCTCTTTTGGAGAGCATCAATACTTCTCACTACTGGCTACCAAACCTTTTTCTTTTGATGAAGGTATTGAGGCAGACATAAGGGACAATGTGACTTTTGGGTTGCTGTGGTTGTCATTTGGACATGGTGGCTGTCGTGGAGGCATGTGGTGTAAAAGTGAGGAGCCTGGGCAGCATGCTTTGCAGAAGCACGCCATAGCTCGTAAAAGTTTTCATGACGCGCTGGTCCAGATGAAGAAGATGGGGAAAGTGACTGAGAACCATGTGAGTCATCAGGGGAATGCATCATTTCCCCCATGCCAGTTTTCTGACATAAAAAAGTTGTGAAGACAATTTTTGTGCAAGTGTTATTTCACCACCCTCGCCTATTTCCCAAAAAGGCAGTGTGGCGAGGGAGGTCAGGGGCCAGCATCCCCAGCATATTTATCTTTTTTTATGCCAGTTTTCTGGCGTAAAAGAAGACAGAAATCTACGCCAGCTGGGGCTGGCACAGATTTCAGTTTAGGCGCACGGACTGCCGGAGCTGCTCCTAATTTATGACGAGTATTGAGCCTTGTCATAAATTAGCCACAGCCTCTGGCAGCGCATCGGGATATCATAGACCATCGTAAGACGCCAGTCTATGATAAATTCCCCACATTGAGTTCACTTCTCTGATCAGTACTGTATTCGCTGTCCAGTCTGTAGTTGTAATAATTGATCATGTTACAGTGGTGTTATGTACAGTATATTTGGAAGTATGTTTTACAGATTTATAACAGGCAGTATACAGTTTGTAGTGTGTGTGGGTATATGTATGTACGGCATATATAAAATAGATTTTGCACATGACTATATAGAAGCTGCTGCTGTCCATTTAAATGCAGGGATTGTACTCTAAAATATTCTTTTAATATAGTTTTTCTACGTTTACAAGGATAGTTTCCAGCATTATCTGCCGCTGAGCACAGACTGATGCATTTCTTATGATTAATAATCACAGTTAGGTTCAAATACTAAAGGCCACACGAAATTAGACTCAAAATCCAGAATGTGGATCAGGGACAAACTCATTATGGATCAAAAGGTTACAGAAGTCTACCGTGAATGAGAATGAGCTTCTAGGGACTGTGTTGTTGACAAAATTGTAAGCTAGAAGAGAATTCATGTTTCCCTGCTACATATTTTTAGTAAATAATTTTCCACATGTAGCAGAGCTGAATTTGTCATTAAACTGCTCTTCAGTGCACGAAAATAATTCACACATTTAAAGATAAAACTAAAATTGCATGTTAGAATTGTAAACTGTACATATGGTCATGCATCAAACTGGGGTAGTGTATTTTTTTGTCGTTGCATATAGTTTTTTCCACTGCAGGCTATGTCTATGGAACTAGCTGGGTGGGAGGAGATATTCACTGGCTGGGCATTGTTAGGGGAGGTGCTGGAGGTGTGGCAGAGAAAGGAAAAGTGCATCATGGATTTGGTGGGATGCTGGAACAGGAAGTGTTACATACAGGAGGTAACCAAGGCAGAGTAATTTAGCTACATGGTGAAAATGGGGCAAGAGAGTCCAAACTGAAAAAAGAATGGGGAAGATGTGCATGAAATGTACACTGATTGACACAAAAAAAAAATAGTGCACCCGGATGTGGATCTCGGATTGCTGCAAAACCCGGCATGCAGTTATGTCTCAGGCAGGTATTTAAATCTTTACAGGTATGTATGATTAGTAACTGGGTCACTGCTTCCCACACTGAGAGGCTAATTTTGGGTAGTGTACCTTTTGGTGAGAGATCGTTGGCTGCTAGACATGACTCTGCTGCAGTTAAAGGCCTTTTGCCTTGTTGACAGACTTTGACATGGGGCGAATCATTGGACCGAAAAGCAGGATGGTCATTTTGATGACTGTCAAAATGATTGTCCACCATCTCTGCCTTTCTCACCTAACCGTTAGGAGGTGTCGGGAGCAGTGGTTACATGAGGCCATCTACTCACTGAGAACCAGCTCCAGACAGCCCAAACAGACCACCAGTAAAGAGGATCTGCCAACAAGCACAAGCAGTGTCCACAGTTTTGTTGTCCACCATCCAGACACAGGAGACACCTTCATTACATACCCCGTCTCTGCCCGGGCCATTTCCAGGTGCTTAGCAGAAAGAAATCTGCTGTCACAGCACCCATTACATGTCCTGCCATTGACAACCAGCTGCCGTCACCTTCATTTGCAGTCATATCATGAATGAAGAACCTGGACTTCTACGTACTGGAGCTGTATCGTCTTTAGCAATAAATCCAGGTTCTGTTTAGGATCCCATGATTGTTGTGTTTTAGTATGGAGGCCTCATGGTGAGTGATTCACACTGCCCCTACTGCTGGTGTGATGATCTGGGGAGCCATTGCATATGACAGTCGGTCACCCCTAGTAGTGATGAGGGACACTAACAGCTCAGCGATATGTGCAGGAAATCCAGAGGCCACATGTGTTGTTGGGCTTCCAACCGCCATTTTTAGCAGAATAATGCTCACTTCTATACAACATGGGTCTCCCAGGAATGTCTCCGCCAGATTGCAACACTTCCTTGGCTGCCCAGTCACCAGATTTATCACCAATAGAGCATTTATGGGACCAGCTGGGACACCAGCCTCATCAACCTGTGAATGTGCAGGATCTACAGACCCAGCTGCAAGATTTGTTGGCAGATGTGCCACAGGATACAATAGGGAACCTGTATTACTCCATGTCCAGCCGTATCTTCTCTTGTATCCAGGCTAGAGGAGGCCCAAGAGGTAGGCCCAGTTTTCCACAATAAACTTATCCTTTCACTCTAATATAATAATTACTTACATATATCAGCATCACATTCACACATATAGGAGATTTAAGGAAAACTGGCTTAGGCTGAGTTCACATCACTTTTTTGCCATCTGTTTAATGTATACAAAAACGTATACGTTAACAAATACCACAGACAGATGCCTTATAGTGGCATCCAGTCACCATAGAGTTCCATTGTAAATAAAATGTATGCCTTTTTTACTGGACTTTGCAGGATGGAAAAGCGTGGTATGCTACGCTTTTGTATCCCTTTTTTCCCAACATGTACATAAAAAGGATGGCAAAAATGTCATATGAACCTACCTTAAGTTACCCAAAGCAACCAATCAGATTCCACTTTTCATTTTCCAAAAGAGCTCTGAAAAAAAGAAAGATGGAATCTGATTGGTTGCTATGGGCAACTAAGGGCTCTTTCAACACTGCGTTTAGCTTTCCGTTTCTCTGAACTGTCAGAAGAACAGAAAACAAAAAAAAGGATCTGTTATTTTGCGCATCAGTTTGTGTCACTTCCCCCAGAGATTGTTATTTTTGATGGAAGAAAAGTCCATCAAAAAGTCTTCCATGCAGTACTTTTTTTCCCATCAAAAAATAACTGATCTCTGAAAGAAGTGACACAAAGTGATCATAACTGATACTCAAAATAACAGATCAGAAGAACTGAAAGCTAAGCGCAGATGTGAAAGAGCCCTAACACAGTTCTACTTTACACCAATTTTGGTAAAGTTTCATTCGATTCTAACAATTCCTCCTTGGTGTGCATTTTTATTTTTTTATCATTGAGTGCATATAAGCATAATCTCAGAAAACTCCTTTAAAAACTCTAATTTCTCATTAAACAAATTCAACACAATATTGCAGCATGCTAGCAAAACCTGCAGTATGCAACACAACCACTGGGTGGCCACACATAGACACGTAGAGGAAGATTTATCAAAACTGGTGTAAAGGAAAACTGGTTTAGTTGCCCATATCATCCAATCAGATGTCACCTTCTATTTTCCAAAAAAAAGGGGGAATCTGGTTGCTATGGGCAACTAAACCAGTTTTCCTTTACACCAGTTTTGATAAATCTCCACCGTCTTGTGACACAATATTACAAAATCATATATTATTTTATTTATTTATTTTTTTCATTGAGACACACTGATACAGGCAAATACTGCTGTCCCATGAAAAATATTCTACGTTTTTCAAACCGGCACTTGGATCTGAATCCTTTTGTAATTGCATGTCATTAAAAATGTAGTATAGCCAGTGAGTTATTCATTGAAGTCTATCTGTATAGCGCCACCTACTGTTTGCCTTTTTTCTAAATTCTCTGTCCAGCTCACTGAGGTTGATGTATATGCTGAGCTCCATCCTACAACTACCACCAGTTGCAGCAGAAAGGACATGCCCCTGAGCCGCCCGTTTGATATAAATCTAGCATGAGGAGATCTCTGGATCCATGTGGGGTACAGGTCTGGTTCTGGATTTGCTAGGAAGACACTGCAGTGTACCATACAATGTCTGATTAGCATTTTTACATCAGTCATGGGATTGCACTGCATGCACAGCAAAGTGCAAGTTTATTTGCCCTAGATTAGAACAGTCATCCAATCTTCAATAAATTCTTACTCACCCTATTAAAACCTCAGGGTTCTCTCTGGCCTGCTTACTTCATGGTATGACATGAACCCCACTCAGTCTTCTATATAGCAGTATGTATCACTCTGGTACATGTGGTATACATTTTATGCTTTAGGGTGTGGAGGCTAAACCTCCCCCTGACCACCGCATCTCAGGACTTTATCTCAGATGAAAACTTAGAAGATTAATCTATAAAAAAATCAGCCCACTTTACTGTAAAGCCTCAGGCTACTTTCACACTTGCATTTGTAATTCTGGTATTGAGATCCGGCAGAGGATCTCAATACCAGAATTAAATAAATCCGTTTTGATTTTGCACATCAGAATGCATCCGTTTCCGTTAGGATGCGTTTCTGTGAAATTAAAACGAAAAAAAAAACGATCCGTCACTAAATATATTGAAAGTCAATGGGTGACGGATACGTTTTTTTAGGCTCCATTGCTTTGAGTGCCGGATCTGTTTTTTGCCGTTTTTATGACTGGACACAAAACCGCAGCTTGTAGCGGTTTTCTGTCTGGTCACAAAATGGAATGCTGCCAGAACGGAAGACATCCTGATGCATCTTGAACAGATCTCTTTCCATTCAGAATGCATGGGGATAAAACGGAACTGTTTTTTCCAGTATTAAAGGGTTCTCCAAGAGTATAAAATGTCCCCTCATATGCTGGGCCACCCACATGGAGAATACTTACTCTGCTCCCTGCGCCGCTTCTGGTCCTCGTACTGCTGCTGCTGGTTCTCCCTACATACAGATGAAAACATCTAGTGTTTTAGCAGCCAATGGCAGACAGAGACAAACCTTTCGAGCATTGCGGGTGATTCTAGGGAGGCTGGTCCCTGTCCCCACCTGCCATTGGCTGCTCCCCCCCCCTCCGGGGACCCGGAGCGGCGCAGGGAGCGGGCTAAGTATATTACCTGTGAGGGGCCCGGCATATGAGGGGCCATTTTATACTCTAGGAGAACCCCTTTAAAATCCTTTGTTGGACTCAATACTGGAAAACAACAACACAAGTGTGAAAGTGGCCTAAAGCAAAATTCGTGAGCACTGCAAGTCATCAAATGCCCTAAAATGAGAAAAAAAGGGGGCTACAATCTGGAATCAGACAGACTTGTTAACCCTATGCTATGTGTGCTGGTGTCTTGCCCATCTTTTCTGGCTTGCTAATAGTAATACACCGAGGTCAAGGTTTTGCCAGTTAGTACAAATTCTCTAGCATTTCTGCCAAGAGCGCCCTGTCAGGTTGCTGATGAGGTTTTGCTAAGTATAGGAGTTGGCCCGTTCAGCGTGGAGGTAGCATGAGCTGAGCATTGAGCCTCTGTCTATAGAAGAGAGCGTACAAATCAGCTCAATCACAGCAGCACATTACATTCCAGCATTCATGTGATGGATAGAAAAACGAGCCACTTTGACTTTGCAAACAATTAGGCAGAATTTAGGCGAGGCACGCGTCTTTATTTTTTCCCCCAGTACGATAACGTTGTCAGGCGATGTTTAACTGGTGCCGATAATGCACATTCTTCCTACTCTGGATTTTGTCTTAATATGATCAGTCTTTATTTATGTAAAACATAACTCTGACTCCTTTTAAGCAATGTGCATTTACTATAAGCACAGCTCGCTACTCTGTGTTATTAAAATGCATAGAGCAGTCATCATACTCCGGGCTGCGGTTGAAATATGTTTTTAATTGAACAGAATTATGGCTATATATTATCAATGTGAATCTAGTTAGAGCGCGGCGTTGGCTGGCACAATGGCTCAGTGCGCTGAAGAATGCGAATAACACATTATTTCTCTGGTCGTTCTCAGAATACAGAGCGATTGGCTATAGATAGATAAGTATGTCTGATTCGTGTCACCGCTCCTGACACTGATAAACAACCGCTACCCCATGGAGTTTTATTGTTTGTTGGCAGCATATCCCTGTTTATGCAGGGTGATGTGCTGCCAACAAATGATGATTTTATGTGCCACATAACTGGTGATATTGCTTTAGGACATGGCATTTACCCCATGCCTGCATACAGTATTAATGAATAACACGATCAACCTGTATACATTCATATCACATGCACATACTACCCCTACATACACATTATATGATGTGTGAGCCACTAAGCACTGGCCCAGTTGTCACAGATGCAGTGGAAAGGATGTCCTGCTTACTCTGGAGATGTAACCCTCTCAAAAGATGCCCAATTTAACCAGTGGCCTTTCAGTGGGAAGTCTAGCTTAAAGGGGTTGTCTGAGTTTATGGCTAAACCCGAACATATCCCCTTTTTCACCCAGGGAGCATTGTGCAGGGCAAGGGCTGTGTTGTTTATATTTTTACACTGCCAGGTGGAGGCTCCCACCTAGCAGTGTTCCCGGTGACATCAGCTAAAGCCTGCCCATTAGTGCCGGTAACATCACCGGGCTCACTGCTAGGTGGAAACCTCCGCCTAGCATTCCCATACAGAGACCTGATATGTCACCGGATCTGCTGAAAAGGCTCTTAGCCTCCACTCAAAGGGGCTGCCTGGGTGAAGAACGGGTTATGTCCGGGTTCAGCTCTGGACAATCCCTTTAAGAGCCAGAAAATGTTCCCCGCAAGGTACCACCCTAAGCGCAGTGGTAAATATGGCCCCGGGCCTGAATATTACAAACATACCCCCTGGTAGTTGCCACATTTAACGTGATTCTGATTTTGTGATTTTTAAAAATGTAGCGTCACGGTAGGAGTTCATAGAGAGATTTAAGCCTCAGTTCAATGACAGCTGCTAAAACGCAAAGATAAACATCTTACAATGGTGTCCATTTACATCAGAAATGTGCCCTCAACTCCTACCTGGTCATATGCCACAACCGGCAGCTATTGGCAATTTGGCATTTTACATGAAAGATATAGCTATCAGTCTTTTAAATTTACCCACCTCCTATATTTGGGAATTTTTCTATTTTTTTGTTTGTTTTGTTTTGTTTAACAGTTTTCTGTGGTGAGGGTCTTCAAATATAATGGATAAGGGCCTATCATATAATGGGCACTTGATAGATGATTCTTTAAAGTATACAAAATACCAGACACTGAAGCATTGATATTCTCCCACATTACTCATTTTTTGTAAACTCATCTACACAAGACAGCTTGAGAATTTATATGTGAGGGAAACTGGATATAAATGTATAACTCAGAACCCACAAAGTTTGCAGTAAGCTACCAAGCTCCCCTTAGGGCTGATAGCGAGCAGCTAAAATTTAGAAATCCAAAGATTGTGGTCCAGCGCCAAGAATCTAAAAATCCTTAAGCTTTAATGCATTACATTAAACAGAATGTCCATGGCATATAAAATCACTAGCGCTTATGCGTTTCGGTTTCATCCACCATCTTCATCAAATAGCAAAATATATATGATTGAACTCTATGGAGGACAATTATTAAGACGGGCGATTTAGACATCGGTCTTAATTCCCCTCGCTGCCAGTGGATGCACCAAAGTTATATAACTTTGGCGCCTGCTACCGCCAGCCATGCGACATGCTTTAATTTAAGCGAGCTCCCTTGCTGGCGTAGTTTAAGGTAATTTTCCACACAAAAAATTTTGAATGAGAAGGGCCTGCCATCTTCCCCACCCACACCCCCTTTTTTCGCCACTTTGCAAAAATGGCGTGAGCGGAGAAAAGTCATAGATTTTGCCACAAAACACCTTTGCAACAAGATCTGTGACATAAATACGCCAAAAAGTGGCATAAAACATTAATAAATTACCCCCTATGTCTCTGCAGGAGAGGTACAGCCCTTTTAAAGATATAAAAATAAAAAAACACACAATTTTGGGTTACTAGTAAGGGAGTTGGGCAAGAATGAGGGGAGTGGTAAATCCCCCCCACCTGGCTGGACTTGTAAAGGGAAGCTTACTTACCTGTTTCCCGCTACTGGCTTTCCGTTCCTTCTCCACCCTTTCTGGCCTGCTCCACTGAGCTCCCTTGCTGGAAACATCTGATTTGACATCGCCAGCAGCCAATCACTAGCCGCAACCGTAGCCACCTCCCCTTGCGCCATGTAATCATTTGTCATGGTGTTATGGGAACACGTCATCACAGTGGCCAGTGATTGGCTGCCAACAATGTCATACCGGATGTTTTCAGTGAGAGAGCCCAATGGAGCAGGCCAGGAAGCAGGGAAACAAGCTTCCCTTTTCAGGTCTTACACAACTCCGTAAAGTTAAAAATAATAATCTAAATTAAATGCACCCTGTTGGCCATTCCTAATTATCTTGCCCCTAATTACATTACTTTTTTGTCTTTTACCTTGAAAAGTTGACTCCTAAGCGTTTCACCTTTTATTTTTGTTGTGATAATTTTTAGCTTTTTCTTGTACCATCCTGTTTTGTTTGTATACTGTCATAGCTCCTTGTTCCCATAGTTAAAGCTGTGATGGTAGAATCCCTTATAGGGGTTGTGTCACAAAACATATTCTACAGTTTTCAAATCAGCACCTGGATCTGAATGGCATATAATTAAAATTTTAGTATAGTTAGTGAGCTATTCAATAAGATATATCTGTATAGCACCATCTGCTATTTGTTTTTTTCCTTATTTTTGTCCATCTCACTGAGTTGGTCGAACATGCTCCGTTTAAATCTTCAACTGCCACCAGCTGTATGTTCTGCAGCAGTTACAGGGAGAGAGCTGCAGCAGAAAGGACACATCCCATGAGCTGCCAGCCTGAAGATAATCTAGCAGAACAATTGGAGCAATGAATGGGGAGATCTCTGGATCCATGTGAGGTACAGGGCTGGTTCTAGCTTTGTTAGAATGAAATTGGCATGTCCTTTATGATGTCTGATTTTCATTTTATACATGAATCATGGCATAACGCCTTTAATGTGATGGACATTTATTAAGTTGCACAATATGGCGCATACCATATGTGCATAATTTGCGACTTTTTAGGCTTCTCACCACTTTTTCAAGCGGCAAGAAAAAGTGATTGGGCTTGGTAGAAGTGGGCGGGACTTCGTGCCACGTGCCGTATTTAATATAGCTGTCACTAGAAAGTGGAGGACGTTATAGTTGAAGTCTATGCCAGCCTGTATCTGGTGTAGACTTCAGTATTGGATGCATAGCAGAGCAGAGATGCACTTGATTTGTTAAGCGGCATCTGTCTCTTAATAAATTAGGCGCATCTCACACCAGCGCAGGGAGATCAGGACTAAGTGTCTACACAATCACCAAGATGTTTTGGCATTGTGCAGGAATAACCCTTTTTTATATTTAGTACTGTATCGATAATTATATATATATGTATTTATGACTAACGAATAACAAATAAAAAATATTGGTCTAAAAGAAACCCGAGCGCCTACATGTAAATTTGGGTTGTGTCACTGGTGTCAATACAACATTTAATTGTGTTCAAGGATGGCTGTGCTTTCTCAAGCACAGTTTCATTAAAAGCAATCAGCTATTTGTGCTCCAAACTATCTCATTTTATATTATCAACTGCTTTAATGTCTAATTGATTTCCTGCACTGAAACATATACTTTGTGTCTGGATGGGGAGAGACTCTTTGGAAAAGGTTATCCCGAGCAGGTTGATTACACACTTGTTACCTGTAATTCAATACAGCAACGCCGTGTTTACAAAGTCCAGATATCCTGTGCTGTCAGTCCGGGCAATCAGCTCAAAGACCAAGAGCCTTTTGGAACTAAATAAAAATGAGAAGAACATTCTGGCTGCCAGTAACCCTTCAAAGGTAATTTAACAGGCTTTTGACTACAAGGCATCAGTTGATGTGGTTGTCTGCTGAGAATGAAATCTGACATTCTGCCGCACCATGTTCTGGCACTGGCTCAGCAGGATCTCTTGCTAAACTTCACTGGTCTCGACTCCATTCAGAAAGCGTTCAGTGCCTTATTATTAGGGATGCATCTAGTCCATATTTCATGATATCGCCCAAGATCACATTAGAACTTTCAAGAAAAAAAGAACGAAAAGGAGACCAAAAGAAATTTACCTTGGAAGACTGACAACTCTGAGAACTTAAATCTTGGATTTATCATATTCCATCAGCAGTTGTATTATGTGAGCCTATAAGGCGTCATCCAGATGTTCTAATCTACTGTTTAGTTTTTAGATCGGTTCTAGTCGGTTCCAAGGTGATTCGTTTGCTAAGGAAATCACGGGAATGTTCTTCACTCAGGACGTGGACATATATTCATTTGAGCTTGTTGAAAATATCATTGACATATAGAAGCAAACAGAAAATAATTGATAACTTGTTGCCCACCATAGTTATCCATTAGAAGGTCCTTAAAGCTGCCTAAATAATAATATTTTCCATATCCAGTCTTGGTAAGCATAGCTCAAATATGATCGGTTTCCAAGGCAGTGATTTCAGAAGGCACCCTGCCCTCAGATTCTTAAATAGGTTCTCTGGGATTTTGATATTGATGGCTTATCCTCATCAGTAGGGATCCTAGATCCAAAGTCGCTTTGCTCTAAACGTTAGAGGTCTCTGTACAGCATTAAAATGTATGGGCTCCGGCAAGATGAAATGAGTTATCATGAAGTCTCACAAGAATTCGGTGATTAACTTTGGCAATTGATTATTAAACTTGAAAGACATTTTAAAACGTGGTTCTGAAGTTGGATACATGTTTTCAAATGTTTTTCAAGTTGAAAAATCAAATCCCGAAGTCATTCACCAAAGTCCCGTGAGACATCCATGATAACGAATTTGCCTCGCCGGAGCCCATACATTTTAATGCTGTACGGAGACAAATCTACGGAGTGAGACCCTCACCGATCTCATATTGGTGACCTACTCAGAGGATAAACCTTTAATATAACATCATAGTTGTGGAATGGACAACCATTCCCTTAATTATACCTTTTCACCCCTTCCCCACTAATGTAATTTGTAAAAAAAAAAAAAAAAATTTTTTTTTTAACTTTTTTATACTGATGGCCTGTCCTTAGGATAGGTCACCCATTTCTGATTGGTGGCTATCCAATACCCGGAACTCCCACCGATCAGTTGTTTGAAGAGACCATGCTGTCTCTGCCTCCTCACAGCTCACTAAGCACAGCGCTGTACATTGTATAGCGGCTGTGCTTGGTATCACAGCTCAGCCCCATTCACTTCAATGGGTTTGAACTGCTCTTAGGCCACATGACCAATGAACATGATGTGGCGCTCAAAGGAGCGCTGTAGCCTTCTCAAACAGATGATTGGTGGGGGTCCCTGGTGTCGGGGGAAGATTGCTGTCAATCATCAGTGCTGGAGTCCGGATATCCATAGAGTAGGTCAGTGATGGCTAACCTCCAGCAATGCAGCGGTGGTAAAACTACAACTCTCAAGATGCACACTTGCTTGGCTGTTCTCAGAACTCCACAGAAATAAATGGAGCATGCTGGGAGTAGTAGTTTCACCACAGCTGGAGTGCTGGAGGTTAGCCATCACTGGAATAGGTGTTTAATGATAGATCAGTTGGGGGGTCCCGTTTCCTGTAATGGTTGGAGATGTGTGGAATAGGGGCCTATGAGTAGGTACTAAACTTTGTTCATGAGAAAACTCTTTTGTTGACCAAGAGTGACTCTTAGGCCCCTTTCACACGAGCGGGAGACTCGCATGTCTCCCGCAACGGATCTACAGGGCTGGACTCCGCACCGACAGGGATCGCATAGCATTATATGCGATCCCTGTCCGTGCCGAGTCCAGCCCTGTAGATGCGTTGCGGGAGACATGCGAGTCTCCCGCTCGTGTGAAAGGGGCCTTAAAGGTAGAAATGTATATTTTTAAATTTGGTTGTTGTTTGGAAAACCTGAATAACCAGTTTGTCTTAGATTACACCACACAACAATGATTTTGCTACTGAGAGAAAAACGTGATTTATACTAAAATGAGCGCGCTGAATCCAAATATGAACTCGGGATTTGCCTGACAAGTCTAGATTTTAAGTTATACATGCAAAGCCTATTCAGTTATAATATTAATGCCTTATGTATTGGCTATTCATAGACTCTAGCAAAACAAGTTTGAAAGCTGTCTTGTTGCACAATGCACAACTCTATGGAGTTAATTTTAAAAATGATCAAATACTCAGAACATAAATGGAAAATTTGTGCTGACCTGAAAGTTGTAGCACTGCTGCTTGGCCTACAGTTAGGGTACACAAAGCATGTGTTTCTTCTGCCTATGGAACAGTCGTGATGACAACAATTATTACAAAATGAGACAGTGGCCTCTCAGAGTCCAGCACACAGTTGGTCGATCCACTTCAAGTTTATCTTCCACCACTTCACATTAAACTTGGTTTAATGAAACAATTTGTAATTGCACTTGATTGTGATGGAAATGGTTTCCAGTATTTGAAGGAGAACTTTAGCACACTGAAAACTGAGGCTAAAATAAAGGCCGGAATTTTTATTGGCCCCAAAATCAACAAACTAATGCATGATGACACATTCAGAACAAAACTCAACCCTCTGGAACTTGCAGCTTGGGATTCATTTGTGCTAGCCGAATGTCATTGAAAGTGCATTTCTTACATTCCCATCTTAACTTTTTCCCACCCAATTTGTAATACGTAAGTGATGAACATGGAGGGCGGTTCCATAAAGATATTTCTACAATGGAGAACAGGTATTAAGCAGCTGGAATCCCAACATGATGGGGGACTACTGCAGGTTTTTGCAATGGGAAAATATGACCATTCACAAAACACAAAAGCAGATGCCTGAAACACTTTTAACAGTACTGGGCCTTGCTCAAGTAAGACTTTTAAACTGAAAAACTAGACTTTTGTTATTCCATTACATTTTCATACACTGTTTACTACGCAAACAGGTAATTGTTGGAGTAAAACTTGTTCTGTTCAAAATTATTCAATGTTTTCCAAGTGCTTAATTCATTTAGGCATACTTATGCATAGAAAAATTTAGTGACGTGTTACAACAATTCCGACTTCGAATTTCTAATCTGCACACTCGATTTAGTATAAGACCAATGTTTTTTGCCCAGTAGCAGACGAAAAGTTTTTTTTTGTTGTGTGGTATTATTTAGGTCTTCAGAGATAGATAGAATAATGTAAAATTATAGAGTACACGTAAGTTATAGATTATGTATATGCCCATCTTCAAGCACTGCAAGGTGTTAACGGCAGTATCCACTAAAGTTAATACTTTGATGGGCAAAGAAAGAGAATCTAGATTAGATGAATTTTTCACCACATAAAGCTTTTCTGGCAAGTGTCTTAAAGAATAATGAGATTTAATCATTTTTTCGGCTGATATGATCACATTTGAAATAATTCCAGAATATTTAAAAATTGTATTAAAATCAATTATGAAAATCAACAATGATATACTCTAATAATAACCAGGGTAATTAAGGGCTATTAACTCTTTTTAGCCTTTTGTAATGTGACAAGCTATGCATATGTCTTAGAATTTTATGTAGCAGTTAAAGATAAATTAGTCATAATGTCAAAAGAATGTAAGTAATGTAATGTATTCTCGTACTGCACAAAGTCAAAAAGAACGACACTGATTGTATAAAAAAAGACTTTAATATATCAAAATGAACTCAGTTCAAATAGGAGATTGGAAACGCTAATTATACAGAATGTCTCTCTGATACCGCCGTGATCACTACTATAAACATATATTTTCATTCAAGGGGCTCTTAAAGGGTTTGCCTAAACCACAGATATTTCCAACACATTTCCAAGACCCCCACTAGACAGCTGATTTTTCTGGGGGAGAATTTTGCCAACATTTCATTTCCCCTGCAGTATTACATGCTGTCTACATAACACATGAATGGTTTGAATCTGACAGACCTAAAGCCTTTGCTTGTTAGTGGTCCTTCACTGTGGTTTGTGATGGAGGTCTTGAGTGTTGCACCTTCTTTACTGTGATGTCTATAATCCCTAAGAGGAAATGGGTTCTTAAATTTAAAAATGTCATCCAAAGATAAGAAGAGTTCAATGGTGGGAGCTGGCACTACCGACATACATTCTTGATCCTGTGTCTCCACATTTTCAATGGTAGGACTATACAAATTACAGTACAAAGTGGTGCTCTATGCAAAAGTATAAAAAACAAGTCCTTCCAAAGAATATTAAGCATGGCACCAACCATTAAAATCTTTTCTTTATTTGTGCATCAGGCGGTACAAGATGTGGACAAACTTGAGGACCATAATAAGAAGAAATGGCGATTAAAGGGGTTTTCCAGTTGTTTAATACTGATGACCTTTCCTCAGGATTACTCCTTAATAACAGATTGGAAGAAGTCCGAAACCTGGCACCCCCATCGATCAGATGTTTGAAGTGGCTGCAACGCTCTATTGAAAGCTGTGGCCTCCTTGCAGCTTAGCAAGCACAGTACTGTCCATTGGATAGTGGCTGTACTTGGTATTGCAGGTCAGTCCCATTCTCTTGAATGGAGCTGGTCTGCTCCTAGGCCATGTGACCAATGAAGAGGATGTCACTGGCCTAAGAAAAAGATGTAGTGCTCACTGGAACACCACAGTCTCTTCATACAGCTGTTTGGGGGGATGCTGGGAGTCCTTAGGATAGGCCATCAATATAAAAAATCTCAGATAACCCCTTTAAAGTTAAATAAGCAGCTATATAAGGCAGATATTAGGTAGTCCCTACATATAAAAGTCAAATATAGCTGATGGAAGCTGTAAATCATTTTCTATATTGAAGATAGGAGCACATCAGGGTCCTTTACAGTACACTCTGTACTGTGAGGAGATCTACTGTAATAACTGTGTATAAAAATATCAAGGGTCAGTACAAAGATCTCTTCCATGATCTATTTATACCCAGGACTGTGACAAGCGGACATCCACTACAACTAGAGAAAAGAAGGTTTCTCCATCAACACAAAAGATGATTCTTTACTGTAAGAGCAGTGAGACTATGGGACTCTCTACCAGAGGATATGTTGATGGTGAATTCACTAACCAGAGTTCAAGAGGCGCCTGGATGTATTACTAGGGTATAATAATATTACAGGTTATAGTTATATAGTACTAGACTAAGAAGGGCCGTTGAAAATTGGCTTTGCCTCATGAGGTTTTTTTGCCTTCCTCTGGATCAACTTTGCCGACTAACAGGCTGAACTGGATGGACAGATGTTTTTTTCAGCCTTACAAACTGTGTTAGTAGAAAAAATAGCCACTGCATATAGGTAATTCAGGAGTTTTACCAGTGAAATACCCATACTTATTGACTGGATCTTCCAGCAAATCTCTGTCAATATCTGTGCATTGTATGTTAAATGTGGCTCAGGAAAGACATTTACATAAAAAATATTGGTATTTGAGGCAATTGAAACTAAATTTTACTTTAAAAAAGGGCACTTTTATAATTTGGCACAACCACAAAACATTGTAAGCCAGTTTTCTGACCTAATAAAAGGCATATTTTGATGCAAGCCTCACTTGTGCAAAAAGTGTCCATTTTTTGCAGGTTTTGCCCCACAACATCCTCACACATTAATTATAAATTAAACCAAAAGTCTCAAGCCAGCAGAGAAATATGCCTGTATTTAATAAATCCCCCACACTCCTCTTAAGAAAAATGTTTATTTGAAGGGAAACCAATCAGGGCTGTACAATAGTCATTGCTCTTATACAAGCAGTATATGCAGTGAAATCTATAATACATTAAAGTAGTAAACCACATATATTGCTTCCATAAACCTTACATTTATGTGGACAATATATTGTTTGCATTAAAT
The DNA here is from genome assembly GCA_900303285.1 of Rhinella marina. Taxonomy (NCBI): domain Eukaryota; kingdom Metazoa; phylum Chordata; class Amphibia; order Anura; family Bufonidae; genus Rhinella; species Rhinella marina. The sequence continues at coordinate 505,355 of ONZH01002940.1, forward strand.
CCTACACAGTGGGGGTTATTTCATATTTGGATCCTCTCTCTTTAGGGTCCAATCAATTTTTGTAATATTTTATATAATTGTATATTTGTGTTTGCATTTTATACAGTTAATTATTTTTTAAAATAATGCTTAACTTACATCTTCAGAAATTTTTGAGCGTAGGACTGATCAGAGATCCACCCAGGGAGTAAGGTAACAGTAAAGGGATTTCCCATCTGTTTTCATATTGCAGTTCCCCAGTACAGCTTGAAGACTCATTATTGGTTGCCATTTACAGTGCCCAAAGAAATCACTGGGCATCCATTGTTAAGATGCACACAAGTGGTACTTTAACAACCTTTTTTGTATTTTAAACCCAAATATGTGATGGCTCAAAATTACCTAATAGGAGTCCAAAAAATACTACTAAATCAACCCCAATAAAATGTGATGGACAACCCACATATTATTAAAATATGAAATTTTATTGATATAATAACCAGGGGTGTAGCTATAGGGGGTGCAGATGTATCAGTCGGGACTGGGCCCAGGAGGCTGAGGGGGCCCAGAGACCCTTGGGCCACATAAGAAGACACTGGTATTATAGAATTTACATGCTGGTCAAGTTACACCTGTGGCTGGAGGGAAGAGTTTAGGTCAAGAATTTGGCATAGGGGGCGGTTTGCCATTTCACTTTTTGCCACCTGGCCACAAAGCACTGAGGGAAGGTGGGCCCAAGCAGAACTCTTGCATCAGGGCCCATGAGCCTTTAGCTACACCCCTGATAATAACATTAATATACTTGACAACAATCATTAAAAATAGACACAGTGGCACAATGTTACAGACAAAATGAGAATATGGTCACATTATCACATTATAAGGGTTAATATAAAGTCAATATATGAATGCAGAGGCCAAAGGACTGTCACCATCACATAAGAATAAAATGCCTAGTGCTTTGTACCGCTGTCTGCATCTAAAAAATGGCAGAAATTGCCTCAGTTTGACACCACTAGGGTTTCTACATTTTTTCCAAGTTGCTCTGAAAGAGAGTGAAGTTTATTGGAAAAGGCAAGACCTTCACAAGAAAGGGGCATGGCCTGAAATGTGCCTTTTTGCACCAAGACTGTGACACAATTCTGGCATAAAATTCTTTCTCAAAGTGGTTGGTACAGAGTAAGACAAAAGTGTCCATCCCTGCACCACATTTATCATCCAGCCTGAGCCCCTGTGATAAATCTGGCGCAGGTCTAGACAGTCTGTCTGACTTTACACCATTTATAGGATTAGTAAATATGGGCCAGCATGTCCAGTGTGTTAGGAATATAGAGGGAGATTTATGAAACTGTGAAAAAGAATCACCACTTCACTTTCATTTTTTTAGGAGCAGAATATGAAATGAAATCTGCACCGTAGTTCTAACAACCTGCAGAAGATAGTATTTTCAATAATATATGATATTCTAATAGTATTAGTAGGTTATAAGACGAGATCCACCATTATTTTAGTTACTAGTGGAAACACTTTACATTTTAGGTACCGAGTTTGATGTTGGTAGGCAAAAATGTTTCTGTAGCTCATCAAATAATTGTTAATGATTGTGGGTTAATCATTACAATGATATGTGATTAACATTTTAGAATGATTATCCCAATCTTGACATCCTCATCCATTAATTTTTTTCTCAATCACTAATGACCTACAATGCCCCGATTTTGTTAATTGAGTCCCTTGACTATTTGTCAGTGGTTTTGTTCAGCTGAATCCTCCAATGACTGGTAATCAGATGTTGTAGATGAGATGTGGAGAATTATGTCATCTTTTTTGAAGACCACCTTTTTATATCTCTTCTTTATCACACAGCATGTAGAGTGTCTAAATCTCTAATATGCAGTACTTTACTTAAAATTTGTCAGAGGGGTTCCACAAGCTAAAATAAAAATAATCTTTACCAGTGTCATTCTGTCATTATGTGTATTACATACTACTTTTATTGTAAGATTGTGGAAGTCAAAGCATTATCTCACATGGCACACTTAAAAAAACATTTGTGAGGTTTTTCCTCCCTAAATATTAATTTAATTGCATACCATGAAATAATCTACTGTTCAAACTGGGCTTATGACTATAAACATTCTGTGTGATGTGTGTACTATGCGGCAGTTGTCCTAAAGGCTAGACTCACACATGCAGTTTTGATTGTAGTTTTTGCGTAATTTTTTTGTGTAAAGCAGACAATTGTATACAGTGGATTTGAGATGTCTTAATATTTCCTATATAGTTTTTCTTGTTATGTGGTTGTGGGACTCCCCTGGCACCCTCACATTCACAAAATGATCAGTCCTATCCCTTATCCCCTTTTTGAATGGAGTGGCAGGTGAGTTCTATCAATCTCATAGAGATGAAGTAGTAGTACACATACTTAACCTCCTTTCTGGTCATCCTTTTAACCTCTTTTCAGTCTCATAGAGATGAGTGGAGCTGTAATGCACATATTCGACCTCCATTCTATTCATACAGGGGGCTCAGGACCCCGTTCTCGAGGTCTAGTAATCTCATAGAGATGACTGGAGCAGTAGTGCACATATTCAATCTCCATTCGATTCATACAGGGGGCACAGGACCCCGTTCTCAAGGTCTAGTAATCTCATAGAGATGAGTGGAGCAGTAGTGCACATATTCAACCTCCATTCTATTCATACAGGGGGCTCAGGACCCCGTTCTTGAGGTCTAGTAATCTCATAGAGATGACTGGAGCAGTAGTGCACATATTCAATCTCCATTCGATTCATACGGGGGGCACAGGACCCCGTTCTCGAGGTCTAGTAATCTCATAGAGATGACTGGAGCAGTAGCGCACATATTCAACCTCCATTCTATTCATACGGGTGGCACAGGACCCCCGTTCTCGAGATCTTGTAATCTCATAGAGATGAATAGAGCAGTAGTGCACATATTCAATCTCCATTCTATTCATACAGGGGGCACAGGACCCCGTTCTCGAGGTCTAGTAATCTCATAGAGATGAATAGAGCAGTAGCGCACATATTTGACTTTATTCATACAGGGGGTACAGGACCCCCATTCTCGAGATCTTGTAATCTCATAGAGATGAATGGAGCAGTAGTGCACATATTTGACTTTATTCATACTGGGGACATAGGACCCCTGGTTTTGAGATCGATGGTCCAAGCAGTCAAACCCCCACTGATGTAACTTCTTGTTACTGGAAAACCCCTATAAGTATGCTTACACACATGCCATTTTGATACAGTTTTTGAAGCTAAAACTAGAAGTGGATTAAAAATAGAAGTAGAAACTTTGCTGTATAATTCCTCTCTCTTTACTACCAACTCCTTGCTTTGGCTTCAAAATCTGCATAAAAGGACTGCATCAAAACAGCACGTCTGAAATTATCCTTGGGCTCATTTCACACAAGTGTATTGGTGAACATCTGTGATACAAATCCGTAATACCGATGAGATTATATCCGTACAATGTCATCAGTATTGCATCAGTATTACTTATCATGAATACTGATGGGCTGTCCTCTAGGCAATAACTGACCTGCAAAAAACAGCCACTCTGAAAAAATGGATGCAATACAGATGATAAACTAATGACATACTGATGCGCCCTTATTTTAATTACTCATCATAGACTTCATCGGGCATTTTCCATTAGCAAAAAGGATAAAATTAAGGCATGCTCAGTTTTTAAAATAGTCAGGTATTTTCTGTTCTATTATCACTTAACTTTAGCACCGTATTTTATGATCAGAAAAAAACTGATAAACACTGATATAAAAATATTCTCATAAGAAAGCAGCTTTAAGAAATTTTCTGCTTTAGATATTGCATAGGTCTATTAAAGGAGCTGTCCTAGTAAAATAGGAACAACCACTATATATAACGAGTATATATATTTCCACCATTGTATGTTTACAAGGCTGCAACGTCACATTCTGCATGTTACTGCTGCAGCCAATCCCTGACCTTAGTAGTCTTGTCCTTTATTCTGCTGAGGCCAGTGATTGGCTGCACTGGTCTGGTGCAGTATATGGGCACATCATCACTGCAGCCAAAACATGATGTGGTGCAGTGGAGAGCATCCGAGTGGTGGTGCTGGAATGGAGGGTGTTCAGAATAGGATGTTATTACTTTAATAACCTTACTAATAATAAGTTAGACAACTACTTTAGTGTCAGTGAGCACTGAAAGGAAATAGATTTTTCTTGTGCAAGAAACTGGAGGCCTATGAAGTCTGGTACACCTTCCACTTATAACTGAAAGACAGCAAACCATTACCACACGTTTGGATGTCAAATTTCAGTTTGGGTTGGAGACATTTTAATTTAATTTTCTCTCGAAAAAGCAGCATTATGTATTTGTGTGTAGAATTATACTTATTATATTATAGCTTTTCTACAGTAATACAGCTCATAATCCTTTGTCTTCTCAGCTTCCATATATTCATCATTATGCCTTTTGCACTTTGCTAATGTGGTATATTTTAAATTATATGTTTTATGCATGGGAACTTTCTGTAAGGTTTCAAAAGAATCCATCCGTTGTTGAGACGATGGCAAGTGCTCTTGTAAAAAAACTATATGAGCTCCGCTCTGTATTATTGATGAATATCCAAAATAATTATCATATTTTTCATTACTCCATTAACAGTAATGCATTCATTTTGACAGGGTCTTAGAAACCGCTATCTGTAACTGTTACATTTGTTTTTATGGTCACACAGTAATTTTCTCCCTTTCGTTGATCCTTTTTATTACTTTTTAATTTTTTTTTATACCATATATGTTATACAGATGACACACGTCAGTGTGCTCTTCAAACTCTCAAAAGTACATTTTGGATGAAATAATTTTTGGACGATTTTGTTACTATCAGGAGATGAAAATCAATGCAGTTATTCTCTGCCTGACAATTAAAAAGGATGGTTTATTTCCACAGAGTTTTAATTTTATTAAGTTAATAAAATAAATCTTAAGTACCATTATCTTAATAGCTTAATCTTCTGATTAAAAACTAATAATTTCTCTAGATGTAATTGTAGCTATTCTTTAATATCTATCTGGCTCAAGCATGAACTTTGAAAGGAAAGACAGATGAAGCTTCAGAATACAGCTGGGCTGTCGAGTGACTGGTCACTATGGTATGACTAATGTTTCTTTAAATTTATACATGTTGGCATTTGTTGCATTATTGCTTCAGATAACCTGTATACTGAATGCAATGTTGTGAAATATAATAGGGGAGTACACATGCAACAAATTTCTTGAAATTTATAAGGGATGTATGGAGCAATATTAGGCTTTGTTCACACTGTCGGCAAGGTTTCCATCAAGTCCTCTTTCAACCTGAACAATTTTTAGTGAGTTTAGTAAGTCAAGAATAGAAATAGATCCTAACGACACCATTGTATCGCTGTCGTCCTAGGTTCGAATCCGACAAAGGAGAACATCTGCATGGAGTTTGTATGTTTGTATGTTCTCCCCGTGTTTGCATGTGTTTCCTCCATGTACTTTAGCTTCCTCTCACACTCCAAAGACATACTGATATGCCAATGATAATGTCTGTAAAGCGCTTTATAATATAACACCCCATATAAGTGCTTAAAATAAAAAAAAAAACAACCAACCTGTATACTGGCAGTCCGCTGGTATTCACCCTTTAACCACTGTACAGTGATCTGGACTTCGCTGAGCCACCAGCCCGCTACCTCCTGGAGTAGTCCCTGTGTGGTTGACAGCTGACCCATGGTGGTCAGAGACACTGGTGCGGAGCACCAAGGGATCAGGCAAAACCATAGTCAGTAACAGGCCGAGGTCAGGGCAGGCAGAATTCATGCAAGTCTGTGAAATAGGACCGAGGTCACAGCAGAGTCAGAAATCGGGCAGAGGTCAGTACATGGGCAGAAAGAAAAAGAACACCATTGCAGGGACTAGCAGATTAGGACTCCTATTGCATAGGCACTAGGGGAAGGTGCCTTAAGTATCCTGAGGTGGCCGGCTATAGGCCACCTCAGAGCTAGAGGCTCACCTTTAAGAGCTAGAGAGAGCAGGGAAAGAGTCGCAGCTTGCAGAAGAAGACAGAGCAGGCCAGGCAAAGCTGTAGGATGGCATCCTCCATTAGGGGTGTGGTCCGTGTGAGTTTAACAGCACAATGGTGGCTCACAGCCACAGCTGCTGTAACAGTATATAAAAGTAAATGACTGAAGGATCAGGCTACACATAGGGTTTGCTTAGTGTCTGTAACTATGTAGACACGTAGCTAGTAAAATTGCTTCATTTTTTAGCACTAATATAGTCTTTAAAAGGGTTTTCAGTTGAAAAGGAACTGAGTTACAATGTCCAAGAACTACACAGTATATCGAGCTGTGGTGTTCTGGCTCTGTACACTGTTTACTTATGAAATGGCAGCTGTCACTAACAGCTGCTTCACTGGGGTGCTGGGTGTCATATTCCCACCAATTTGATGTTGATGGATAGGTCATTGATGTGTTAGTCCCAGAAAACCCAGACAAAAGTGTTTTACAATTTTGTTGGGATCTCAGATCAGTTCAAAATGTATAACTTTTTATTATACAGTGATCATGCTTTATTTACTGAACCAGAAAATCCCTGAAGAAATTCATGATAGCTTTTCCAAAGGGGTAAAGTCATTAGAAGGGAGTGTTAGAGGCCCTCAGTGCCTTCAATAAGGGACGGAGGGCCCTGCACTTTGCCAAAGATGATGCTACCAAGTCTTGATAAATGGAAATGTTGGTACCCTCATAGCGAATCTGATCTGCCTCTCTGCTGCTTTTCAAGATTGCTGTCGTGCCCACGAAACTTAGCAGGCCTCAGATGACATCCTACAGCAGCTCTTAGGTTTTGGCGGAGGGCCCGATGTATTCTTTCAATGACAGTGTGACTCGCTCTTTCTTCACCCAGGATTGAGGTTAATATCTCGTTGGCTGCTTGGGGCAGGGATCAACCATCTCAGGTAGGCCTCGGAGCCCGATGTTCACCTATGGCTTCCTGGTCTTCTAACCGGAGGAAGGGCTCGTTTAGGAGAATTTTATGGGTCGTAGCTTGTCTCCCATTTTTTCTTCAAATACCAGAATAGTGTCATATGTAGAGTCACCACTTTGACCGAAATGGTGCCAGTCCTCTTTAATGTCAGTCTGGTCTTTCTTTAAGGGCGTCAAAGCCCTCTACAGAACGTTTTGAAGGACCAAATTGATCACTGGGTGTTTATCAGCCACTGTCTGCCCGCCTCTGAATCATCTTCATGGTCCAAAGAGGGAGCACATCTGGGTGCCATTTTGGTGAGTCTGCATTCGGATGGAGTTGTTTTCTTTTTCAGATATTACTCCATATCAGGGTTGCGTTTTCTTGGCTTGAATAGTGTCAGAAGGTTCTCTGGGCTCATCTCTGCCGAGTTTACCCTTTTTGGCTGAGATGGAAGGCGATTAGAAGGGATAGCTGACTAGTTCTAATGAGGAGCTCTGAATCAGGCTGCCGTCTAGCAGTGTGGTCAAGCTCCGCTCCAATAAGAGTATTTTTTATCACAGATCAATAGTAGACCAGTTGCTTCCTCTTACTTTTAAAGAAGAGGTTCTGCAGTAGCTGAGGAAAGTATTATGAAGATACTCCTGTGATACATTATAAAGAATATTCTGTGTCACTGCTATACCTATATAAATGCACTTGGTCTGCAGAACTCCTTGGTGACCTATAATATACAGTAATGGATACATTATCCCATATAATGTATAATGGTAGGCCATTCTGTACACATTTGCCATATGGAACACAATAACATTCTCTATTGATATACCGAGAACATACTGGAATGCGAAAAATAATAAAATATTATAAAAGAAACTTGCATAATATGTGAGATTCTGATGGCAGAAATTACTGATTTCTTTGAAAAAAGATGTGACTAGATTCATCAAAAACTGACATGGTGTGACAGAAGTGACAAAATGATTATTCTAATAATACTATCAAAATGTCTTTTGAATGTTCTGTGGATTTATGACATTACTGCACAGACTCCAATTGAAGAAAATATTTAACAAACTTCCACATATGTCTATAGAGCTCATCATATTCAACCAAGGAACAGGACCACCATCAGGACAAGAGAGTAGTGCTATCAATGTTCCAGGACTCACCTGTGGGCTACCCACCAGTTGCTATACGGGTGATAGTTTAGAGAAGTTGCACTTATAAAATGTAAGGGCTTTAATTACTTGTAGCAATGGGCAAACCTGGTTCCCAGCATGGTGCCCTTAATTTCACATGTAAATGTATTGGCCTCAATTAGTAGTCTGTCTCCCTTCCCCATGACCCAACTAAATATATAATATAGGCTTGAGAGCCTATATCACGATCATATTATTATCCTTTATTTGAAAATCCATGGGTCACTTTGCTTTTAAGAGAAATATAATAGTCTTTCTCAGATCTCCTCTAAATGCATGTAATAGGGTACAAAATTGAAGTCGACTGACATAATTCACGGTTCTAATAATTTGCCTGTATGAGGCATAGATATGTTTAGTGGCAGCCCTGTGAAGGGCTCATGCACACCACTGTATTGTACCAATGCAGTATTAGGTCTGTGTTTCGTGCCCACCGCCCTCCTACTGTCCCAAGTGGGTTCGGATGTTTACCATGCCATCTGGCGTCCTGGTTAGTTATGTTCCATGCTCCTCCCCTTAGGGCATGTGTGCTCACCTCCAGCCTCTAAATGGGCCAGTGAGTATGCTCCCAAATCCTTCCCCAGGAAATAGCTGAAGGCCCCTGAGTATTTAAAGAGGACCTGTCACCGCCCCTGACATGCCTGTTTTAATAGCTTCACGCACACCTCCAACTGGTTACCTCCCCTCTGTACCCTTACTGCAGACTGCTAGCAATTCATTCATAACTTCTAGGTGACATAATACAGGAATGGCACAACATAGAGCCATAAGAATAGATTTTTCTGAATTGTTATCACATGGGGAATGCAGTAAGCTATTAAAACAGGCATGTCAGGAGTGGTTAAAGGTCCTCTTTAAGGCACCCTCTCCAGCAGGATGATGCCTGAGCTTTAGGTTCACTGGTGACCAGCAAAGATGTTTGATAATTTAGTGCTATTGAGATTTACCTGCGTTTATCCTGCATTATGTCCTGCTTGTATTCTTCCTGTGTTTCAACTGTGTGCCTTCCTGCCTGTGTGTTCCTTCACTTTCAAGTCCAAATTCATTTCATTTCCTGTTTAAGTTGTCTGTCTTCTCTGACTGTGCTCCACTCAAGTCCCTTGTGTTTGCCTCATCACTACTCATTAACAGTGGGCTTTGATATCTAAAAATCAGGATTCTGGGTGACTGTTCAGGCTACACCTTTTTTTGTGCCTTTTCTGTATTCTGAGCTTTTGGTGCTTACACCAGATTCCCTGGCCCCAGTGGGTCAGCTGCCAACTACACCTGGACTATCCCAGGAGAAAGCAGTCTGGTTGCTTCCCTCCAGCAGATCCCTATATAGGGGTTAAAGCTTGAATACCAGGGGAGTGCTGGAATAACACCCTTAGGGTTTAGCCCAAGGCCAAACCTGTTAGTTAGCACAGTGGGTTCATACTCTCTGATCCGTAACATATAGCAACCATGCTTTTCAATCATGGAAAGGGTACTGGCAAATTTTCAAAGGCTAATACACTACCGTTCAAAAGTTTGAGGTCACCCAGACAATTTTGTGTTTTCCATGAAAACTCACACTTTTATTTATCAAATGAGTTGCAAAATGAATAGAAAATATAGTCAAGACAGAACAAGGTTAGAAATAATGATTTTTATTTGAAATAATTATTGTCTTCTTCAAACTTTTGCTTTCATCAAAGAATGCTCCATTTGCAGCAATTACAGCACTGCAGACCTTTGGCATTCTAGCTGTTAATTTGCTGAGGTAATCTTGAGAAATTTCACCCCATGCTTCCAGAAGCCCCTCCCACAAGTTGGATTGGCTTAATGGCACTTTTTGCGTACCATACGGTCAAGCTGCTCCCACAACAGCTCAATGGGGTTGAGATCTGGTGACTGCGCTGGCCACTCCATTACAGATAGAATACCAGCTGCCTGCTTCTTCCCTAAATAGTTCTTGCATAATTTGGAGGTGTGCTTTGGGTCATTGTCCTGTTGTAGGAGGAAATTGGCTCCAATCAAGCGCTGTCCGCAGGGTATGGCATGGCGTTGCAAAATGGAGTGATAGCCTTCCTTATTTAAAACCCTTATACCTTGTACAAATCTCCCACTTTACCAGCACCAAAGCAACCCAGACCATCACATTACCTCCACCATGCTTGACAGATGGCGTCAGGCACTCTTCCAGCATCTTTTCAGTTGTTCTGTGTCTCACAAATGTTCTTCTGTGTGATCCAAACACCTCAAACTTTGATTCGTCTGTCCATAACACTTTTTTTCCAATCTTCCTTTGTCCAATGTCTTTGTTCTTTTGCCTATATTAATCTTTTCCTTTTATTAGCCAATCTCAGATATGGCTTTTTCTTTGCCACTATGCCCTGAAGGCCAGCATCCCGGAGTCGCCTCTTTACTGTAGATGTTGACACTGGCGTTTTGGGGTACTGTTTAATGTCTTTCAGTTAGATTTTTACTATTCAATGAAGCTGCCAGTTGAGGACCTGTGAGGCGTCTATTTATCAAACTAGAGACTCTAATGTACTTGTCTTGTTGCTCAGTTGTGCAGAGGGCCTCCCACTTCTCTTTCTACTCTGGTTAGAGCCTGTTTTTGCTGTCCTCTGAAGGGAGTAGTACACGCTGTTGTAGGAAATCTTCAGTTTCTTGTCAATTTCTCGTGTGGAATAGCCATAATTTCTAAGAACAAGAGTTTCACATGCAACCCAGACCATCCATTTTGAGAGTTTAATCGAACCTACAAATGTAATGCTCCAGATTCTCAACTAGCTCAAAGGAAGGTCAGTTTTATAGCTTCTCTAACCAGCAAAACTGTTTTCAGCTGTGCTAACATACTTGCACAATGATTTTCAAGGGTTTTCTAAACATCCATTAGCCTTCTTACACAGTTAGCAAACACAATGTACCATTAGAACACTGGAGTGATGGTTGCTGGAAATGGGCCTCTATACACCTACATATAGATATTGCATTAAAAACCAGAGGTTTGCAGCTAGAAGAGTCATTTACCACATTACCAATGTATAGAGTGTATTTCTTTTCTTTCAAAAATAAGGAAATTTCTAAGTGACCCTAAACTTTTGAACAGTAGTGTATGTACAAAGAATTTTTTATATGGTATCTGCACAGGAAAGAAAAACATACAGCAGTATGATCCATTAAATTTCAAGTATTATACTGTACAATTCCCACTCTATTTTTAATATTTAAATACTACTAAATACTAATCTAATGGGAAATACAGGGTATACGGCACCTGATGTCAAATACTTGTCTACAATGTGATCACACAAAAAAAGTTAAAATACTTGATTGCAGTCTTAGATACAGCCATCTAGAGGATGAGGACTTTATATAGAACAGTTGGGTGGTGCACAGCAAGTTAAAGGGGTTTGCCAAGATTATAATACTGATGATCTATCATGTGGATAGGTCGTCAGTATCCGATCAATGGGTGTCCGACACCCGGTACCGGCGCTAATCTGCTTTTTGAGAAGGCATTGACGCTCCTGTGAACACCACAGCCTTCTCACAGCTTTTCCTAGGCACTGTGCTTGGTGAGCTGAGACAAGACCGGTGTCTTCTCAAACAGCTGATCGGCAGGGGTCCCTGGTGTCTTATCCCCACTGATCAGATACTGATGAGCTATCTGGAGAATAGGTCATCAGTATTAAAATCTTGGAAAACCCTTTTTGATCCACAACTTGTGAAGAGTAAAGATGCAGCATTCACCACTGTAAAACTTCGATTAATTAAAACCAGACCGACAGAAATGCATAATGCGGTATAGGTGACTGCCGTTTTGCAACTATTCCCTTCTACAGGCCTACTTGTCTACAGTGCATTGGTCGATATGGTTCTGTCTTACAGGTTACAGTGCAACTAAAACTGTATACTCCAAATACAGTGATGTATTATTTGCCAGTGTCAGCAGGTATAATGTTAAAGAGATTAAGCTACTAATAACACTTATTCCCGATCAGTATCTAATTGCTGGGATTCTGACCTCTGGGACCATCACGGTGGTGTACATATGCTTCCTCTTCTCCACTCACTTCTATGAAACTGGTGCAAGTGGTGTATTCGCCATCCCATATAAGTGAATGGAGCAGCCGGCACACAGCTGTACCTTGTATCAGGGGCGGACACAGACAGCAGAGGGCCCCTGTGCAAAGATTGTGCCTGGGCCCCCCCCATGCCAAATTTTCTACTTAATCTATTCCCTCCTAACATTACATACAGCAATACAAAACATAGGGTGAGGCTACTTTCACACCTGAAGCACTACGATCCGGCTGGGCACAAACCACAGCATGCAGAGGTTTGTGTCCTGCTCATTCTCAGCATTTTTGCCAGATTGTGGCCGGATCTCTGCTGGACCCCATTATAGTTAATGGGATCAGCAGGCATTCTGCATCCAGCAGTGCTGGAGCCGGTGAATTCCAGCAGGCTGTTCTCTGCTAGAACACCCTGCCTGAATCACTAACGCAGATGTGAAGGTAGCCTAATACAGGTCCGCATACCTCTTACATCCAGTGATGTTGTCTTCTTAGACGTAGACGTTCTCTTTCCTCATCTTCTCCTTTCAGACCGACCGCCATGATGATTTCTTTCAACCATCTCTTCTCTCTGCAGAGTTTCACAGGCAGACATCTTAGTTTCCTACTTTTCCATCATCCTCTCACCTTCTGAACGCCCCATCCTGCCATCTCTAATACTGAGATGCTGTGCTCCCCAGTACTATACTGCAGAAACAGTCCCCCTGAAAATACTAGTACCACACAGATAACGCCCCCTTCAATAATTATTGGCACAGTGTCCTAAAAAATAACTGCACCCAGGAAACTGTGTACCTGACACTAATAGTGTAAACATAATGTCCCCCAAAAATAATGATACAACAAATGCCCTGTTGTGAGGCAGTAAAAAATACCTCCTCTTAGTGCCCCCAGTGGAGCCAATGTCCCTATAGTGCCCTCATAATGTGTGCCAAAGCCCCTATTGTGTGCCAAAAAAATCCTCTTAGTGCCCCCAATTAAGTTAAGGTCCCCATAGCGCCCCATAATTTGCACCAGTAAAGAATACTCTTTATAAAGTGCCCCCATAGTGCTCCTCCCCGTCCCATGATGCCTGACATAATGTGCCAGTATTAAATGCCCCTATAGAGTGCCACAAGTAGATGCCCCGATAATGCTCCTCTCGCTCCTTCCCCATAGTGCCCCCATAATGTGTGCCAGTATAAAATGCCCATATATAATGCCCTCCAGTACATGCCCTCATAGTGCTCCTTTCTCTCCATGTGTGCCAGTATATAATGCCCCCTTGTAGATGCCCTCATAGTGCCAGTATATAATGCTCCCTTGTAGATGCCCCCATAGTGCCAGTATATAATGCCCCCTTGTACATGCCCCCATAGTGCCAGTATATAATGACCCCTTTCTAGATGCCCCCATAGTGCTCCCTCCATCTGTGCCAGTATATAATGCCCCCTTTCTAGATGCCTCCATAGTGCTCCCTCCATCTGTGCCAGTATATTAATGCCCCCTTGTAGATGCCCCCATAGTGCTCCCTCCATCTGTGCAAGTATTTAATGCCACCTTATAGATGCCCCCATAGTGCTCCTCTCCCCCGTGTGTACCAGTAGAATGCCTGCTAGTAGATGCCTCCATAGTACTCCTTTCCCCCCCATGTGTACCAGTATAATGTCCCCATAGTGCTCCTTTCCCCCATGTGTGCCAGTAAATGCCCCCAATAGATAAAAATGCCCGCTCCATACTGGGCAAAAGCGTAACATTAATAAAAAAAAAAATAGTAAATAGTTATACTTACCTCCATGAGCCTGTCAGCGATGCGATGCAGGCCTCTTCCGGCCTGTATCCCGCGCTGTTCGGCTCAGGCGGTGCAATGACGTCATCGTGCCAACTGAGCCGGCCTCTGATAGGCTGCAGGCACTAGGCCTGCAGCCTATCAGAGGAGCAGGTAAGGGAAACGCCTCTCCCCTGCCCTGCAATCATCTGTATCGCTGTCCTGAGGACAATGGAAGCGTTCATTTCCTACTGCCGCCGGACCTCCCACGGGCCCCCCTGCTGCACTGGGCCCCTGTGCAGCCGAACCGGCTGCACAAGCGTATGTCTGCCCCTGCCTTGTATCCACTGTCTGGAAATGAAACATTTCAAAGTTCAGTGGCAATGGACACAAATAGATACAAAGTTAGCCACGGTGTGTAACCAAATGTAGCCAAGGACCTTACTTTCACCTTGGGATATTCAACCGGAAGCCACTTTCCTGAAGCATTTGTCAAGAGAGCAGACATCAGTTTTGTGTGGCACATCACCATTTTCTATACTTTGAATCTACATTAAGGTAATGAAAGTGAAGAATCCAATCAAACACACACTTTCCATTACATTGCTTGGTTTATTGTAAGCCCTCTGGTTAGTACAAAGTTAATTGCCCATAGATGCAAGAAAGTGGATCTAATCTCAACCCAAAATGGGATGATGGTCATTGTAAATGATCATTTTGCTTATCAATGTCATTTTGCTATCACATTCACATGTCATTTGCGGAATGTGTTTGAACATAGATTCTTCATTCCGCTTATGTAATAAGATGTCTCTAATTACCTTTGATCTATCAGACATGCTTTAATTCCGATGCGCCCCCCTACAATTCTTCATTAAAGACAGAAAAGAACAGTATAGAAAATTATTCCTTTAATGTGAGGCTCAAAATGAGGTTCCATCCCCTGCAGATGAAGGAAGTGTAACATTCATAATGGACATTAGAACTTAGGAGGAAAAGTAATGAGACCTATTCCTAAATGAATTCTGAGAGCAATCTGGTTCCTGGCCTGGCAGTGCCGTGCAAATAAAAACGGGAAAAAAAGTATTGTGCTTTATTTACTAACCTATGAATTGAAATGTCTTCCTTTTATTGCAGAAATAAAACAGAGGCTATGAAGAGGCAATCATTTTGGAAGCTATCAGACTTTCAGTAACATATCTCTTGTGGTTTAAATAACAGATAGTTTAAGTGTTTTTCCATTACCTTCGTGTAAATGAAAAATGCATAAAATATTTTAACAAGGCAAAGTAATCCGAAGAGATTGTTGTTTTGTGTTACAAATTAGGTTATTTCTGTCATAAAATTAAAGGAAAAAAATCAACGCTAGGACATTTCTGGTTAATATCATTTACTAGGAAGAACATGTAACAGATTTAATGAGCTAGCAGGTCACCTGAATCCAGCTGTTTCCAACCAGCTTTTATGAAACAGCGAATGCAGCTAGCGGTAGGAGGTAAGCATTATTACAAGCTCTCAAGGAGTTACAAAATCGATTTCTGCTTGAATGAATTAATTTAGATTATCAATTTATAACCAGCTACACGAATCCCATCAACTCAACAATGCAGTGAGTGATCAGACTCAGCCCTTACCAGAGCCGAACAATTAAGGGAGACTGCGGATAGAAAGTCGGATGGAATGACAAAGGGACATTTACTATATGTATGTCATATGTACCAAAAGAGCATCTCCTCTCCTAAACGTGCCTTGTCTAATTAATTAGGAGGTATCTGGAAGATTGTGTAGATACTTCACAGCCGACCTTCTCCTAGTGTTCACTTTCCTGAGTCTTTTCTAAATTCAAAGTGACAAAAACAAGTAATTGGTTAAATATGTGCTTTGACGTGGAGCAAGACGTTGCTTCAATTATAACGTGATGAATTTTGCCAGAAGCAGAAGTTGGTGAAGACTGTATCAGTCACAGACAGTGAGCTCAGCCAAATAAAGTTAATGTGTGCGCGCACTAGCGCGAATGCCTGGGTAATGGACTTAGCGTACATCCACATATGATGAAAAATAAAAGGAAAAGTCCACGGATCTGCTGTAAAAGCTTCAGCAAAATCTGTGAAAAAAATACTACATGGATATGGGTGTGGACTTCACCATCTCCATTGCAAAGGGTGAAATTCCGCAGTGGAGATCCACGGCATACATTGACATGTTGCAGATCTCAAATATGCACTGCAGCTCCATTTACACCGCAGATTTTTTACACAGTATGTGGATGATATTTCTTAAATGCTCATCCACTTTGTTTATACTGTACAATTCTGCAGATTTGCAGCCTGAAAATACCTGACAGAAAACTTTCAGAATAAACCCTTAAAGGGGTTTTCCGGGAGTTAACTATTGATGACCTATCCTCAGGATAGGTCATCAGTATCTGATCGGTGGGGGTCCAACACCTGGGACCCCCGCTGATCAGCTGTTTGAGAAGGCACCGGCACTCCCGTGAGCTCCAATGCCTTCTCTCAGCTTTTCCTAGGCCAGTGACGTCACGTTCATCAGTCACGTGGCCTAGGAGCATGTGAATGGGGCTGAGCGCAATACCAAACACAGCCGCTGTACAATATACGGCGCTGTGCTTGGTGACCGGAGAGAAGGCCTTCGTGCTCACGGAAGTGCCGGTGCCTTCTCAAACAGCTGAGAAGTGTTGGAAGTGTTTGGCCGGGTGTAGGTCAGGTCATCAGTAGTTAACTCCTGGAAAACCCCTTTAAATTCAACATCCATGAGAAGGAAAGCTGGTATTTACAAGGTGTGGCCATAGTGGCTAACCTGATGGGTGCTGAGAGCCCTTACTATACAATCCCTTCATCAATATTTTGGAGGTTCATAAACTGTGCTTAGCAGTTCAATTGGACGTAGTGTAGAGAAATTTTTGTCAATTGTTTCCTACAATCACCATAGCTGAGAGCCCAAAACTGTGACTATTCCTCAAATGCCACTGACAATGAATACAATAAATTGAATACAAATACAGTCCAGCATCTTATTATGTCTCCTAAAAAAAGATGTGAAGATCCCTAAACGTAAGACTTGTGGTCACACCACATCCACATGTAAAATCTTGAAAATTAGTCTTTTAGATTCTGTATAGCTAAGTACCCCCTCCAAATTACATCAGAGCGCCCCCAAGGTTAGGATCGTACGCTGAGCTAATTGTTAACAACACAGCATGAGTTAAGTGAGAGCATTCCTTAGTGTTAACCACAGGTTGAGAACCCCCGAGTACGCTCGGCCGAGCATGCTCGCTCATCTCTACCTAGCACCTATTGTCGTTATTAGCTCTCAGCCATATGCCTCTGATATGTTTCAGATTTCCCTGGCAGGGACCAGTGTGGGATTTGGGTGACAGGAGAGTTTGCCATTCCATAAGATCACTTTTTTTCTAGATTAGAATAGGTGAAAAATAGGTTAACATCAGGGAAGCAACATTCAAAGGCCCTAATTAGTGTTGAAATTACCAACCTAAGATGAATACCTTTGGGTGTGCAGAGGTTCCTATATAAAGTGCCACAACTTGTGTTGGTGGACACAGTATGGAGTGAAACTTACTCCAAGAGGTTGGAGCAAAATAAACTTGATGAAATCACTTGATGATGATGAAATCACTTCAGCAGCCATGGTTTGTAAGTCAGTACAGTGGACAACCAGTTTGTAGGGTGAATAATGCCTAAAAAATTTTGTTTTGCCAATAGCTAACTTTTTTCCTTCCATCTGTCTCTATATAGTTTAGTCCTTTAAATTAATCTATTTTGAGATTTTATTTTTTATGTCTAAAAATCAGTAGCTTCATCCTTTGCCCTTTTTGCTCAGTTTCACTTGTGCTGAAGCCTTTTGTAATCTTTCAAAAGCCACTTCCATTTATTTGATTGCCAGGCTTTTCAATGTAACCACATGTTTGTCTCTTAAATACACCTCCTAGAGGTTGTAAATGTGCTCTTTTCAACTGCATTGCAGTTAGAAACCGTACTTGGCAGCAGGCAGGGATGGGCAAATGACCTCAAACTCCTGAGGGCCTTTAGCAGCGGTGTTCCATATTATTGATAGTAGTAGAGATATTGACAGTCTGTGCTCGGAAGGAAAATAGGAGTTTGATATGACATATTGTGTGTCTCAGCAAGACTCATAAATAATTTTGACAAGTTTTTGTATGCATGGGAAAGTCCTTGATTCAGCCTCCCATAAAAATAAACTTCTATTATGGAATGTATTTGTCAAGTGGCTGCATGATGGATGGAGCTGCGTTTACCCCTTGGCAGTTCGATGAGTTTTAGATGCACAGCTTACCAGAGAGGATTTGCGGGCAGTACAGAAATAATTATTCAGTATGAAATGTATAATGCTTCCACCTGAATTTTCATTTTTTATTATATTTGGTTTCCAATGTGATCCTGGTCCTTAAGACAAAGGGCTTTGCCATTCCCTCGTAGCTATTGTTGTGAGTTTGCATGCCTTTGGGTATATATTCAATTACCGCATGCTAACTGATTTAGTCTAGGCCTTTACACAAACTTTACTTGTATTTTCAGATATTGAATATGCACTTTCAACACATTCTGACAAGGAAGATATATCACTGTGTTTAGAGAGAGAGTGTACAAAATCATATTAAAAGGATTTTTAATAAATACATAAATGTTAGATAGGGATATAAACAAAAAAAAGCTAAATAGAATTATGGCTTCACTCTTCTAAGTTTGCTTACTTGTAAAATTAACCACTGGTACTTCAGGGTAAATCCTGTTCATGATGTTTCCTTTGTGTTTTCATCATATTACATTGGATATAAAAGGATTTAAAGGGAGCTGTTTTTTCCCATAGACCGCACTACTCTAGTAAATGGGCTGTGTCAAGTGAATTAGGCTGAGCTGGAATACCAGACACAGCCCCTGGACAAAAGTGGCACTGTGTCTGAAATAAAACAGATCCCTCACATCCATCTAGGTGGCACATGTAGGCACCGGTCAGTGTTATTGGCCTGTGGATTCACCACCCACCCATACCTGGTCTCAGGTCTCATTGGACATCTTTGATTTTCCAACTGTATTTCTCCATACAGATTATGGGCTAAATTGCTGGTATAAATAATCAAGCCTAGTTGTTGAGGTCAACCATATGATTGTTTGCTGTGCTCTTATACAAGAAGTCGTGTGTATGTCTGGACAGGGTTATGGATGGCTGTTTTGGGTTTTAGTGTAGGATAGATGTTTTGATTGGCAGAACTATTATTTGAAGCAGATAAATAGTTGTTAGAAGAAGTGTAAGGTTCGAGCTAGATAAATTACAGTGTAGGGAAAGGAAGGTCAAATAACGCGACTTTCTAGTCGTTAAATAATGATCAATTGGATAAGAGTTTTGGATACTTTTGTGTAGGAGGAGGTTGTGTTTGAAGTTTGAAAGGTACAAGTTTCATGTCATTACCCTTAATTAACAGAAATATTTTGAAAGGTAATAAAGAGTAGACTTAAATAAATGGACTTATCTACCTTTTATATATTTATAAACCCAACACTAGGAATTTGAGGCTCAGGTAATGGTTCCAAGTCTAGACCACCAATGCTTTACTATTGGGAAAACTTGGAAACAGACGAGTAGGCTGTGCTACGCTTCTACTCCAGTAGAAGTAAATGGGACCTATGGAAACAGCATAGCACAACAAGCTACACTGTTTCAGTAGTTTCCATTCATTTCATTGGGAGTATATGGAAATAGCGTAGCCTAACCTGCTCAGCGGTTTCTGTAACTCTGGTCACCACATGCAATGGCTGTTCAATGACTGGCTTAGATGGGAATAACTCTATAAGGCTCTTCATATGTTGGATATTGATGATAATCTGTGGCAGAGAAACCTATATGAAACTTAGATTTTTGCCCTGAATTTGCCAGCGTATCCTTAAATGGATTAGCTTTATTGTAGTTCATTATTCCATGCAGACTTTTTCCATTCCATGTGAATGAGGCATGAAATTCTCCTTTTTACAAGCATTGCTGGTGGATGGATTGGTACCTAAAATTCTCAACACGTGTAGCCTGAGATTTACAGTATATAATGTATTGAGCTAACCACAGATGCCTCAGTGACATAACAGTCAATGAGATATATGTACCATATTTTTGGACTATGAAAAAAAAAATACCATTAGACCCTCATCAGACCCCCATTCTTCATCAGACCTCAGAGCAGACCCCCAAATCAGACCCCCAAGCTCCATCAGCTTCAGATCAGACCCACCAACCTCCATCAACATCAGACCCCCAGCCTCAGATCACAGCCCCATCAGCTTCCCAGCCTCCATTAGCCTCAGATCAACCCTCAATCAGAGCCCCAGCCCCCTTCAGACTGGGATCAGACCCCAATCACCCTCAGAACAAACCCAGTCATCCTTAGATTGGACACCCCAGCCCCAATCGGCCACAGATGAGATCCCTCAGCCCCCATCAGACTCAGATCAGACCTCCAAACAGCCTCAGAACAAACCCACTTATCCTTAGATTGGACACCCCAGCCCCAATTAGCCTCAGATGAGATCCCTCAGCCCCACTCAGCCTCAGATCGGACTCCCTAGCCCTCATCAGGCTCAGATCAGACCCCCATCAGACTTCAGATCAGACGTTATAAAAATAAATAGATAAACTTACCTGGCTTGCTCTGGACGGTGCTGCAGATCCATGATACACCGCTCCATCTCTTCTTTCACAGTTCCTGCTGTGCACTGTGACCTAACAGCAGTCAGTGTAAGGTCATAGTGTGCGCCTACATGCACTACTTCCTGAGGCTGTGCGCGGTCAGGACACAGTGCACAGCTAGACCCGGAGAAGACCAAGGAAGGTAAGTAAAGTTATCGCACTGCTGCCCTCAACTCCCCATGCCTCCCGCATGCTAAAGACTACTGGAAGCGGTCATTAGTATTTGGACTATAAGATGCACTGCCACTTCCCCCCATTTTATGGGGGAAAAGGGGTATCTTATAGTCCGAAAAATACTGTACATCCTCAGAACCCCCACAATGTTGAAGGAGGCCAGTAGGGATCCAGTGTTTACGTTTTGTATGAGAAAGGAAATGTTATATGGTGTGTTTTCAGTTATTTCAAACCCTTTGGCTTGCCAGAAGCACTCAGTTTGCTTTTTTTTCCACAGTCCAATTATTGGCCTGTTAAAGGGGTTCTCTGGGATTTACTTATTAATGGCCTGTCCTCAGGATAGCTCATCAATATGAGATTGGTGGAGGTCCAGCACGCGGCATCCCCTGCTGATCAGCTGTTTGAGGAAGCTGCGGCACTCTACAAGGATCGGACATACCGCTATACCCTCCATAGTTACACCTATTTTTATGTAAGTATGGAGGTACCAAGTACTTAGTAGAAAAAGATGAAGAGAATAAATAGAATAAATGAGATTCGCTGACGAAAGCAGTCACAATTTTAAAGTCCATAGAAATCATTAAAGGGGTTGTCCGGGTTCAGAGAAGAACCCGGACATACCTGCAATTTCACCCAGGCAGCCTGCCTGAAGAGGACATCGGAGCATCTCATGCTCCGATGCCCCCCCTTGCCCTGCGCTAGATCGCGCAGGGCAAGGTCTCTTTTGTATGTAAACACTCGCTGCCGGGCGGGTACTTCCGCCCGGCAGTGAGTTCGGTGACGTCACCGGCCTTAATGGGCCGGCTTTAGCGCTGCCCTAGCCGTTTTACTGCTAGGGCAGCGCTAAAGCCCGTCCATCAGCGCCGATGACGTCACCGACTCACTGCCGGGCGGAAGCCTCTGCCCGGCAGGGACCGTACGTCACCGGAACTGGCTAAATTCCTTTGCCCTGCGCTAATTAGCGCAGGGCAAAGGAGGGCATCGGAGCATAGGATGCTCCGATGCCCTCTTCAAGCGGGCTGCCTGGGTGAAATTGCAGGTATGTCCGGGTTCTTCTCTGAACCCGGACAACCCCTTTAACTTAGAAAAAAATGTATTTTTGCAATTGTCATGTTTTCATTTTCAGACCCACTGATATGCAGTTTTCAACCTGTATCAAGTTTTAGACTCTTCATT
This sequence comes from Rhinella marina, assembly GCA_900303285.1. Classification (NCBI taxonomy): domain Eukaryota; kingdom Metazoa; phylum Chordata; class Amphibia; order Anura; family Bufonidae; genus Rhinella; species Rhinella marina. The sequence goes on from ONZH01002940.1 coordinate 527,423, forward strand.
TCTGGATCTGTCACTTTAGCAATATATTCTGGATGTGAGTTCTGTGAGTCCAGATGCAGATTACAGTTTCTGGCACAAAAACACCCCAACATGTGCAAAATTGTTAAGAGGTGTGTGCATCTTAATAAATCTGTTTGGTTGGTTGAAAAATCTTCATGGATCAAACATGGCCTACTAAAAGTGTTGTGCCAGAATATCAAATTAACCTCTATCCACAGGATCTTTTATTATTATTGTCCTGAAGAAGGAGGCACTGATCCTCCGAAACTGCGTAGACTCTAATAAATTAATTTTAGCTACATCGACAAACTATGGTGTAGTTTTATGTCTGATGACAGCGCCTATCAAAAAGGATCCTATTCTTTTCCATTATTTCTATCCACAGGATAGGAATAAACATCTGATCAGTGGAGGTCCGACTGCTTGGATCCCAAGCAATCATAAGAACAGGCGAGGTCCTATTTGCCTGAATGAATGGAGTTGCAAGTGGAATATGCATGCCTTCTCCCAATTCGTTCTCTACGGGGTTGCTATAGGTAACAGAGCCCGGCTCTCTCCAGCAGTTCCTTAGTGAATCAATAACGCAGCAAAGTGGATTCTTGACCTGCTACTCCATTTGTATGGGGGAATGGGAGAATGTGGGAGTCCCAGTAGTCAAAATCCCACCAATCACATCAAATTGTCCGTGAAGGAGCCTTTTAATATCATAGCACAACCCCTTTAAGGTCATCTAGGATAGGCCTTTGTTGTTTAAAGGGGCATGTGACCCATCAGTGACCCATCACCCTGGCCTCAGTAACCACTGAGGCCAGGGTGAAATTGACATAGCGGCTGGTCGGATATGTTCCATTCATTTTTTTGGGAGTGCCGGAAATAGCGGACTACTGTACTTGGCTATCTCCAGCGCTCCACACAGAAATGAATGGAACAGCACATTTCCAACCAGTGGCTAGTCCATTTCATGGGGGCTCCATGGGGTACGGGGCCTCCATTCTCGTGATTGATGAGGGTCCTACTGCTGTGATATGGAATAGCTTGTTATAACCGGAATATCCCTTTAAGTCCCAGAGAACCCCAATAAATCAGATAAAACTAAAACGCTTCTATTCAGTAATACATCAGTCAGTTCAGCTCTTAGAATAAAAAGTGTTTCATAGTAATCCTAAACCCAGTTTAGGAAGAGGCAATTTTTTTTGTTTTGGCAGTATGTATGTAAAACTGTTCAGGAAAAATGTGCATCTGTATCTGTGATGATGTAATGTATGCTCTACTAATCTGTGACTATTATACCCTAGAGGACTGATCAGATTTTCCGATTTTCCGTCACTTGTGCAGGAATATTTTTTTTTTTACTTACACTTGTCCATTTACTTACATGTAGCGTAAAGCATGGATTCCTTCTAACTGACATGCATCCAGAATTATTTCCTATCATCTCTGATTCCTACACACGGTAACAGTATTCTCCAGTCTGCTTCAAGTTAGACACAGAAATTTGAATTCTGTTCTGTTTTATTGATCTTGCCTATTACTCTGGGTGGATTGACAGTTGAACGATTCACCCATCTACATTGACTGACAACAGATAATGGAGACGCTCTCTCTCGTAGATCATAGCAGAGAATAATTTCTAATTAAGTACTACAATTTTCATCAAAAGCATCCCAGTAAAAAAAAAAATAACTAGATTGATCACTTCAATTACTGGAATTTCACATTTAGTTTAAAGAGACATGTTTTTATAATGTGACAGACTTTAGCGCTTCAGAACTTCCCCAGCTATCAAAGTAATCGGGAGAGATGTAAGTGAAGGCAATTGTTTTAGTTCTTTAGCTTTTTTATGCTGTCTACAGCCTAGCAAAGAAATTGACCGTAAACTGATGATCTTTGCCAAGTCTATCAAATCTGTGCTAGAGGAGGCAGAAAGGCTGTAGATCATTTTTCAGGAAACTGATGATGAGCAGAAAACACTCCACTGGATTTCAATGTTCTATTTATATGAACCTCACATTTTTTGTCACAATAATTTACCACGGATCATCATTAGCGCCGTTATTTCTTTGAAAGGCGTGTGGAACTTAATTCGTTTAGCTTGCAAGTTTCCTGAAAATATATTGACACTTTTACTTTGGAAGGTATTGTGAGCTAGAAGAAATTGAGGATAGTGACAACTAATGAGGACTTTCAGTGTAAAATCTTTTGAATGACCTAATCTTACTATGGGCAAATAAAATTGAATTTTTGGGGGAAAGTGGATTATAAATTTGAAATCTGTCATGTTTACTAATAAATCATTTAACATATGTTTTGTGCATGTTAAGCTATGCCCATCACTGTTTAGGCCAGACTTTAGTAACAAGCAATACAACAAAATTGCTCTTTGCAAAGAATCCACAATAATGTGCACATTGAAGCAACCAGCTGGAAATGCTTTCACCCTGCTACAGTTTTGAGGCCATTACACAGTTGAGTAACTTTTAAAATACAATGGGGGAGATTTATCAAGACTGGGGTTCCCATACAGATCCTGCCACACTGGCGTCAGATGTACCTAATTTATTAAGACGCAAATGCTTCCAATTTCTGGCATAAGTTTTAGTAAATCCAGTGGACTGCTCAAAGCCCTGAACCCTCCCGCTAAGCCCTGCCCCTTTTCTAGTGACTTCGGAAAAGTGGTGAGAAGCTCAAAAAGTCACATATTACGATGTGCGCCTTATGCCTCATTCACACATCAGGGTTTTGTTCAGTGATTTCCATCAGTGATTTTTAGCCAAAACCAGGTGCGGCTCTAAACACAGAGCATGAGCAGATTCTTCCCTTATACTTTATGTCTATGGATTCTCCAATCCTAGTTTTGGCTCACAATCACTGATGGAAATCACTGACAAAAAACACTGACGTGAAAGAGGCATTATTGTGACTTTTTGGCAAAAGTATGTATGTAAACCTTTGCTTCCAGTATCTGGTGTGAACCCTTGTGAAGCAATAACTGCAACTAAACCATTCCGCTAATTATTGATTAGTCATGCATATGGGCTCAACAGAATTATAGCCCATTCCTCTGTACAAAATAGCTTCAACCGTTATGCTGGTGGGCTATCTCCCATGAACCGTTCTCTACAGGTACTTGCACAACATTCCCATTGGATTAAGATCAGGACTTTGACTTGGTCATTCCAAAACGTTAACTTTATTCTTCTTTAGTAGAACGACTTGTGTGCTTAGAGTCATCATCTGCTGCATGACCCACATTCTCTTGAGATTCAGCTCATTTAAGGATGTCCTGACATTTTCTAATAGAATTTGCTGGTATAAATCAGAATTCATCATTCCGTCAATGATGGTAAGCCGACCTTACCGCTGTTCTGTTTTGGTCTCATCGGTGCAATGGGGTCATTTATTAACACCGAAGTTTTAGATGCTGGTCTTAATACACCTTGCGGAGTATAAGGAGCAGGGCTCTACATAACTTAGGTGCATCCATCGTTGGCCTAAATCTACACTAGCTACTTTGCTGGCATATATTTAGATAATTTTCACCTAAAACAGGCGTAAAAAATGATAAATGAGACAGACTGGCTGGGTCACTTCCCCACCTGTGCCACGCCCTTTGTTTTAGATCTGGCGTGAGCAGGGAAAAGTTGCAGATTCGGCCACAAATCCACTTTACGACCGAATCTATGACAGATATATTCCAAAAATTGGCGTATATCTAAGAAGGAATGACCCCCATTGTTCCAATAGCCTTCTGGCATGTCAAGATGATCTTTAGCAAATTGCAAACAGGCGGCAATGTTCATTTTTTAGAGCAGCGGCTTTGTCCTTGCAATCCTGCCATGTATGCCATTGTTGTTCAGTACACATTTGACTGGGGATTGGTAGAGTCCAAAGTCTCTAGAGATGGTTTTTTTGTAACTTTTTCAATTTCTTCTTCTGAGGTCCTGAGAAATCTCCTTTATTCGTATCATGATATACAGTACTTTCACAAACTTGTCTTGTGAAGATGAGACTTTGGTAGGTTGTATCTATAAATAAAACAGGCCGCCCACTCACACTTGATTGTCATCCCATTGATTGAAAACATCTGACCTTCAAATTATTCACTAATCTGAAAGGGTCACCTACTTTAGCCACAGACATGTGAGATTGGATCATTTTCCTCAAATAAATGACCAAGTCTAATATTTTTAACTCATTTGTTTGGTTTGGTTATTTTTATCTACTTTAAGAAATTGGGTGAAAATCTGATGTAGTTTTAGATCAAAATGAAAGAATCAAAATGCAGAAATATAGAAAATTATGAAGGGTTTACAAACTTTCAAGAACCACTGTAAATCTTCCTGTATCCCCCATTTAGTGTGTCTACGGGGTTTTCGCTGGTGATTGACACTTTGGGATCTATAAATTTCAATTCAAGGATAGCCATACACATGAGATTACTCGTAGCTGAGATATCTCATGTACAGCCTTGGTAGTATAGCATTACGTTGCATCACTTAGCAGCATTTTTATTATACATACAATCTTAATGCATATAAAACTGTCAACTTTTTCCAAAATATACTCATACCCTACCTTATTAATGTAGAGCTTCCACTAGTGATTTCTGTATCTTCTCCTGGCCTAATAAGAAATGACACTAAATGAAATATGGCTTAGAGTTTACAGCTCACTAATATTCTGTATGTGATGATGTCATTGGTTACCAGGCAACCAACCAGAGGATTATGCTTTCACAGGAACGTTTCTAAATGTGATGTCATAGTTTATGCTACAGACATAAGCTTTGACCCCCAACAATATTACTGAGTAAAATTAAAACACAACCTGTTCAGTGAATAAGGCTACATTTAGATGACCGTAAGTGTTTTGCGGTCTGCAAATTGTGAATCCGCAAAACAAAGATACCGGCGAAACGCACAGGGCCAGCCATATACAGAAATGCCTTTACTTTTCCACGATTGTGACAAGAATAGGACATGCTCTATACTTTTTTGCAGGGCCGTGGAACAGAACTGTATGTGCTGTCCACATCTTTTACGGCCTCATTAAAATGAATGGGTCCGCACCTGTTCTGCAAAATTGTGGAACGGATGCAGACCCAGAAATACGGTTGTCTGAATGTACCCTAAGGCTGATACTCTGCATAACTGCAGCCGCCAATGGCCACATGATCTTGAATGTAATACCTCCCTTAACCCACAAATTTGTGTGCCCCTTGACTATTGCATGTAGCCAGGGTTTTGGACGTCTGTGGCAGCTGCATCATGGCCACTACATGGAAATGTACAATCTACGATATAAACAGATTGACCCTGCCCAAAACTGCCATGACTGCACTAAATGTACAGTATATTTATAAAGAAGATGATTGACTTCTGAACTAATAAGCTATTACAGGATAGAATCATTCTATATTTCATTATTTTGATTGTGTATTGTCTATTTAACTGGTTCGCAACTTCTGGCCTGGGAGCTGCATACCCCCCATGTGTGCCTTTTGTATAGCCCATGTAGGTGCAGAGAGTGCAGCTGCCTTCCCCAGGATAGCATTAAAGGGGTTCTCCAGGAATTAAGAAAATGAAAATACATAAATATTACTTTATTATAAATATATTCCCAAATACCTTTCATTAGTTATAATGGATCGTTTTGTCTAGGGAGCAGTGATTAGGAGAAATAAAATGGCCGCTGTCCAGTACACACAAAACCTGTCCTAATCACACAGTAGGACAAATCACTTCACAACACTGATGTAAAAAGCTGCCTCATCCTCCTCTCTGCTCTGCTTGTCAGGGTTTATGACCCTGAATACAGTTTAATATGATATTTAGCTGAATCTTTGTGTGAATGGAGTTCATAAGATGACATGAAGTACAGAGAGGACAGACAAGACAGACTGTGGTAATGGAGACTGCATACAAGAGCTGGTGCTCTTTAGCCACATCTGCTCAATTTCAACAGATATTCAGCTAAAGATCTTATCTGTATTCAGGATCATAAACCCTGACAAGCAGAGCAGAGAGGAGGATGAGGCAGCTCTTTACCTCGGTGTTGTGAAGTAACTTGTCCTCCTGTGTGATTAGGACAGGTTCTGTGTGTACTAATAGGACAGCGGCCATTTTATTTCTCCTAATGGTTGTTCCCCAGACAAAACGAGCCATTATAAATAATGAACGGTATTTGGGAATATATTTATAATACTGTAATATTTACGTATTTTCATTTTCTTAATTCCCGGAGAACCCCTTTAAGCAGGTGTTCTCTTATACCTGGAGTCAGACCACAGAGAGTAGCTTCTGGTCCATTCAATGCCATACACTGCAGTGTAACATCTGACCGCTACTGTAGGAGATAACTATTAGATCAGTGGGGGTCTTAGTGCTGGGTAACTAAAATACCCATTTAACTGTTAGATGCTGCAGCATTAGTCCATCAGAAAGATGGCATTCATGCTGGAGACGCGCCAGATCCCTTTGTAGTCAGTGGGGATCCAGTCAGATCTTCTGCCGGAACAGACTACCAAATAAGTCTAAAAGAAGATGTAAAATGGGGACAAAACATCTAGATATAGAGCAATGTCCACAAACGCCGTACTGAGTATGGATCCCAAAGCAGCCACATAGTTCCCACAAAAGATGGAAATACATGTACAAAGGTAGGTAAGCATGTACCAATCCAAATAATATCAGGAAATAATGATATCGGATCTACATAGCAAACCTATCTACAGAGGGGTGAAGTAACATACCCACACTTAAAGGGTTAACCACCCCTAAGTTTTCTTTTTCCTTATGTTTCTCCTCGTCCTACAGCGACTTAGGGGTGGTTAACCCTTTGAGTTTGTATGTTACTTCAACCCCTCTGGCATAAGGTCTGCTATGTAGATCATTATTTCCTGATATCATTTGTATTGGTACAGACTTACCTACCTTTGCACATGTGGCTGCTTTGGGATCCATATTCAGTACGGCGTTTGTGGACATTGATCCATATCTAGATGTTTTGTCCCCATTTTATATGATTTATTTATTTATTTATATATGCTGCAATAAAGAATATAATAAAGTCAGTTGGGTTTCCTTCATGCAGCCCGCCATTTTGCTGGACACAATAGAGCAGCATTCTGCACTATTGTATCCCACATTTTGTGACTGACTCTGGAAAGTAGGCCCCTAACGGAGTTTACAACACAGATGTGAATATGGCTTTAGGCCTCCTGCCTGTATTGCGGTCCTCAGATTTGCAGATCCACAAAATACAGAGGCAGTGTGTGTGCATCCCACAAATTTTGTGGGACCCACTGTAAAGCAGCCTAGAATAGGACAGGTTCTATAATTTGCAGCCTGGCTACATGGATGCAGACATCACACGGATCACATCTGTGTGCTTTCCTTTTTTTTCGGACCCATAAAAATGAATGGGTCCGTATAAAACCTGCACAAAATTTGGATTGGACATGGCGTCAAAAATGTAATAATAAATAATATATTATTGGTGTCATGTGACATGGTGCTGTTACAAATGTGCTATACTTTAATATTAATTTGTAGAAGGTAAAAAATGGTGAAGTTCATTTGAAAAAATACAACATTTAAGCTGTTCGAAGAAAAAAAAAAATATATAAAGATATAGCGTTTTGTTTCACCAGTAATAAAGGAGCTTAAATAATTAGATTGCTGGGAAACTGTAAAAGATGCCTTGAACCTAATGACACAAATATACATCATTACTGTACTGCATATCCATAACACAGTCCGTTGTTATGGAAGAAAATACATCTATTCAACCCTTCAAGTCCTGGAGGGACCTGCATCTCATTATGTTACAGGAATATCTTACACAAAAGGATTTAAGGAAAAAAGATCTTTCACTGTTAAGTAGGAAAAGGTGGCCTAATGTGGACTTCTCTATAAATGTCTGACCCCAGGGAACCGCAGCCTGCTCTGTATTTTATGGCCTGCTGCAGTAGTATATTCTGTGGCAACTGCAGTTTAGATCATTGAAAGCCAAGTGCCTTTCCTTCATATCCACTTGTCAAATGTGCATAAGTGCTTGCCCACATCTGTTTATGAGGTAAAAAACTGGAGCGATAATGTTTATGGAGAGATTATATTGAAGCTGATATCGCGGCTGCACATTATCAGGCACAAGCCCCGTTCCATCCATTTACGTCTCATTTGGTGGTAGCTGGAGATGCAGATGCATATATTTTTTATATGTTGTCGAAAATCAAAAACATATAGGCAGAACAATATTTAGAAGTGAATGTATATGTACGTGAAATGCTGCAGCGTCGGCCTCGTTCACTGTAAAGATTGTCAGATTTACATACAAAGTGCGTTTTCATGACAGTAGTTATTGAACTATTTCTGGCTCCAGGAGACAAAGTGAATTGTAGTATACACAATACTGTATGTACATATATATATACCCCAGTGTGGTGTATATCTATAGGCAGATTTATAGGACCTCAAAATCTAATTATGTTCAGGTAACACTGGTGACTTCACTCTCCTGAATCAGATATCAACATTAAAGGGGTTATCCAAAGTCTAAAAGAGCCCCCACAATGCCCAAGCCCCTCGTATACATAAAGTTACTTGCTTCCCAGCCCATGAGACGCTCCGGATACCTGCAAGGCTGCCACTGCATCTCCCTGTCGCGCAGATCAAAACATCCAGTGACGGGGGTTCAGCCAATAGCAGGCCATGACGGTGACCAGCCTGCTGTTGCAGAACAGGTAAGTATAATGTATACGAGGGGCACGGGCATTGGGGAGGATCTTTTAGACTTCGGATAACCCTTTTAACATGTTTGAGAATGACTGAATGCGCATGTTTGACCGCAGGCCCCCATTGCATGGCTTACCTGGGGGATATAATATTATCAGATGGCTTGAAATCCAACTGTTCTGGTCTCTTTGTCCCAAATTGTCAGTTGTAGAGGGTTTGTCAGCTGATCACCAGGGATGGACACTAAAAATAAAGGGCCCCTGTGCAAAAATTGTGTATGGGCCCCCTTTCCCTTACGTGACACACCATACATATCGCTAAAACAATTCACCCATACTGCTATAAATATTCACCACATCCTGGGTGACCCCCAGCAGGCCAAAACCCAACAGATGTATATCAGTTAGGCCTCATGCACGCGGCTGTTGATCGCTGTTCCGTGCATTGGGGACAGCAATTTGCGCTCCCCAATGCACGTGCAACATCCATGAGGTTTCCGCAAACAAATCCAGACCCGTTCAACTTGAATAGGTCCGATGCTGAATGGAGGAGTGCTTCTGTGGGGTTTCTGTCCATGCCTCTGTGGTGCGGACGGATCACGGACCTATTCAAGTTGAACGGGTCTGGTCTTGTTTGCGGAAACCGCATGGATATTGCCCATGCATTGGGGCCCGTGCTTGAATGGCTCCTCATCCGTGATATGGGGTGCACACGGCCAGTGCTCACATATTGTAGAAACGCTGTTTGTGGGCACGGCTGGGCAACAGTCTTAACAGACCTTAAGGTCCACCTGCTAATAGCACCAAGCCAGGCCCACATGTAGTCATTGCTGTAAACTGGTCAGGAGCATGTGCCAATCTACAACTACTAACAATCATGCACTGTAGTTAAGGAGGCACCCTCTTTTGGGGTCCCCTGTGCATCTGTACCTGGCCTACCCTTGCTTAAAATAAATTTTGATTTTAATTCTTGCAATCATCATGTAGGTGAAAAGCCGAAAAAGAGTTATAGGAAAATAAAAAGTATCAATCTGAATTCCTTATCTACAGTACTATTTATGTATTGAATTGATTACAGATAATAGTCTAAGATCATGGTGGCATATTCCCTTTGAATGTGCTAAATATGGGTAAAAAAAAGTCATTAGTGTGGCTTAAAATAATCAAAAACATGGCATGATAAGGGATTTTTGCTGTCCAAACACTTCAACATATGTTTCTTATCCATTTACTAGAATATACTGCCACCACCAAGCTGTGATGTAAGGCTAGGTCAACACAAGTGTACTTAACAGTATTATGGACGCATCATGAGTTTATGGACCCTAACTCACAGCATCATAGAGATCTATGATGTGAGTTCAGATCAATTAACCCCACATTTAGACGAGATCATGTGTACAAAGTACAGATGCATAATACATCTGCAACACATTCATGTCCACCTGACCTGCTACTATTGAGAGAACTCAATGATAAGATCTGTTTTCAAATGTATTCTGACAAATTGTAATGGACCCCATTGACTTATAATGTGGTCCCATCAAGATTTTATCTGGGTTCTGGTATAGTGAAAGGGGTTACTTAGGCTACTTTCACACTAGTGTTTTTAAATTCCGGTATTGAGTTCCGTCATAGGGGCTCAATACCGGAAAAAAAACGCTTCAGTTTTGTCACCATTCATTGTCAATGGGGACAAAACTGAACTGAAGACAACGGAATGCTCCTGAAAGCATTCCGTTCCATCTTCAGACCGGAGAGCAAACCGCAGCATGCTGCGGTTTGCTCTCCGGTCCAGGCATCCGCACCAAGACGGATCCGGAATGACCCCCAATGCAAGTCAATGGGGACGGATCCGTTTGGTATGACACACCAGTAATCCGGATCTGTCCTCCATTGACTTGCAATGGGGGGTCATTCCGGATCCGGCTACAGAGAAACATACAGACATACATACATACATAGACATACATACATACACACACATACATACTCACATACTCCAGCCAGGGACGCCGGCAGCATGTCTTCATGCGCCTCCTGCGCGCAGTGATGACGATTCCCCACTGCGCCCAGCAGAGGGCGCTGTGGGGAATCATCATCACTGCGCGCAGGAGGCGCGTGAAGACGTGCTGCCGACGTCCCGGGCTGGAGTATGTAAGTATGTATGTGTTTGTGTGTATGTGTGTGTATGTATGTTCTCTGTGTATGTGTCAACATGTGTGGGGCCGGAGCGCTGCTCCGGCTCCACACATGTGTCAGAGGCAGTACCGATCCATCGGCACCCTTTAGGTGCCGGATCCGTGCTGCCGCTAGTGTGAAAGTAGCCTTAGACTGTTTTTAGGGTCAGAAAGGTGTCAAATTATTGAATAGGTCATATTCACCCTACTGATCTCACGTCACTCCTGTTCTGATGCTACCAGGCCCATGCTGAGGAAGTTACTGGCTGCAGTGGTGACCCAGCTCAGCCAGTGATTGTCAGTCTGTCAAAAGGGACTAGGAAGCGGGGGACCAAGATGCATCAGAATGGGAGTGCCCAGGGATCAGTAAGGTGAGTTTGACTTATGGTATCATTTTACACACCCTTTCGAAAAAATGTATCATCCAGACAACCCCTTCTGGCTGTCAGAAATATTGGAACTCCCTGAAGGAAACCTAAAAATGTAAATGTGATCAGAGCTTATAGGTGTTTTCCAGGATTATGAGCTTTTTACGAAACGCTTGGACCATGTAGTATCTGCTGAAAAACTTATACTCACCAGTTCCCCACCATTTTGGCCCAGTGTACTGGCTCCATTCAGCTATGTTCTGGTCTGTTTACTTCTGACAAGGGTATGAACGAGGTCACATGTGCTATTGCAGTCAACTGGTCTCAGAGGTGACATGACATGTGGACATGTAAGCACGTAGGCCAGTCATTGGCACACATGGCCCTGTCTGTAAGTAAACAGATCAGGAACTGGAATATCTGCAAACAGAGCCAGGGAACCAGACTTGGTAAGAAAAAAACCCATAATCCTAGAAAAACCCTTTAAGCTTAATAGGGTTTTCCAAGATTTTATACTGATGACCTATTCTCTAGATAGGTCATTAGTGTCTGATCATTAGGGGTCCGACACTTGGGACACTCCACGATCAGCTGTTTTAGAAGGCATAGGCGCTCCTGTGAGTGATGCGGTCTTCTCTGTGCTTAGGAAGCACAACACTGTACATTGTATAGCAGCTGTACGTGGTATCGCAGCTCTACCCCATTCACTTCTATAGGGCTGAGCTGCACCTAGGCTATGTAACCAAAGAACGTGACATCACTTGGCCTAGGAAAAGCTGTAAGAAGGCAGCATAAACATTTACTTTACATATAATGCAGAAGGCGCAAGATATATTCCTTTTAAAATATTTTGAGTAAATTTTAACAAGAAAAAAAGCAAAAAATAACTTCCAGCTGAATAATCTTTGTGCTATTTATGTGTTGTCCATTGATGATGTGGATTGAGTAACCTGTTCACAAAGATTTATCAGGAAGACGTTGTGTCTTCATCTTGTGTCTGGCCTCTTGAGTAATTTGTCTAGATATTTACACTTTGTATCTTAAACATACATTCAGGAACCCTCAAGTCAAATAATGTTTTTAATAGCCGGCCGGTAGAGGAGTCAGACACTGTACACAATTTAGATTGGAGGTGGCCTGCATGTTGGAACTCTGGCCCCGTGGGATCATATTTTATATTTTTCAACAAACGTCAAAATTTGCCAGAAATGATGGCCGTGTATTCCAATTACCGTTCATTGTGAAGAACGGCGTGATTATGTTTCTCTGTTTCCCAGATATGTGTGTTTAATAGATTTTCAGAGCTCCTGTAATACTGAAAAGGTTAATAGGAGTCTGCGAGAGCATCAGGCTGTAGAGCAACAGCGGTAATAAATTCAAACTTTAACTCGGGGATAATAATGTGTATTCTTGGAGGAATTCTCTCCCAACAATTCCTTCTCACAGGCATCCATCGTGGCAGATGTTTGCAAATCTTGGTGTAAAAGTGATTAAAATATTTGAAGAAAACTGAAATAATGTCAGTGACAAAATTTATTTCTCTAAGTACAGATGTAAGACATCAAACTCCCAGACTGATGGCAGAATTAAGGAGAAAACACCATCTGGTTCAATAATTACGTGAAAATACCATATTATTCTGTTTGTGTTAACCTCTTGAGCATCTCTGAGATCGACGAGACGTTGCAATGGCTGAACTCTGGCAGGGAATGGGTTACACTTGTTCCATCTTCATCACTGTCTTTATTTAGCCTGTAAGTGTATGTGTGTCACATAAGCAATTCTATTTTATCATTAAAAAAAGCGACTTCTTACATGACTAATGAGTCTTTGAATTGTTGCTAAACAAGCAAATTATTTGCGTATGTGTCACCTCGGTTATCAAGTTTGCAAGTGTGACAGCTTCAACAACTGTCACGTAGCGTGCTCCATGCTTGCAACCATATGTTTTTGCTTGACAAAACTCCGAAGCTCTAGATCAATTTTCAATCTGGAGTGCTCAAATTAACACTTTCGAAACGCACCGCAATATGCACAGCTTGGCAACGCTTGCAGAAATCGCACATTTTGTGGATATTAGCTGATATCTTTGGATTGAGCCTTAAAGCACTCAATCATTTTGATTAAAAGACTGATTTCTCATAAAGCCACAGTCTGTCGAAGGCGCAAAGCCAATGACATTTGAGCATTCATATATTTTCATAAACTTTGAACAATGTCAGCGAGACACCTCTTCAATCTTGGCCACACAACAGCAGGGCATTCAATCTTTCTTTAGTTAAAGACAGAAAATTTGAATATCAGCATAATATTATTAATGTAACGGTTTGCAGCCCGCGTTCCGTGTTGATTATCGCGGAGCAGATGTATGAAATGTGCACGCGACATCTCCCTTTCATGAGGCTCTAGCAGTTATTGTCCACGCATGTTTCAGTTGTTTAATTGTGACTAATGAAAGCAAATAGGTATCAAACTTTTTGGCATATGTGTTAGAATGACAAACCTGTCATGTTTCACTCATTAAAAGGATGTCTCACTTGTGTCAGGGATTTTGTTAAGCTCTTCGGATGTTTAGCATACGTATAAACAAATGTTGGAGGCTGGCTGATTTATTTTCCATTTAATCCATTCAAATCACATCTTTGCTGTTTGCGTAAAACACAGATGTCTGACCTGTATCTCAGCACTTTGTACTAGCTTGTACTTTCTTTCCTCCCCAAAAATCTCAAGCTTTTGTGTTTCTAGAAGCTTTGTTGCCCTCTCTTAGAATATAATTTGATAGAGGGAGAGAAGCTGAGCTCTGTGATATATAGGTTTATATGATTTGGAGCAGAATCATATAAGCAAAGTAATTTCTGACAGGACTCCTAGTGGAGACAGCGAAAGTCCTAATCACCTCACCTACACAGGATGATTGACAGCCAACATAATTCTGTGTGGGTGTGGAAAGCAGGACTCTCACTGTTTTCACTAGGAGTCCTGTCAGGTTTAACTCCACTTTTTGCTCAAAAACCTGTTCCAAATCATATAAACCTACATATATTACAGAGTTCAGGTTCTCTTCCTATATCATATACAGCTCTCAGATTAGGCAGCAGAAATTACCTGACAGGATCTATTTAGTCATTGTTGTTTGAACAAATGATGCATAATTCAACCCCCCCCCCAAAAAAAAAAAATATATATATTTATATCTGCTAAGTCTGTCTTGAGAGACAAGAAGGCTGTCAGCTCACTGAAGGATCTGATTATATGCTGTCCATAGAATTCTATGGAGAAGTGAGGGGAAGGATGAGTGAGCTGCACTAAGAGAGAAGGGACAAAAAAGAGATTATTTAAAGAGACATAGATATGCATTTTGTCCATAGATGTCTATGGAGAGGGGAGGAAGAATGATGTTAGATGGAGAACATTGAATTTTATCTGTGATAAGATACATTGTACATTTCTTATGTTCATCTATACTATTGATTTATGCAGATCTTTTTGAAATGGCAGTGACCATTTAATTATATGATTCTTTTGCATTATTATGACAATGCTCTGTACCCGCCGCTGTCCCGCTATCTGGGGCGGGTTACAGGTGCCCCAACATTCATCTAGCTTCTGTCCAGGGCTTGCTGCCAGACTTGTGTGTTCCATGCTGCAGGCCGCAGTCTAGCTGCTAGGTCTTTCCCTATGTGTGTATTAGAGTCTATTCATTGAGTCTGCAAAGGTTAATTCCCCTTTTACTTTGTGCGCATCTACTTGTCTAATGATCTCATCAGCTATCTTATATATGCTGGGCTATTTATTCCACTCCTCGTCTTGGCATTCCCCTAGAATTCTCTAGCATGCTTGGCGCTGCAAAAGACATATAATGCTTTTGTCTGCCTGTGTCCTGACCTCTGGACTGTTTCATGGTTTCGCACATACATACATTGTCCATACCTCTGTTTGTTTCCTGACTACAAGTATTGCCTGATTCCTCTGTACTTTCCACCAGTGTCTCTGACCCCAATCTATCCAGATCCATCTGTAGCAGTATACTGTCCACTTTTGTCTCTTTGTATTGTCAGCAAAAGTTGATATTTTACTGTTCAATTCCTCTGCTGTGGTCCACAGCCTTTTGGATGAGAACATATAATTAATAAGCCTCATGCACATACAGTAAAGTTGTACTCTACCTCCACACACCTCCAGTTTCATAGACATAAAGAGGCGATTTCTGTGGGGTTAGCATGGAATCACAAGGGATTCTGTGCTGACTTGATACCCACCTTTCACAAAGACCTTATGGAGAAAGAATGAGTTTCTTCATTGAATGAGAGTACGCACTGATTGAGGCTTCAACTGAATCTGAGACACTTTATGTACTATATTCAGTTATTCCTGTTCTTTGACATGCAATGCATAATTTTCTAAAGCATTTTCAGATGTTTTATAATAATCTGTCAGAAAATAGGACTTGTTAAGTAGAATGTAAATGTAGACAGGATTCTAGGTAATGCATTCCTCATGTTCAATATCAATGTTCACATTATGACAAGACATCAATGAGCTTGGCTCCATTACATACATGTGCTAAGTTGAACTGAATGTTATTTTTTCTTGAAGTAAACTTTTCACCTGCTTGTGATATATGGAGCATTTTGCTGTTATCACCAGACTTAAAGGGAACCTGTCAGCTCCGAAACACCCCCTGAACTAGAGTAAGCGGTGTATAGTGTAAGTGACGTCGAATCTGGTTATGTAATTTTTATCTTCATACTCACTTCCATTCTGATGTTGTGCTCCCACAAACCTGCAGTAAAATGCACTCAGTGGACTCCAGTGCTCACTCACATAATGGAGAGGACTCAAAGAAGAGTCCAGTGAGTGCATTTTACTGCTGGTTTGTGGGAGCACAGCATCGGAATGGAAATGAGTATGAAGATAAAACTTACATATTCGGATTCAGCATCACTTACACTATACACCGCTTACTCTAGTTCAGGGGGTGTTTCGGAGCTGACAGGTTCCCTTTAAAAGAACATTGGGGAAGATTTATCAGAAGTGGAGTAGTTACCCATCCTATGCATGTGTCCTTCCTTATCTTCTCACTTGACTCATAATATCCTGAGATGTATTATTAGCGGGTTTTTTTTAAATGCATAATTTTGAAATGCTCTGCCCTAAGATGTCTATTAGAGATGAGCGAACGTGCTCGTAATGAGCACTGTAGCGCTCGGCTCCCCTGCGCTCGCATGGGTGCCGGCATCCGCATCCGTCCTCCTCACCCGACGGAAGCAGATGCCTGCGCCCATGCGAGCGCAGGGGAGCCGAGCGCTACAGTGCTCGTTACAAGCATGTTCACTCATCTCTAATGTCTATTCTATTTTAAAGATTTTCCGAGATTTAAATAGTGATGACCTATCCTCTGGATAGGTCATCAGTAGAGATGGGCGAACGTGCTCGAATCGAGCACTGTACCGCTCGGCTCCCCTGCGCTCGCATGGGCGCAGGCAGCCGCTTCCATCCTCCTGAGGAGGAAAGAAGCGGCTGCCTGCGCCCATGCGAGCACAGGGGAGCCGAGCGGTACAGTCAGGGCCGTTTTAACACATTGGTGGGCCCAGTGCAAAGATCAAGAGTGGGCCCCCCCCCCCTTTCGGGTAAACTTTACAGATTGCAAAATGGCTAACTTTTTTTTCTTAACAAGTCGCATCATTGTGTTTATTATCTCTGTACAGTGACATCGCTGTGTGTATTATCCCTGTACGGTGACATCACTGTGTTTATTATCTCTGTACAGTGACATCGCTGTGTGTATTATCCCACTGCAGGAAGAGGTAAGTGGTCTGTGTTTGTGTGTTTGTTTTCTATTTTTCAGGGTCGTGAATGCAGAGGACTACGTCGGATTCGGTGGACTACATCGGACCAGCTTTTTTTTTTTTTCATAAAATGGTCAAACAGGGGTCTGGGGGAGTGTTTATTTCAATAAAATGTTTTATACTTGTGTGTGTGTATTTTTTTTTTTCCAATAATACAGTTTTAGTAATTACGGCTATCTACAGACGGCCCTGATTACTAATACTGAGCTAAGTGCTTGCCGGTATGGCAGGCCAGCACTAACCCCAACATTATTACCTCGGCACCCACCGCCACCAGGGGTGCCGGGAAGAGCCGGGTACCCGCAGGACCGGACCTTCAAAATTGAGGGTCTGGCTCTGGGGCGGCTGCAGGCTGGTACCATTAGGCTGGGAAGGGCCAATAACCGTGTCCCTTCCCACCCTGGTAGTGCCAGGCTGCCGCTGCTGGTTGTATCTGGCTGGTAAAGGAAAAAAGGGGGGGACCCCACGCCATTTTTTTACAAAAATAATTAAATAATTTTAAAAAAAATGGCGTGGGGTCCCCCCCTTTTTTCCTTTTCCAGCCAGATACAACCAGCAGTGGCAGCCTGGCACTACCAGGGTGGGAAGGGACACGGTTATTGGCCCTTCCCAGCCTAATGGTACCAGCCTGCAGCCGCCCCAGAGCCAGACCCTCAATTTTGAAGGTCCGGTCCTGCGGGTACCCGGCTCTTCCCGGCACCCCTGGTGGCGGTGGGTGCCGAGGTAATAATGTTGGGGTTAGTGCTGGCCTGCCATACCGGCAAGCACTAAGCCCAGTATTAGTAATCAGGGCCGTCTGTAGATAGCCGTGATTACTAAAACTGTAGTATTGGAAAAAAAAAAATACACACACACAAGTATAAAACATTTTATTGAAATAAACACTCCCCCAGACCCCTGTTTGACCATTTTATTAAAAAAAAAAAAAAAAGCTGGTCCGACGTAGTCCACCGAATCCGACGTAGTCCTCTGCATTCACGACCCTGAAAAATAGAAAACAAACACACAAACACAGACCACTTACCTCTTCCTGCACTGGGATAATACACACAGCGATGTCACAGTACAGGGATAATACACACAGCGATGTCACAGTACAGGGATAATACACGCAGCGATGTCACTGTACAGGGATAATAAACACAGTGATGTCACAGTACAGGGATAATAAACACAGTGATGTCACAGTACAGAGATAATAAACACAGCGATGTCAGTGTACAGGGATAATAAACACAGTGATGTCACCGTACAGAGATAATAAACACAGTGATGTCACAGTACAGAGATAATAAACACAGCGATGTCACTGTACAGGGATAATAAACACAGCGATGTCACCATACAGGGATAATAAACACAGTGATGTCACAGTACAGAGATAATAAACACAGCGATGTCAGTGTACAGGGATAATAAACACAGTGATGTCACAGTACAGAGATAATAAACACAGCGATGTCAGTGTACAGGGATAACAAACACACAAACACAGACCACTTACCTCTTCCTGTACTGGGATAATACACACAGCGATGTCACTGTACAGAGATAATAAACACAGTGATGTCACCATACAGGGATAATAAACACAGTGATGTCACAGTACAGAGATAATAAACACAGTGATGTCACAGTACAGAGATAATAAACACAGCGATGTCAGTGTACAGAGATAATACACACAGCGATGTCACTGTACAGAGATAATAAACACCAGTGATGTCACAGTACAGGGATAATAAACATAGTGATGTCACTGTACAGGGATAATAAACACAGTGATGTCACCGTACAGAGATAATAAACACAGTGATGTCACAGTACAGGGATCGGCGTCTCGTGGCCCAATCAGACCTCAGATCAGCGTCTCGTGCCCCCATCAGACCTCAGGTCGGCGTATCGTGCCCCCATCAGACCTCGGGTCAGCGTCTTGAGCCCCCATCAGACCTCAAATAGCGTCTTGTGCCCCCATCAGACCTCAGGTCAGCTTAAAGTGCCCCATCAGACCTCAGGTCAGCTTAATGTGCCCCCATCAGACCTCAGATCAGCGTCTTGTGCCCCCATCAGACCTCAGGTCAGCTTAATGTGCCCCATCAGACCTCAGGTCAGCTTAATGTGCCCCCATCAGACCTCAGATCAGGGTCTTGTGCCCCATCAGACCTCAAGTCAGCTTAATGTGCCCCATCAGACCTCAAGTCAGCTTAATGTGCCCCATCAGACCTCAGGTCAGCTCTTGTGCCCCCATCCATCAGACCTCAGCTCAGCTCTTGTGCCCCCATCCATCAGACCTCAGGTCAGCCATTTCTGCCCCCATCAGACCTCAGGTCAGCCATTTTTGCCCCCATCATCAGACCTCAGGTCAGCTTAATGTGCCCCATCAGACCTCAGGTCAGCTCTTGTGCCCCCATCATCAGACCTCAGGTCAGCTCTTGTGCCCCCATCCATCAGACCTCAGGTGACAGGTCAGCTCTTGTGCCCCCATC
Organism: Rhinella marina; assembly: GCA_900303285.1. Classification (NCBI taxonomy): domain Eukaryota; kingdom Metazoa; phylum Chordata; class Amphibia; order Anura; family Bufonidae; genus Rhinella; species Rhinella marina. Next base: position 547,040 of record ONZH01002940.1, read on the forward strand.
CATCAGACCTCAGGTCAGCTCTTGTGCCCCCATCAGACGTCAGGTCAGCTTAATGTGCCCCATCAGACCTCAGATCAGCGTCTTGTGCCCCATCAGACCTCAGGTCAGCTTAATGTGCCCCATCAGACCTCAGGTCAGCTTAATGTGCCCCATCAGACCTCAGATCGGCTTAATGTGCCCCATCAGACCTCAGGTCAGCTTAATGTGCCCCATCAGACCTCAGGTCAGCTTAATGTGCCCCCATCAGACATCAGATCAGGGTCTTGTGCCCCATCAGACCTCAGGTCAGCTTAATGTGCCCCCATCAGACCTCAGTCAGCTCTTGTGCCCCATCCATCAGACCTCAGGTCAGCTCTTGTGCCCCCATCAGACCTCAGATTAGGGTCTTGTGCCCCATCAGACCTCAGATCAGCGTCTTGTGCCCCCATCAGACCTCAGGTCAGCTTAATGTGCCCCATCAGACCTCAGGTCAGCTTAATGTGCCCCCATCAGACCTCAGATCAGCGTCTTGTGCCCCATCAGACCTCAGGTCAGCTTAATGTGCCCATCAGACCTCAGGTCAGCTTAATGTGCCCCATCAGACCTCAGATCAGGGTCTTGTGCCCCATCAGACCTCAGGTCAGCTTAATGTGCCCCATCAGACCTCAGATCAGGGTCTTGTGCCCCATCAGACCTCAGGTCAGCTTAATGGTGCCCCATCAGACCTCAGATCAGGGTCTTGTGCCCCATCAGACCTCAGGTCAGCTTAATGTGCCCCATCAGACCTCAGGTCAGCTCTTGTGCCCCCATCCATCAGACCTCAGGTCAGCCATTTTTGCCCCCATCATCAGACCTCAGGTCCCCCCCCCCCCCCCGGGGCCCCAGCCACAAAAAATACTTACAAAAAGCTGCCTCCGGTCTTCTTCTCCTTCAGTGCGCGCGCCTTCTTCTCCTGCAGTGTGTGATCCCGCGAGACCTGTGACCCAGCGCTGGATCTCGCGGGATCACACAGCCAGCCCAGGAGGAAGCGCGCAGCCAGGAGACCGAGATCGGCAGGGTAAGCATTATCCACCCCACCCCCCCGTGTCGTAGAGTTCGGTCCCCATAGGGCAGTACCAGTTGTACTGCACTATCGGCGGCCCTGCACACCCAAACCGGCCAGTTGTAAGGGGGGGCCCCCCCACGTGACCTATTGGTGGGCCCGGTGCAGATGCACCATATGCCCTATGATTAAAGCGGCCCTGGGTACAGTGCTCGTTTCGAGCACGTTCGCTCATCTCTAGTCATCAGTATCTGATCAGTAGGGGTCTGGCACCCTGGATCCCTGCCGATTAGCTGCTTGAGAAGGCACTGGTGAGCACTCTGGCCCTCTCCCAGCTCACCAAGCACAGTGCTGTACATTGTATAGCAGCTGTGCTTGGTATCACAGCCAAGCCCCACTTCTATACGGCTCAGCTGTGCCTAGGCCATGTGACCGATGAACTTGTTGTTACTTGGTCTAGGGAAAGCTGTGAGAAGGTCACGGTGCTACTGCAAGCCCCACTGCCTTCTCAAACAGCTGATTGGCTTGGGTCCTGGTTTTGGACCCGCACTGATGAGATGCTGATGACCTTTCCAGAGGACAGGTCATCACTATTTAAACATGGGAAAACCTTTTAAATTTAAGTCTGGGCCACCCAGTGGTTATGATGTCGGTTGCAGCCTGACAAGGGTTTTGCACCTCATGATCTAATATTGACTTTGTTTTATGTTCAACTACTAAACTTTACCTTCATACAAATTTTTATAAATCCTCCATAGACTTTATAATATTTGCAATATTGCATACCATATGTATTGTTGCTGTGTGATTATATGCTGTTATTCTGTACATGACCATTATCACATATTGTCTTTGTCTGTGGAAAGATAGTTAAAGGGGTTGGACAGTGCAGGATAGGTCATCAGTATCAGATTGGTGGTGGCCCGATGCCTGGCACCGACACTGATCCGTTTTTTGAAGGGGTAGCAGTGCTTGTGCAAGTGCTGCTTCCACTTCAGAATTACCTGTGCATCATCTCGCGTAGAAGTAGCATGGTGAAATTACAAATTCCCTTGCACAAATGCCAATACCCCTTTAAACAGCTGATCGGCAGGGGTGCTGAGAGTCAGACCCCTGCCAATCTGATGACTTGTCCTGAGAAAAGGTCATCAATATCTTTGCATTACAATCCCTTTAATGTTTATGGGTACATCTGTGGCCACCATTAGATTCTTGTAGAGGTACTATGATATGAAGTCATCTGATTAGGTTTGTGTCCGATTCTATAGGTATCTTGCATGTTCTTTTTGACTTTCCATTGAATCACAAGAGGGGTTAAGAGATGCGAAACGTAGGGTGGTTAATGAGATCTTAACATCATTAGCACCTATAATTAATCAAGACACACACCAGGATGTAAGTAATTGTGGGATGTCAAAATGCCTGGATACGTTTTGATGCATGAATGCTTTTCTGCTCCGTCTTCTGATCGCCCAATATAGCATAGTACGTATTACTGGATATATCCTTCTATAGAAGACAGATCACTTTCTTTAAAAAACAAATGCTTACATTAATACATACATGACAGGAGTGAGGATTGATTAGTATAATTTCCAGATACTGGAAATATGTCATTAACACATCCACCTTGTATTCTTGCAAGTATTATTAGACAATTACCTAAGTTTGTTTATTTAGCAACTGTGGTGTAATACAGCACAAAACCCTAATGCACATATCCTTATTAGTGCCATTATGTCAAACATTTTCTAATGAGTCTCTGCCGGCACCGTCAGCTGTTTTAAGAAACTTACTGTGTGAAGGTAGAATTACAGTAATTAAAGCAATCATTTCTTCAATACACTTTAGCAAGTCCTGGATGCCTATGTATTGTTTCTAATCAATAGCTTAAGGCAGAGCTGTCTACAGATTACAACATACTTAGATCTTTACATTACAGGATGTGTTACTCAATGTAGTCTCAGTTAACACACCCTCTAGTCCAAGTATAAGAACGGTACTTAGCATGGTAGACCATTAGGACATTTTTATGGATTGATCATCCTGTAGAGAAGAAGACCCCAAACGTTTCAATCTTTTGAAAAACATTATAGTGGCGTATCTGGCATACAGAATGGTAACTCTGACCATGCTAAACTAACTAAAAGCTAAATTTAAAAAAATCATATTCACACTACGCCTGATGATAAAAGCTCCAGAAAAGGTACATTTGTCCTGCTCTCCCCAGCTCCTATTTAGTGCTGTCAGCTGTTTAGCATGTGGAACACTACTGAGAGACTCCCTTTAATGTTTAGTGTGTACCTGCACCTAGGACAGGGCATGTTCAGGGCAGTCTTTTAATGTGGGGTCATCAAGCTCACTCTTCACTTCCCCCTTGTACATGCATTCACTGTAGGCAATCATGCAAGGCTGAAGGATAAAAGTGAACGGACTGTCAACCAAAAAGACCGCTATGTTGAAGAGAAGATTTTGGATATCATAGATGGGACCATTTGAGATTCCTCTCAGTGTACCAGAACATGATTACTTAAAGGGGTTGTCTCATCCGAGATAATGGGGGCATATCGCTAGGATATGCCCCCATTGTTTGAAAGGTGCGGGTCGCTGGAGGACTCTGGTCCAGCCACCACCAAGCGTTCTCCCCATAGAAGTGAATGGGAGCGCACCGCACATGACTGGCCACAGCTTCCATTCACTTCTGTGGGCCCGATATCCAGCCGGCTCGGCTATTTTCAGTGGCCCCATAGAAATGAATGGATGGTGGCTGTGCATGTGCAGTGCAATGGCCACCACTTTCAGGGCTCCGTTTTCAATGTAAGTGTGGGTCCCAGCGGTGGGACCCGCACCTATCAGACAATGATGGTATATCCTAGAGATATGCCACAGGTCTATAAAGAAGTGGATAATGCAAATACAGTCAACAATTACTTTTGAGTCCCTGTCAGTCAAAGAGGTTTTCCAAGAGTTCAATATTGATGTTCTATCCTCAGGATAGGTCATCGATATCTGATCATGGGGGTCCGACTCCTGGCACACTTAGCCAATCAGCTGTTTGAAGAGGTCGACACCCTGTTGAACACCACACCCTCTTCCTAGGCCAGTGATGTCAAGTTCATCAGTCATGTAGCCTAGGCGCAGCTCTGTCCCGCTCAAGTCAATGGGCCTGGGCTGCAGTACCTAGCACAGCAACTATTGTGGGTTGAATAGGGGTTCCTAGGGCCCACCAGAGCAAATTATTATCAGGGCCTAATCCCCATATCATCAATAAAGTCTAACAGGTTTTGATTCAAAGAAATAGACCCTAGTGTCAATATTTTGACTCCAACGACAGCTACTAATGTTTTTTTTTTTTTCTCCTGGACCTTTGAGGCCCACTATGGTATTAGAGCGTGGGCCCACCAGAGGATCCTCTGGTACTCTGATGGGCCAGTCCGATGCTGTGCTGTACTGTGCTTGGTAAGCTCCAGTGAGCGCTGTGGCTTCCTTCAAACATCTGATCGGCAGGGGTGCTGGTTGTTGGACGCCCACCGTTCTGATATTGATGGCCTATCCTGGGGATAGGTCATCTCATCAGTATCAAACTCCCAGACAACACCTTTCATTTTACCCACTGCACATATCAACCATTACTACAACTGCACATGGTTATCCAGTTTTACCTTATACTGTGAGAAGATGAGCACATTAGATTCATGAAAGATGTTGGATCAGAAGTAAACATAACATGGGTGTATACTGTTAAATGATGTGATGTCCTTTGTACATGTGAACAGTGGGGTGGATAAAACCAGATTGTAGATATATACTGTAGGTTGTATGGACCAGGCCGCCACACTTATCATGACAGCAATTGCTATAAATGAGCGGCAAGTAAATAGACTCTCATATTTTATTACCTACAGCATCTAGAACAATCTGCCTTTATCTACAGTTAAAAGGAAGGGCCAGATCCATGACATTGTGTTTCCTCAATAAAAAAAAATAGGAGTTATAGCGCAACACTCGTGGACCACATAGCATATCACTTTGATTAATATAGGACAAAGTGCATTAGTCATGTCTAATAAATGTATTTTACAATAGACATGGTATCACCAGAATAGCTACAGAATTACTGTTAACAATGTTAAGTCAGATTCTTCAGCGTTAATAATGTCACAGCTATGTCACTAATTCATTCCTGACCTTGAGCTCTATGATCTGCTTTCTCCCAGATTTATTGGACTATAGCAGACCCTAATAAAGAAGAAAGCGTGCATTTGTATTTTATTCTTTTGATGTAAGCAAATATTTCTTTTTTTTCTGAATAGCAATGAGATGATGAGTGATATAGTCTCTCCTTCGATAATGAGTTTCATATTGCACCTAATAGTAATGACTGCATACATTCCAGATATATTGCTTTATACATCCTCCTTATGCACAAAGCTCTAGAGCCTTGTAGGATTTCTTATTAATAGAGGGCATTGCGTTTGCCGTTAGTTGGAGTTCATATCGACTTGACAGAGGGGAGACCCTCTCGCTCAGGGCCCTAATTCTGAATACCAAAATGTGGAGCTACAGTTTTGGATCTTGCCTGTCCATACATTTGAATAGTCAGCGTAAATGGCCAGTCAGGTCTGGGATGTGTTCACATCATGTTTAATGAAATCCGGATGTGGCTATAGTTCCCATTCACTGAATGGAGAAGCCAACAGAATGTCCTTTTGGCTTCCATTGAGGTGGCATATGCCAGTATACTTTTTGTTTAAATGTACTTTTTGGGATGTATGCCAATGACTCCCAGTGGCATATGATGAGGGATGGCTGACTTGTGCCATGGTGTTACAGTGGTATACGATGGAGAGTGTTCCCAACATTTTCTACCGACGCATTGCCCAAGTGTGATACCAACAGATCTTTAGAGAGGATGGACCCTCTGGTAAACAGTTGAGCACTGGGCTACCTTCTATTTAAAAAATGGGTCATCTAGGTGCGACTAAAACTGTTTTCTTCCCTTTGGAAGAGAGCTGGTTTAGAATTTTTTTTTCCCCAGGGCATTATTCCCCTTCAGTTTTATTAACTGCTTACATTCTCTATGTAATAACAATTTTGGAGCAGCTATTCTTTTGATTCTATGTTGTGCCATTTATCTGTTATTCCTACTAGAAGTTTATGAATGACTGTCCTGCTATAAACGGGGTGTTGCCAGATGGGGTGTATCCGTGCACAGTCTTCCACTGGGAGCACCAGTGCTAGAACTACCACCATAGTAGCCACAGCAGCTGACTTGGGGCTGTGGCATTAAGGGGGCCCATAGCCCGGGCCCCCAATAACTTGTCATTTTAGCACTAGCGACAAGGGCTGTAAATGAATCGAAACTGACAGAAGATGGGAAAAACACAAGTAGGCAGGGCTGCAATAGCTTAGTACAGCACAATATACTATCCAGCAGAACCAAATACCACAGTACAGCATGAAATACTGCCCCAGCAGAACAAATTACTACAGTGCAGCATGAAATACTGCCCCAGCAGAACCAAATACTACAGTGCAGCATGAAATACTGCCCCAGCAGAACAAAATACTACAGTGCAGCATGAAATACTGCCACGGCAGAACAAATTACTACAGTGCAGCATGAAATACTGCCCCAGCAGAACCAAATACTACAGTGCAGCATGAAATACTGCCCCAGCAGAACAAAATACTACAGTGCAGCATGAAATACTGCCCCAGCAGAACCAAATACTACAGTGCAGCATGAAATACTGCCCCTGCAGAACCAAATACTACAGTGCAGCATGAAATACTGCCCCAGCAGAACCAATTACTACAGTGCAGCATGAAATATTGCCCCAGCAGAACCAATCACTACAGTGAAGCATGAAATACTGCCACAGCAGAACCAATTACTACAGTGCAGCATGAAATACTGCCCCAGCAGAACCAAATACTACAGTGCAGCATGAAATACTGCCCCAGCAGAACCAATTACTACAGTGCAGCATGAAATACTGCCCCAGCAGAACCAATCACTACAGTATTCAGCTTCATTACTTTCATGAGGACAGAGATGCAGTTGAATTCAGGAGGGCACTTGCAGCAGCATATCTACCTGATGCTGCTAGCATTAATTAATGATGAGAGCATGAGATTGTTATGTACCCAGCTGGCGACCATGAGAAGGGCTCAGATGGCAGCAATATGCCAGCAGAGAAGTGGGAATATGGAGGAAGTGCACTTACTATTGGAAGTGCAAACAGTGGCATCTTCTTCAGTCAAGCATGGGAGTGCGGGAGCCAGGAGCAGTGCCTGTAACCTCTACACAGAGGTCGGTGGCAGGAAGACAGCGCCACTGTAGTCCTGAGGTAACAGCTGAACAGTGAGCAGCACAAAGACCAAAGGAGGTGGAGGGGAGTTCTAGCCAGCCTTTGCTGCCCACCTATTGCCCAATCTCTGCGACTGCATATTGTATTATTCTCACTCTCCAGGATTGACTGTCCCCTTAGCCTCTGATCTTTCATGTGTGTATTTTTCTCTGCATGGGGAGTGTGCATGCATGCATTGCAGCACTTAATATGTGTGAACCCACAAGTGACGCAACAAATACATGTACGCTCTCACCCCCACAGGTGCTGTATCTGCATGTGTGCAGTAGCAGAGCAGAGGCTAAGGGGATATTCAATCCATTTTTTTTTACTTTCTTCTGACTACTATCTTGCCTTGCTGAATGCTGATATATGTTGCTGTAATGTCTTAACTATGCAGCACCATCTTAAATGCTGTATTATAGGGGTTGTCTAAGATAATTAAAAATTTTAGACAAGCAAAAAAAAAAAATAAAAATCCTATACTCAACCTGTTGACACTGTGACATGCAAGCGTACGTTATATAAACGTGTAGACAATCACTGTCCTCAGCTTTAGACCACTGAGGACAGAGATTGACTGCAGTGGTCACGTGCTGTACCCTGGAACATCTCCACTGCAGTATCAGACCAGCAGAATACAGAACAGGAGAAACGTTCGAATATATAGATTTTTTTTAATTCCAGGCTATTGGCTATTTATCACAGACAACCCCTTTAAGGTTAATAAGAATACATTTGGCGGTTGGGGGCCTATTCAAAAGTTTTAATGGGGCCCAACCCTTTTCTAGTTACAACCCAGAGCAGCACTAATTGAATAGGTTCAGACTGTGCAGGAGCACACCCCCACTGATGACACCCAGTGGGCCATGTATTGCAGACTGTTGGCAATTCATTCCTAAACTTCAGGTAGGAATAATAAAGGAATGGGACAACATAGTGTTATGAAATATAGAATATGAAGCATTAATTATGAAGGTATTTTTGCTGTTATTCTATGGGTACTAAAACATACATGTCGGGAGATGTGACAGGTCTGCTTTATGACTATCTACTATATGGATCTCATCAAAGAGGTTCAGTACGTTCCATATAATTTTATCAGTGGAATTTCCTGATTCTGCTTACATCTGTAGTCTAAAAACGTGTTCCAGTTTAATGACACGTGTGCCATACAGGACTCGTTGTAAGACCCTGATACACTTAAAAGGGTATGCAAAAAAAATAAAATAAAAATCATGTTCAGTGGTGTAAAAAAGTAAGTTAAACCAACATCCTAATATACTGTCATTTTCAAATTGGCATGGATCGCCTGGTTTCAGGGTCATTTACGAGGTTCCCCTAGTATAGTATGTATGTATAGTATGTCCTGTAAGCTGTGATGCTTCATGGCAGAAAGCTTCTTCCGACTCCCTGTATGTGAGCATGTGATCAGTGACATACGTAAAGGGATTGTCTTTCTGGCTTAGTTCATTAGATAAGCCAGGCGCCTGATCTGTCTTGACTGCGGCCCTCTCTACATTACTGATGCTGAGAGACCCGCAGAGGAATGGCTTAGCTAATGAACTGTGCCAGACAACCAGCCCCTTCATACATATCCATGATCATATGCGGGGACACAGGGAGACAGAAGAAGCTCCTTGCCAGAGGAAGGCTGTGATGGCACATCATAGATTACAAGAAAACCTCTGAACTTCTGGGGACACTTAAATAGGACTGAAATTGTGTGATCCATGCTATTTTAGAAATGAGAGTATATTAGTAAGTTGCCATAGTGCCATTTCCCACCATTCCCCATCTGTTCCCACCACAAGTCTTCTCTGCTTAGGAAATCTACATGATGACATGCATCACTGAGATGTTTTCACGATATGTTCCTATAGATCCTGTGTATTTTACATGGAATTCAAACGTTCTGCTGACACTTTATGTAATAATATGCCAGGGTTACCGTTCCTTGTGTTCATCGCCCAAGCAGCCAGAAAGCAGCTCCATGCATGCATAGGACATCATAAACATTCCGGCAATACATTTATCTCATGGTGTTTCTTACATTTGGTTTGCCCAAAAGAATTTCTGGATCTTTTATAGCGATGTGACTCATTAAAAATCTTGTATACTAAAATGTCATTATTAACACAACAGTGGTTTTCAGCAGTTGGTAATTATTGGCATAATTAAACATTTATCATGAAACAAGTATTTATCATTCATTAAACTTTCATTAAAAATCCATCTCTGCACCGACTAGATTAGCTGGTGTTCTTTACGAGATGACTTGTTCCTTTCAGTCAGAAACTACTCAACATTAGAAGGATCATTTCTTCCATAGTGTTGTGGCCCATCTTCCCTTGGCCTTCCCTTGTACGGGATATACCTGTACTTTCTGTGCAGTGTTGTTTCGATGTGCTTATACATTAACATAACTGGCATTCTCCAGGGCCAATCGAGTTTACATATCTTGGGTTATTTTTTTGCATTGAATGAGGTTAATAAAACAAATGATAGCTGCACTGCACCATAGAGTGATGTGTTGGTAAATGCTACAGCGGATGAGGTGCACGTTATCTGTGATTTATGGCACTTGAGCCAATAATCTTTGTTTCATGTGTGACGTGAGTGACATATGTAGGACATTAATACCTATGAAAAGGTATATAATGTATCATTGCTGCTTATAGGCGCGGTATCTTTCTTCATAATGGTATTTTCCTTACTTGGAGAAGATTTCTGTGAAGTCCCTAAAAACAGATGAAATATCTTATTCCTGGTTTATCAGAGACAAGTGACGTGACATGAGAGCTTCAGTAGGGTCCTCCTATTGCCCATGTCCTATATCGGGCATGTATCTTGTTTTGCTTTTTGTCAAAAAAATTTCTGAATAAGGAAAGTGGATTCTTTTAACACTGATGGTGTGAGTAACTTCACTCTCAATTTGGAGTTTATGCTTCTCAGGGGGCATCTGACCACTATCTAAAATTGTATATAGAAGAGGTTCTGTGCCTGTGAGCCACTCACTACATTTCGTGCCTTGTGCCCTGGCAGTATAATCACAGACCAAAAGCCGTGGATCTTATAGTAACCAATCGGAATCAAGCATAGGCAGACTGCCTTACCAGAATACCAAACGATCCTCTGGTGGACCCAGGCTTAGATACCATAATGGGCCTGAAAGATCCAGGAAGAAAACATTTGGCTGCCTTTTGACCCAGTCACTCCCCACTAGGGTCCATTTCTGTGATTCAAAACTTATTAAATGGTCACTAATTTTTCACACGGCTTGGTGTAAATCAATAGTACAAGCAACCATAATAAGCTTTGTAATATGTCTTACCAGTGAAAAATGTCAGGTTCTTATGTTTTCAATTGTTTACTTCCCTTCCCCCTTCATTTTGACTTTGAAAAATATCTTAAACACATCCAGGACAGATCAGCTCCACAGAAGGATCATATTATACATGTCAATACAAGTCATTGGAGAGGGGGGGTGGGCGAGTGAGCAGGAGCTGCATGCAAAAAACACTGAGAGACTGCACAGCTAAATAGGACGTTTATATTGCAGCACAAGTGCTTTATTAATAACCATACAGGTCAGTACTTCTCTGTAATGTCCTCCGTGATTCTGGAACTGCCTCTGAGTGGGAGAAGGATAGGAAGCAGATTCTCTTCTATTTTTTGTGTGATGTGGATGGGAGCTAGTTTCCACCCACTATCTCTGGGAGGACTGCGGGCTAGACATTCAGCATGCACTGGGGGGGAAATTGCTAAACAATGCCAAATATAAGTCATATAATAGTGAGAAATAGTATTATTCTTCATCTACACACACAGTACTATTGACTAATGCAACGTTTGTTGAAAGGTTAGGTACACTTAAAATTTATTGATGATCTAGAGGTTGGACCTCAAGAATAATTTCCTCTGGTGCACCCCAGGAACCTCAGTCCGACCCTGAGCACAGGTAGGAATGGAAGGAGAGATCTGATTAAATTTTGCAAGGTCTTGTTCCTGGTTAAGATCTATTACTAAAATTACAACAGAAGAAGGATAATATAAAATGAATTAAGTTTTAGCACCAATTCCTAGTCCAAACTACATAATGCAAGTTTGTTGTCTGGTGATACAGTAGAAAGACAAACCTTTAAGGGGTTGTTCTTTTAAGGTTTAAAGAGACCACTTCCATATACACTTTAGGGAGCTATGAGTTAATAGAGGGGAACCCTGTTCAGGATCTTCATCTCTTGCCAATAGTGGCGATTAATTACATACAACAGAGGCGCACAATGTGTTTTGGTCTGAGGGCTGCATTGTCACATTGATTTATTACAAGGGAACGCAAAAAACAAAATGTTGATGGACGCTCATTTGCATCGGCTTATTACATAGGTCGAAGCAAAGTGAATGGGGAGGAATGATCGTTACTGCAATCATTCCTCCAACAGTTCCTTCATTATCGGTAGCCCATCCCTGATTACAGAGGGAGATATGTTGACGATCATGGTACATCTTTTATCCTGATAAAATATGCAAATCAGCCGACTTTATAGGCTAATCGGCGACACAATTATACAGGCCGGATATCAGGAATGAGCATCCCTATGAAGACTTGTTCCTAGTAATTGGATGAATATTGTGCAGTGTAATAGGGGCTTAAAGAGATTTCCTGGTAAAAATGATTTTATAACGTGTTTATGCAGCATAGCTCCTGAAACAGAAGAAGCCTGCAGTCTCTGAGCTGTTTACATCTGGCAGTGCATGGGCATAGTCATATGCACGGCTTCAGCCATTGACTGGCTTCAGTGTTGATGTGGCCACCAGCAACAGCTCACTCATGAACCCAGTCATTTGCTCAAGCGGTGTATGTGACCTTGTCCATGCACTGCCAGGTCTAGTCAGAGCGGAGGATTAGAGCGGTGTGGAGTTGGAAATATAAATGTTCAGTTTCAGGGCCCATGCTGCAGGAACTTGTTAGAAAATCATTTTTACTGGAAAAACCTAGAAAAGTGATGACATTTCCTTCCATCCTGCCGCCTATTCATAAAATAGTGCTTTCCTTCACTGCCGCTCACTGGTTATTACCGCCTCCTGCCCCCCAGTTACAGGTGCCATGTAATAACCAGTAAGCACTTGTCCTTTATAGCGGGGAGAGTGCCTATTGGTTAACCCTTTACTGACCAGGCCTCAAAATGCCTTAATGACCAGACACTTTTTTGTTATTTAGCGCAAGTGATTTAAACGGTTGTAACTTTTTTTATTTTTTGGACTACCAAAATAATTTCTCCAACATTTTTTATATGTGGCACATAGGGATATTTGATATATTTTTTAGTTTTATTTGAGGGAAACTGTACAGACCATTTTTAAAAAGTAATTATAAAAAAAAACTATAGCTCCTTATTCTTTAAATATGCAAATTATTATAATTAGTTCCCTATTTTTGTCATTTTGTAATATAATATGTATGGTTTCATGTGAATGAGGAAATAATGGCAACGGTTTTAGTTGGCATGGTTTTTTTTTCTTTTATGTATTTTATTAAATATTTTTACTTATTTATAATAATCAATACACCACGATGTGAAGATTTCATATATGTCTATATTCAATGCTGCATGTGTTTGAGACATTTAAAAAAAAATGCAGGAATGCACAAACCAACTTTTGAGTGCAAGTATTGAGAATAATGTAGTGTATAATTTTACATTCTGCTGTACACACTGTAACCTTACCTAAAAATGATAAATTCCTTAACCCAATATAAGGCATTAACTAAGGCCACTTTCAGATAGTATATATATATATATATATATATATATAAGTGATTTCCTATTCTTTTATTAAGGACTGAACACTTGAACCTGCTGTAGTATATCAGAAAATGGGTTAGAGCACCATAACTCTGGTTCTGATGAACCATGGGAGGTCCAGGTGGCACATCCAAAATACAAACACCAAAAAAGCCTCTATATTACACCTGTCTGAAATGCAGCAGAATAGTGTTGTTTTTAAACACATTCATCTGTCAGATTTACTGTAAAATTGATATTTATTTCTAGTGATAATTTTTGCTATTACTGCAGCAGGTACTGTAACGGGTATCACTAGAGAAGCGGTCTGTGTATTTTAGTCTATACATCAGGTATGGATAGGATGGGGACAGTGTAAAATGTAAATTGATGTTTGTGGTGTGTTTAGTGCTGCTTATTTGATGCTGTGATCTGAATGCTGGTAAATATTTGGGTCATGGAGTTAATAAACCCTTATTAGGAGGCTTGATAAGATGAGCAAGCGCTTACCTTCACAGTCTTTTTGTACACATGTGACAATTAGAGAGCAGATATGCTCTCTGATGAATGAAGGGGGTTGATAACATGTATAGAAGTCCATGTTACCCTCCCCTGAGTGCACGTACATTCACACTGGGAGAACAATCTGTGTCTCTCCTCTGTGCAGCCTGTCAGCCCCCACTGGCCTCCCTTCTCCTCCTCCATTGGCTGACATCTCAGCAGGATGAAGGGTGGAGGGCTGCTTTCTCCTAGTATGTCTCTGGCTGTGGAATTTCAGCTTTAAAACAAGACCAAGATCGCGGTGCTAGCTGCATAAATCATGAGTTCGAGTATTCTGAAATCTGAAATCGAGTTAGGAGTGAAAGCTCCAGGTATATGTCCTTGGGTACTGAATTACCACCCTGCACGTTTATATGAGATACATCTTTGACAGGAAAAGGGTTAAAGAGGCTGTCTGTTTTGTTAGAAAGCACTTCTGATGAAAAGTTGAACCCTCTGCTAGAAGGCCCTGTGGTTACCTATATTCTGTGTGGGAACGAAGTAGCAGGTGTTCAATTTTTCTGCAGGAGAAATAGAAAGCATAGAAACAAATGGGCTGCATGAATGTGATAGCCTTTCAAATTGTGACAGCCAATTTTTGCTTCTGCTAGTAGATGATTCTCCTCAAAAGCAGACTTAGCTCTCAATAAATTCAGAATGCTAAAACTGCGAAATTTTCTTGTTGTGGCTGATTTTAAGTTTTATGTTTGCCCTCTTATGTTTCCCGAACACAATATGGTGTCCTTTTATGTCTCAAAAAATGAATACTCACCTAGCCTCTATTCCTACGATGCATGCAGTTATCTGAGTGCAGATCTTCTGCTGTCTGTCTGACTGGTAGTCGTATCAATTGCCTGATGTCATTTCATTGCAACCGCCAAACCACCAGGCCCAGGGTGCATGATGGAGAAGTGAGCTGACGTTCTCAACTGAGAACACGGGTGCAGTTGCAAGTAGTGCTGATGCCAGGTGGGCACAGTTAGTTGCCAGTGGCAAAACAATTAGGGGGTCATTTATCAAACTGTAGCCCCTAGCAACCAATCAGATTCCACCGTCCATTTAGGACAGCTCCTTTAGAAAGTGAAAGGAGGAATCTGATTGGTTGCTGTGGGCAACTAAGCCAGTTCTACTTTACACCAGTTTGATAAATGACCCCCTTAGGTGCATAAAATTTGTAAAGCCCTCTAGTACTAAAATGCACTCACCACCTTGTAGAAATTAGATTTACAGTATTTTATTTTAGTATGGACCTTGTAATATTCAACCTCGTATACATTTTGGTTGCTCTATTTTAGCATGCTCATAGGTTTTAAAGATAACTGTACTACAGCACAGAAGTATATATCAAACTGACATGTGGGATGACTGCTGCACCTGTGCTTAGACAAAGATGTCCTTAATGTACAGCTTGTAAGCAGAGCTTTGAGGACTTGGGTTTAGAATATGTGATGTGTAAGGTCACTTGTTTTAGGTGTCATTGCTGATATTGTGGGTAGCACTTTTCCAGTTTTAAGGATATACGTGTGTTATTTGGGCTTCCATGTTAGATTATTTGAGGGGATCTGTGTTTATTGGACCTTTATGCATTCACTTCTTAACATATTTTTGTTTCCTGTTGTTGGTTCATTTTTGCATTTAGGAGACTACTTGGTATGTATACAAGGTGACCTTGTATAAAGTGACGTTTATTTGTGTTTCATCACCCGTTGCTCCCATTTGTCAGAAATCCTGTGTCCGTACTATTGATGGTCTCCTGCTGAATCTGATGATAAACATATGCAGTCGTCTTATACTGTATGGTGGAAACCAAAAAATAAATTATGGATAGCAAACTTGTGTGCAGTATCATTTATGTTTTCCAACTCCTTGAAATGATATTATATGACTTACCCCCTAAGGTGAGCACCATAAAAAAATAAAAAATAAAAACTGTGCAAAAAATGCCATTTTTGTCACCTTTCATCACAAAAACTGTTATAACAAGCAATCAAAAAGTCATATGCAACCTAAAATAGTACAAATCAAACCGTCATCTCTTCCAGCAAAAAATGAGCCCCTACATAAGATAATCGCCAAAAAAAAATAAAAAAATATATAGCTTTCGGAAAATGGAGATGGTAAAACATGATTTTTTTTTCAAAAATGCTTTTATTGTGTAAAACTAAAATACATTTTAAAAAGTAGACATATTAGGTATCGCCGCGGCCGTAAAAACCTGCTCTATAAAAATATGATCTAACCCCTAAGGTGAATTTCATAAAAAAATCAAATAAAAACTCTGCCAAAACAACCATTTTTTTTGGTCACTTTGCCACATAAAGTTTAATATTGAGTGATCAAAAAAATCATATGTACCCAAAAATGCTACCTATAAAAACGTCAACTGTTTCCACAAAAAATGAGCCCCCTACACAAGACGATCGGCAGAAAAATAAAAGAAATGTAGCTTTCAGAAAATTGAGACACAAAAACATAATTTTTGTTTTCAAAAATGCTTTATTATGTAGAACTGAAACAACAACAAAAAATACACATATTTGGTATTGTCGCGTCTGTATCAACCTGCTCTAAAAAACCAATACATGATCTATCCTGTCAGGAGAACTCTGTAAAAATCAAAAAATAAAAACTGTGCCACAACAGCCATTTTTTTGTTACCTTGCCTCACAAAAAGCGTAATACTGAGCAATAAAAAATTATATGTACCACAAAATAGTACCAATAAAACTATCACCTCATCTTGTAGTTTACAAAATGGGGTCACTTTTTGGGAGCTTCTACTCTAGGGGTGCATCAGGGGGTCTTCAAATGTGGCATGGCAACTTAAAATTATCCCAGCGACCTCTGCCCTCCAAAAACCATATGGTGTTCTTTTCCCTCTGCGCCCTAATATGTTCCCGTACAGCAGTTTACCACCTCATGTGGGGTGTTTCTGTAAACTGCAGAATCAGGGTAATAAATATTGAGTTATCTTTGGCTGTTAACCCTTGTTGTGTTACAGGGACAATAGATTAAAATGGAAAATCTGCAAAAAAAAAGTGAATTTTTGAAATTTGATGGTGTAGTTTCTAAAACTGGGTCATTTATGGGTGGTTTCTATTATGTAAGCGCCACCAAGTGACTTGATAACTGAACTGGACCTTAAAAAGTGGGTTTTGGAAATTTGTTTTAAAATTTTAAGAATTGCTTATAAAATTCTAAGCCTTCTAACTTCTAACAAATTCTAAGCCTTCTAACATCATTTTAAAAATAAAATGATGTTTACGAAATGATGCCAACATGAAGTAGACATCTGGGAAATGTACAGTAACAACTATCTTATGAGGTATCACAATCTGCTTTAAAAGCAGAGACATTCAAATTTAAAAAATTATGAATTTTTTAACATTTTCTGTAAATTTTGGAATTTTTTTTATAAATAAAGGTGAAACATATTGACTCAAATTTACCACTAGCATGAAGTACAGTATGTCACGAGAAAACAATCTCGGAATCGCTTAGATAAGTAAAAGCGTTCCTGAGATATTACCACATAAAGTGAAACATGTCAGATTTGAAAAATGTAGCTTGGTCCTTAAAGGGGTTCTCCGGAAATTAAGAAAATGAAAATACTTAAATATTACTTCATTATAAATATATTCCCAAATACCTTACATTAGTTGTAATGGCTCATTTTGTCTGGGGAGCAATCATTAGGAGAAACAAAATGGCCGCCGTCCTATTAGTACACACAAAACCTGTCCTAATCACACAGCAGGACAAATTACTTCACAACACTGAGTTAAAGAGCTGCCTCATCCTCCTCTCTGCTCTGCATGTCAGGGATTATGATCCTGAATACAGTTGATAAGATCTTTTGCTGAATCTCTGTTGGAATTCAGTTCATGAGCAGATGCGGCTAATAAGCACCTGCTCTTGTATGCAGTCTCCATTACCACAGTCTGTCCTGCCCATTCTTTTTGTACATTGTGTCACCTGATGAACTCCATTCCCACAAAGATTCTGCTAAATATCATATTAAACTGTAGTCAGGATCTTAATTCCAGACAATAGAGCAGAGAGGATGAGGCAGCTCTTTCTCTCAGTAATGTGAAGTAACTTGTCCTCCTGTGTGATTAGGACAGGTTTTGTGCGCACTAACAGGACGGCGGCCATTTTGTTTCTCCTAATGATCATTCCCTAGACAAAGCGAGCCATTATAACTAATAAAAGGTATTTGGGAATATATTTCTAATAAAGTAATATTTAAAGGGGTTCTCCGAGTTATATATATTGATGACCTATCCTCAGGATAGGTCATCAATATCAGATCGGCGGGGGTCCGACGCCCGGCACCCCCGCTGATCAGCTGTTTGAAGAGCAGGCACCCGCCGTGTCAGCGCTGCCTCCTCTTCACTGTTTACATGCTGGCCGACACGGGGGTAGTGGTGAGTAGGTGTAATTACACCTCACCGCCCCATTCATTTCTATGGGAAAAATCGCTCCCATACAAGTCTATGTAAGCGATTCTTCTCATAGAAATGAATGGGGCGGTGAGGTGTAATTACACCTACTCACCAATACCCCCGTTACGGCCAGCATGTAAACAGTGAAGAGGAGGCAGCGCTGATATGGCGCACGCCTCCTCTTCAAACAGGTGATCGGCGGGGGTGCCGAGCGTCGGACCCCCGCCGATCTGATATTGATGACCTATCCTGAGGATAGGTCATCAATATCTATAACTCTGAGAACCCCTTTAAGTATTTTCATTTTCTTAATTCCCGGAGAACCCCTTTAAGGTGAAAACTGGCTTGTTCTTGAAGGGGTTAAGAGGACATGTCACCACAAAACACTACACAATCTGAAAGCACCATGTTATAGAGCAGGAGAAGCTGATCAGATTTTTTAGGGAAAATATTCAGTAAAACTGGTAACTTATACATTTATAGATTTGCTTTTTGCAGCCATTTGAATACCTATTGGTACAGAGAGGAGGTGTTATCAGTGAAGGACAGCTATGTCTGTACACACAATGCAGTCAGCCACTGATAACAGCTCTCTCCTGTACCGATAGGTATTCACAGGAGGTGAAAAAAGCAGAGATGTAAATGTATAAATTACAGGTTTTACTGAATCCTTTCCCACAAATAAATATATATATATATATATATATATATATATATATATATATAAACATGGTGTCTTAAGATTGCACTGCACTTTGTGGTGACAGGTCCTCTTTAAAGGGTTTGTCTAGGATTTTTATATTGATGGTCTGTTCTCAGCATAGGTCATCAAAAAATGAACAGTTGGGGTCCGACTCCTGGCACCCTAAGCAGTCGGCTGTTTGAAGAGGTTGTGGCGCTTCGGTGAGCACTGCAGCCTCTTCCTAGGTTAATGGTGACATGTTCACTGGTCACGGGGCCTAGACGCAGCTCAGTCCGCTTCATGTAAATGGGCCTGAACAGCAATACCAAGCACAGTCACCACACAGTGTACAGAGCTGTGCTTGGTAAGCTGTGAGGAGGCCACAGTGCTTACAGGAACACCAAAGCCTATTGAAACAGATGATCAGCCCCCCTCCAATCAGATATTGATTACCTATCCTGGGGGTAGGCCATCAATTTCAAAATCCCAGATAACCACTTTAGACATTTAAAAAAGCACTGATGGTCATAACTGTCATGGACATACAGTAACTGAACATAACTGCCCATGTCTTTCAGTACATTTCACGTGCGTTACTCACAATTGAAGGCATTTAGGGGCGTGATCAATATAGACAGGGGCTGACCCATTCCTGAAAATGTTTTGTGGATTGCACGCTGACTTAATTTCTCACTGATTATATTTTTCTGGCTGGTATGGTCCAACTATTTGCAGTAGTTTTTTTTGCAGGCCACCAAGTTTTGTTCTATTTCAGGAGGTCAAAGATGGGAAAATGCAGTGTAATGCTTTATATCTTATAACAGAGATTTCAGATTTTTTAAGTTTTCCGTACACGCCACAAGCTGCAGTAATGTCAACAGTACGGTGGCATTGCCACCAAGTGAAATCACAGGGATTTTCAGATCCCTTTGCAGTTGCTGGAAATATCACCATTTTTTTTTTAGGTTTATCATCACTTGGAGCTTGAGGTTTATACAGCTAAAGGGGTACTGAGAAAGCCCTAAACCTTAGTAATCTGTACTATCTAATGACACATCATGTTTGGTTCCCTATATGATAGCTGCCTCCACGGTCCTCTACAATACCTATTGTTCTCCTGTGGTAAGCAGTACAGTAATATAGAAAGGTTAATAATAGTTTAGAAACTTGAGGACATTGACATAGACGGAAGAAGAGATAAAATATTAGACTTGTTCAGAAACAAACTGCCTAAAAAATCTCCATCACATTCACACTCGAGCCTCACTTCTTATGCCCATATTCTGCAACTTTGTTTTTGTTTTCTCTAGGGCAAAAAATTTACTGTATCAGTGCTTTTATGTCACAAGAATGAATTGAATTCTTACCCTTTAGTGCAAACAACAATAGACAGAGTGGTAACCTACTGGAAAACAAATAGACACCCCGTCCCTTTTGGGGATTCAGAGAGGTTCAGAAAGATGGAGCTGACGGTGGAGTGGTGGCAGATAAAAAGAGGCCGATGCAAGAAAGAATCCTGCGGTCATTTATTACCATGCCATCTTCATAGTGTGTGCTGAACCAAGGTGCAGTGTAATGATTCAGACAAATGATGTTAATAATAATAGCTGGCCCTTGGCAAAAGTAGAATACCTAGTACTGCAGCATAAGAACTAATCAGATTCTTTAAAAAATGGTCTCCGAAGGACAGATTTTTATTTTTCTGCTGTTCTTCTGTCCAGGTTTTCCCTTTTGATTTGATGTCTTTAGCGAAAACAAAGCGGTAAACAAATTATTTTCAGAAGGGAGAGTGAACAGAAAGACATTTATTCTTAGCCTGTGCCTGAAAAAAAATCACTTTTATGTTTTCTGCTACTGTCTCATACTTAATTAAAAAAAATATTAAAGAAAGCGGCATGACCCATGGGGCATATACTGTCCATGCATAAAAGTGTACATGATAACTAGGCAGCCATTTTGTTTGTTACCCAGATGTAGACACATATAATATTGTGTTACTTACTAATATCCAGAAGATGAAATGGCGACTTCCACTGTGCGGTTGACCCTCATATATACATATAGAGGGGGAATATGTACCATACGGAGGTGCCCTACCTGCCCAAATTTATTAGGCATGGTAAACCTTGATGCACAGCTCACTGCCCTCCCCTCATGTAGCTCCTGTTGAGCACAGAAAAGCGGGAGTGGATCATAGTCTAAATAGAAACAAAATATCCAGAGCTTCAGAAGCGACATGAAGATCTATTTTATTTATCCATCAACATGGCAGGTGCACATTAAAACTTGCCGACATCTTTCTACGATTAAGGCCTCATGCACACGAACGTATTTTGTTTCCGTGTCTGTTCAGTTTTTTTTGCAGATAGGATGCGGACCCATTCATTTCAGTGGGTCAGCAAAAAATGCGGACAAGGATAAGCATTGTTACAATGGATCCGCAAAAAAAAACAGATGCCATACGGACGACATCCGTTTTTTTTGTGGATCCGCAATTTGTGCACTGCACAACACATACGGTCGTGGGCATGTAGCCTAAGGCTGAGTTCCCATTACCGTTTGGCTTTCCATTCTTCTGATCTGTTAAAAAATGGATCCGTTATTTTGAGCATCAGTTTGGCCTCGTTCACATCTCTGTTGAGGAGATCCAGCAAGCTGTTCCAGCACAGCCGGATATCGCAGGATTCGGCGTTGCCGGATTCTCTACATCATTGCCAGATCACTATTGACTATAATGAGGTCCGGCAGTGATCCGGCCTCTTTCCGGCATGAATGCTGGATTTCAGCTGGACAAAAAGCTTTGTATGAAATGTTTTTGTGTCCAGCCAACGTTTTTTCGTCCTCCTTTTGCGCCGGATCATCCTGACAGATCTTCTTAACAGAGATGTGAACAAGGCCTTATGCTCAGTTATCATCAGTTTGCACCAAAAGTAGCTTATCTGTCTTTTTTGAGCATCAGTTGTGATCAGTTTGTGTCATTCCTGTCAGAGATGAGTTATTTTTGACGGGAGAAAAAGTACTGCATGCAAGATCTTTTATCCTGACAAAAATAACTGATCTCTGACGTAAGTGACTCTGATGTAAACTGATTATAACTGATGCTCAAAATAACAGAGCCATTTTTTCTATTTTTCTATCCTGACCAATCAGAAGAGAGGAAAGCTAAATAGTGATGTGAACACGGAATAAGATTGCTTTAGATCGAAACATGTCAGCAAGTTTTAATGTGCACCTGCCATGTTGATGGATAAATAAAATACATTTATTTGTAGGCTTGCACCTCTTAATAAATTTGCTGTGTCCTACTGCAGCACACTTTTTATTAAAGAAGAACTCCCGGAAAAAAATTTCATTCTCTGACCTGTTAGAAAGGTGCATGATATAATCTGTAGTGATTGTCATTTTCTTATCAGAGGCTGAAATTGAGAGTTTCCACTCTCTTCTTATTGTAGCTGTGTCATGTGACCAACTCCCTGACCTCCAACTGACCCAGGACAGCAAGCCAGTCACTTCTCTATTCATTCCTATGAGACTGAAAGTGAGGCTGTCATAGGAATGCATAGAAAATTAGACTTCCTGTCCACACATAAGGTGCTGTGTGAGTTGGTGGGTCTAATTCCTAGTCACATGACACAGATAAGAAACTTCACAATGATATAACTCAAAAATTCAGCTACTGGTAAGAAAATGACATTCACTACAGATTACATCATGTACATTTCTAGCAGGACATGGAATAAAAATTTTTGCGGGAGTTCTTCTTTAAGACTGATCAAGACTTTAGTTTTACTCTTGAGATGCATTTTTATGTATTCCTGACTTCTGCTGCCTTGTCTTCTGGCAAAACACAACTTTCAAAAGAAAAATGTAAAAGCCCCAAATGTGAAAATTTGGAAGATTTTGTTTGAAATAGCAACTCTACTTTTGGCTCTGGTGCTTCCAGTTCTCAGTTCCTGAACCACATACTCCACTTTAATGCCCATGTTGTAAAGGCTCCCATGCACATCAGTGTATTTTGGGGGAACTGACTGACAATCTAATGTGTATGAATAGCTCCCAACCCTTTCCCCAGTTGAGAGAGGGAAGGATTAGGCATCTTTTATTTTTGTCGCCTGATCCTTTTGTTGTGCCAGAAGATAAGCCACCACCAGAAGTGGAGGTCAGCATGCCATGATCTTTTCTACATACTGTAGCTATATTTAGTGTTATTATACTGACCCATGGGAGCTAAGGACTAGAAGCTTTGGCTCTTGTATCTGTTATCTTCAAGAGATATTTTACCATATTTTACCTTTTGGAAGTTCTCTGTGTGAGTGTTACACAACAGAGGAAGTTTGCAGCTTGACATATGCATATTTGTTGACAGACATTACAGTGTAATGGAGACAGTTACATCCCAAAAAACAGAACTTAAAATAAATGTGTCACCAATTTTTTTTTTCTGACAGCTAAAACTAGATAGTAACATATATGCTTTTTCTTATCTCTTTTTATTTTCTGATTTTTTTAATTTTATTTCCTGAACATTATTAAGGGGGCTGCCATCTTACCGGAGCTGTTCTTAGGGCTGTTTCACACTGGCGGCAGGCCTGATCCGGCAGGTGAAGGGTGCTGCCGGATCAGGCCTGCCGCAGTGACATGTGTGGAGCCGGAACCGCGCTCCGGCCCCACACATGTCACACAGTACATACATACACATAAACATAAACATACACACACATATAGACATACAAACACACATACATACTTACATGCTCCCCGGCAGGTCTTCGGAGCGTCAGGGACAGGACGGCTCACACAGGTCACGATTCCGCACAGCGCCCTCTGCTGGGCACCTGGTGGAATCATGACTATTCCACCAGGCGCCCAGCAGAGGGCGCTGTGGGGAATCGTGACCTGTGTGAGCCCTCCTGTCCCTGACGCTCCGAAGACCTGCCGGGGAGCATGTAAGTATGTATGTGTGTTTGTATGTCTATATGTGTGTGTATGTTTATGTTTGTGTCTGTATGTGTCTATGTGTAGCCGGATCCGTAATGGACTCCATTGAAAGTCAATGGAGGGCGGATCCGGTTACCATTATGGTCACACCAGACGGATCCACCCCCATTGACTTGCATTGGGGGTCATTCCGGATCCGTCTTGGTGCGGATGCCTGGACCGGAGAGCAAACCGCAGCAGGCTGCGGTTTGTTCTCCGGTCTGAAGACGGAACGGAATGCTTTCAGGAGCATTCCGTTGTCTTCAGTTCAGTTTTGTCCCCATTGACAATGAATGGGGACAAAACTGAAGCGTTTTATTCCGGTATTGAGCCCCTATGACGGAACTCAATACCGGAATTTTAAAACGCTAGTGTGAAAGTAGCCTTAACAGCATTTAGAAAATTGCTTTAGAGCAGCCCCATGGTCCATAGATACAATGGACAGGAGGGGACCTCATTAATTTCTATGAGAAAGAATAGATAAGCTCTGACAATCACCTATTGTGAATGATAGATTGTGTCTTATCTATGCACAGATGTGATATCATTACAGGAAGGTTTACAAGGACAAATAAGCAGATAACTGCAGTAAAGTGCTCTGTACTAACCAAGAAGTGGTGCTTATTATTAGGCTTAGTGGCCAGTGTGAAAAGTGCAAGATTTTATTGACATGGAAAATTAAAAATAACACCATCAAAAATTCTGTTATATATGGTAAATATAAAAATGTGATTTAAACAATATGTCATATTCAGATGCTACATTTCCTTTAAATAGGTTATGTCATAACTAGTGTTAAAAATGAGACATCTTATAGTACTGAAAATACCTTTCTTACAAAGCTAGAACCAGCCCTGTACCTCACATGGCTCAGTGAGACGGACAAAAAACAAGGAAAAGAACAAACGGCAGGGACGCTATATGAATAGCTCACTGGCTGTACAAAATTTCTAATTACATGCAATTACAAAAATGGTTAGTTTCAGGGTTTTTTTTATATAATCTTATGGCTGATCTTAGTCATGTCCATTTTTCTAGCCACGTTTTTGAAAACTCTTCGGAAAGTTTTAAAATTTGTTTGTATCAGATAGCTCCACTTCTGGCACATTTTGCTTGGTAGGAACCCCAAAAGTGTTTTGATTTTGTTAAATATCATTTTCATCAAGGTGATCCCTTGTATCTACATATATTCCTAGAATACTTTGATACGTTGTAGTAGAACCCATTCCTAGAAGTGTTCTGCTATTTTTTCTTTTATGCATTCCAGTCTGCCAACCCACTTTTTTTTTTTTTTAAAGAAAGATGGTCCTTAAATATAGTTGTCTGCACGGGGATATACTGCTAAACAATGCTAGTAAGCACATCAATAATGCAGAATACACAAAGTAAGCAGAAGTCTGTCCTCTCCGATCTGTAAAGCTGCTCACATGAACCTAATACATTACTTCCAGTGTAAGAGAGCTGCCCCTGGTCTTGTAATTGTATCCTAGAGCAAGCAGCTACCCATAGCTCTTCTTACCTTCCTGTGAATTTTGTCTGTGACACTCTAAAGTAAACAAGATTGGAGTCTGTAGATTGTTAAATGTAAAGCATATATTTTTATTGCAAGGCAATAAATAACCTCTAGCTGCATGACATGCCAGCGACTCGCGCCCCACATTTGTATGTACAATACAGAAATAGAAGTTGTATCGTAATATATCACAGGGAGTTAAAAATTATGTTGGCATGTGGGAAGTTAACATCCACACTCTGGATTCTTTTGCTTGATTTGCTGTTTTCTTTCCCATAATTCTGAGCATCCAGTTTGCACTGCCATTTAAAGCACAGGTTAAGTGTTGTTGCAGGCCATTATACATCATTAGAGTAAGTAATATTCAGCTGTGGAAGAAGGATGGAAGCTTTTCACTTGTAGCCACCTGGACATTTCATTTGTCATCTGGAAAGCTACAGCAAAATTAGTTGTGGCAGTCGAGATGTAATTTATAGCATGGCACCTTGAAAATTAAGTAATGAATCACACCATTTTGGCTGATTAGAGTTAATACATTTCTCCCGATGACATATTTTGTAAAACAATGCAGTGTATTCAAAACTATGCCTATCAGATTAGATCATTTTTCATGGGAGTCCAAATACCAGGCTAAGTACCAGGCTGCCGCACATAAAAAATCTGTGATTTAATCAGTGATGGAGAGTAATCTGGGTTTCACATGTGTAATAATACTTTATCAACGTGCACACTATTCTTCATTGCTAAAGTTTTGTCAAAAAGAGTAGCGAAATACAAAACACCTTTTAGTACACACAAGTGCAAACAAAAATCTGCCAGATCTAGCCATTGAAGACAAAGGCCCAGATTTACTAATGGTAAAGATGATGTAAGCTCACAAAGCCTGTGTAGACTTTCACCAGATTTATCACAGTTGATCAGGCTGGACAATAAATGTGGAGCAGGGACAGACACTTTTCACTATTGGTTGTCTTATTCGGAGACATTTTTGACACAAGAATTGTAGCGCAATTCTGGCACAAAGTGGTGCATCTTAGGCCATGCCTACAGAAAGATAAGGTATAATTGAAAGATCTGCTCTTGTTCTTTGGTTTTGACCTGCACCTGGTTTTGGGTCACAATAACTGATGGAAATCACTAACCAAAACATTTATGAACTAGGCTTAAAGAACAGATACTATCTCATCTCCTTTTTTAATCTATTCCTGATCAAACCATTCCCATCACCATTACGTTCATTATTTGGGATTTCTCATTGCATTTGATGGATGATGGATGCTGATGGTGTTTATAGGACAAGTGATTTATGCCATGTACATGAAACTTGTATAGCAGTGCATGAAGACAGTATGGGCTGCTAGCATCAAGCTATATGGTGTTCATCCACAGCTATTCTCCTTCACAAACATTGCTTCTAGGAGAGAATACCTATATACATGTTGCATCCATTTACGCATTTTTTTTCTCATAGAATTTGTATAGTCTGTGCCATATACAATACATACAATTTGAGTTATAATACAGCCATGTACATGAGGACAAAAGGATAATTGCCATCTATCTGGGGGGTAAAAACAATCATTTATGGGATGGAACTTATTGTATATGATAGTCACCATAAAACATATTCATGTATATTGCACAACCTCTGCCTGGACATGGAATATAGCTCAAATCTGAAGTCTATGACAGATGTTCCGTGGTATTTAGAAGCAACCACCAGACATTTCTCATACCTTTAATGTGATAAAAATTCACATACTGTAGTGTGTAATAGCTTTAATTCCTAGATCTTGGTTGGCCAGGAATCAAACATACAGGGTTTACATTACTAGGAGGGATGGACAAAACAATCCTCTATGTCCCCAATTTGCACTGAAATACGTTATTCCTGTTCCCACTTGGGTATCTTGAGGTCTGTGATAATTTAAATTGTTTGTGTCAAGAAGAATAATGACTGCCTGGCTTTTTTCCCTTCATAGTGCCTAGATATACAAAATCTTTGAAAAGTTAATAAAAGACAAAGAAGAGAGGTTGGAGGTTAAATAAAACCTACAGCATTAGGTAGTGTTAGATTGTGACTGTACATGATGTCATACATCATACAGCCTAGCCAACCATGTAATTCCTGGGAATTCATATTGCTTAGTTGCTTGGTGCTGTATTATAACATATAATGAAGATATCTGTAGTGTCATATTCCAGAAGATATATTCTCTGCTGCAGGAGACAGCTCAGTGGATGCTTGTCTTTTCATTTGTAATGAGTGTAACTTAGATGGTCAAACCTAATGGATAGATTAAAGCTGCCCATATCAGTTAGAGTTTAGTCACCAGATTCCCCTGGCTTCCCTGTGTCTATAGGGCATTTGGCGTAAACAAGAGTTCGACAGATTACATTTTTACCATGAGATTGTAATGATAATCCTCACCTGCAGTAACAGTGGAGGTCACTTTGCATCTGGAGATCCCTGGCTTGCATCCTCAGAAGTCAATCGGAGAGTCACCTCAAGCCAGAGGATAAGCCAGAAGTATTGTCAATAACAGCCAAGGGGAAAACCAGGAATAGCATAACAAGTCCAAATCTGTAAGTCAGAGGATGGTCAGACAACTCAAGGTTCAGAGACAGTGAGGAAAAAAAAAAATGGACCCAGATAGAAATGTCAGATTGCGGAAAAAGTCTGCATGGTTACTCATGTGGTCTGATTAGACACTGTTGGGGTCATTTATCAAACAGTTGTAAAGTAGAACTGGCTTAATTGCCCATAGCAACCAATCCAATTGCACCTTTTCAAAGGAGTTGTCAAAAATGAAGGGTGGAATCTGATCTGGTTGCTATGAGCAACTAAACCAGTTCTACCTTACACCAGTTTGATGAATGACCCCATGTGTCTTACAACAAGAAGGTTTAAAACTGCTTACCCTGCCGCCCTATAAAGGGCGACTTTTGTATAGTGTGACTCTTAGTGAGAGATTGTTGCCTCCATGCCCAACCGTATCTCATCTAGTATGCAGGCTAGAGGTGGCTAAGCAGGGTTTTAGAGCCTCTTTTCAATTGTACAGCATTTTCCCAATAAACTAATCACTTCACTCTAATATTGTATACACATATAAAGTTTCATTTGATTCCAACATCTCCTTCATGATGTGTTTTTTATGTTTTTTTTGTGTCCATGAGTGGAACTAAAGGAGAATGCAAAGGCAAGCTGGGTCAGTAGGAAATACCCACTAATTCAGAGGTCTAAACACATATCCAAAGTAAGAACAAAAACTTACACGCCTGGAGCTGATTGGCTTAATGGCAGAGGTCTCTGATTGGCTGACCAGCCAGGTACTCTGGCTTGTTTTGCTTTACCAATTTACCAGGAAGCTATGAGACATACACACACTCCGTTATACCTAACTAGGCCTGGCGATGACCAATGCCTATTACAGGAACCTATGTCTATTACGTTTTCTCTGTAGAACAACAGAAAAAGATAGCACCATTGGCTTCCTCCACTGCATGAAGCATCGGTACATCTAGCAATGTTGTGGTGGGTATGACCCTTTTGGGCAGTTATTACCAAGTTATTTTTTTGTTTTGGCTGGCTATGGTTGGTCCTTTTTGTCTAGAGATATATCTAATATATAAAGCTGAGTGTATGTGTGTGTGTGTATGTCCGCTAAAGGAATCCGCACCGCTGCAGCTACAATCACAAAATTTGGCACACATGTACATCAGGTGTCCGGGAAGGTTTTAGAACAGTTTTCAACTCTCCAGGACGTACCGTTCCTGAGATATTCCCAAAAAATGCATTCGCCAATAGTAGCCTGGTCACATGACCCTTATCAGCCAATAGAAGCTCACAGGCACACATCAGGTTTCTATGACAACCTAGCCAGTTCACTGCTTTAGGTCTGCATTAAAGAGGCAGAGCACTGTGGATGACAATGGTAAATGGGTTTCCCAGTTACCATAACTATAACTTATGTTTTAGACTAACTCATCATCAATCATTACCTCATATAATGTAAATTTTACATATTTACTGTTCAGTAGTAATAAAAGATGTTTTCTTTCACTGCTACCCACCTTCCTCCTAAATCAGGCATCGACCTGTAATTCCGGCCACCGTCAAAAGAAAGACTTAAAAGCACCACCCCCAGATCCCACTAAGTCACGCCCCTGACTCAGTCAGGCCACGCCCCTTCCATGCTGCATTTGACCGGGATTAAAAATATTGGTAAAAATCACCTTCTGTCAGCTGCAGGGGTGGGGGAAGGGTGACTTTCTCCCTGCAGCTCATTGCTCAGACTGCACAGTGCTGCTGCTGAGAGTGCTGCTGCTGTGTCCATCCAGGCCCTGCGCATGACAGAGGACAGGGAGTCTGAAAGCCAGACCGTCCAGCCTAAAACAAGACCTCTGGCCACCCTAGGGACAGGCTGATGTTAGGGTGGCCAGATGTCCGGCTTTAGGCTGGACAGTCCAGTTTTCCGTCCTGTTCTCCGTCCGACGCAGTGCCTGGACAGACACAGGGATGTCCACCGTTTCAGTAGCTCACACTCAGACAGCTTCTCCTCCATGTCTTCACGGAGCCAGGGGGGCGTGGCCTCATGTTTAGTGATGTGTCTTCATGGGAACTGGGGGCGCTGTTTCACGTTTGGGGGAATGGCCGGTGAGGTCTGGCTTTCTGGGGTGAAGACAGTGGCCACTCTAGCTGCTGTGGAGGTCACAGTTAAAGGTGCGGGCTTCTGTAGAGGTCACTGTTAAAGGAGCGGGCTGCTGTAGAGGTCACTGTTAAAGGGGCGGGCCGCTGTAGAGGTCTCTGTTAAAGGGGCGGGCCGCTGTAGAGGTCTCTGTTAAAGGGGCGGGTCGCTGTAGAGGTCTCTGTTAAAGGGGCGGGTCGCTGTAGAGGTCACTGTTAAAGGGGCTGGCCGCTGTAGAGGTCACTGTTAAAGGGGCGGGCCGCTTTAGAGGTCACTGTTAAAGGGGCGGGCCGCTTTAGAGGGCACTCTCGATATCTTTTAACGACACACACACAAACAGTAAAAGAAATAAATTAAATA
This sequence comes from Rhinella marina, assembly GCA_900303285.1. Taxonomy (NCBI): domain Eukaryota; kingdom Metazoa; phylum Chordata; class Amphibia; order Anura; family Bufonidae; genus Rhinella; species Rhinella marina. The sequence goes on from ONZH01002940.1 coordinate 577,405, forward strand.
TACCCGGGCAAAGCCAGGTCCTTCAGCTAGTATATATATATATATATATATATATATATGTATATATATGGGTTTTTTTGTATTTACTTCTTGTAAATACAATCTATTTTAACTGATTATTATGCTTTTATTTGTGGATAGTCAGATTTTAATAAGTGTGCATTTCGAACCCCCTTTGTTCAGCTGTGTTAAAGGGAATGTCCCCTGACAACCTTTTTTTTTATTTATATCACCCGTCAATTACATTAAAAAGGGGGAATTAGCATTGGTTTCCTCTGGCAAGAACAATTGGCTCCAAATCCTCATTCTTGACAAAAGGGTAGGGCAACCATTTTACAGTATGTCTTGCTCTACAGAGAAGGATGGTAAACGGTGTCATGGAAATTCTTATCAAGGAGTTGGCTCCTAATTTTTTTTGCGGTTTCCAGTTTTCTCATTTCGGGGCTCTCAGTTATGGCAACCTCCCAGAGGTTGGACCACCAATACCCACTTTAATAACGTCCAAGATCGATAGGTAATAGAATTGAAAAAGGCATTGTCATAGAACAACCTCCTTAAGGTGGCCGTACACATTAAATAGAAGTTGGTTGATAGCTGAATGTTGAACAATTAATAATCTGGTGAATGTTCTTTTCACGACACGGCCATACACAGTTTAGTCCATAATTGGCCATTACAGTTGTTCAGACTGCCCATCCATGAACAGACAATCTTTCTGGTTGAAATCATAATTTTTGATCAACTTTTACACTCTGAATGGCCATCTTTAGTTGGAGTAGTCAAGACTGATCCCTGTCTATAGCTATTTTATGTCCATGCCATCTCAAGGTGGGTTATAAATACCAGACTTTTTTGCTCTTTATCAGTGTCAGCTTCTTTCTGCCTTTCCTTGGCGATAATGGAGAGTAAGGTGGTAAATTATAGACTTTTTTTTAGTTAATACAGCATTCTGTATGTATTCTAGAAAAATTAACTTACTGCATTATACATTTTTTTTCCCTGTGAAAACATACAAAACAGATACACTCGCTTTGAAGTTTGTAGATAACAAGACACTGTGTAAAGGCTGAATGAAATCCGGTCCTTTGTTCCCGCCCAGTGAGGAGAACATGATTTATTACTAGTCTTTAGTATTACTCTGTGTATCCTGTCTAAAAGTTTAAAAAGCTGATTAGATCTGAGATTAAACCTTAACTAATGTTGTTTTAAGTGGACTGCAATTTGTTATTGACAACACGCTTCCATGGCCGCTCAGCATCACACTGGATCCCTTGCTTTGCAATTTACAAAGATGACAAGAAAGGGTGGTTCACTTCCTAAGGTGGACGCTAGTTGACTGATTAGCCGGTTCTCTAACTGGAGTTCTTGCAAATTGCACACATAAGAAAGCCTGCAATTTATATGTACTTTAGAAGTGAACGCTCTAATCCCATGATTCATGAGAGCAACGCGGTAATAATTTAAAGACAATATTTTATTTATCCCACCGGGTTGTCAGCTGATACAAGACAAATTTCCATTGCTTTGGGTTGCTACGGTTGGCCACCTAATTGCTTCATAGGAAGTAAGTGGAATTGCTTATATAAGTGCACGGATTGTCTTTGGCAATGTCAAATCAAGGCATCAATCAGTCCATCTGGGTAAAATCACAAGCTGACTCCGATATTGCTAAATATTTATACTGTCAAATACACACAGACATCCAGATGAAAAGAGGCATTCATTAGAAATTCTCTAGCTTGTCAGTTTAAAGATGTAGATTAGAGCAAAACCTCCCACTACGGTTCTGTGAGTGCTCAGGAAAAGTCTATATTTAGTCATCGTGAGCAATAAATATCATCATATTGCCTCATTTAGGTAAATACAGAATAAATATTGTCAGGGTTATGTAAACCGACCCCGGTCCAGAGTGTCTTACAAGGGTAAATCCCAGGATATTAATAGAAGGCTGGTAAGATTTGCAGCTATTGCTTTTTCTTATGCCACGCACTTAGCACTTAGTTTTACCCAATTCACTAACATCTGAACGTGTGTTACAATTTGTTTAGGGGTTTTGTGGAATAACCTACATAATAATGTTCTGTGTATCAAGACAAGATACACTTATTGGAGTTGTACAAGCTATGGCTTCTCTCTGGGTGTAAGGTTTAGATCTAGGGTTGAGGCTTGACCCAAAGGATCTCAAAGCTGGGTCCATCTCCACTAAACTCTGACAATCTGCTATCAGCACTCTGGAAAGCTGCATCTGCTGACAAACGTGTGTAAAGGTAGCCTTGCTTTGCAACCATTCAAGTAAATGACCCATACGCCATTCTATCGTAACCGCATACCTTGTCATAAATAAGTTGTCTCCGTTGGCAGTCCATGTGCCTGAACTGAAATCTGCCTGGTGTAGATATCATTCTTCTTGTACGGCCGAAAACTGGCTTAAAAGAAGATGTGTGGAGGGGGCCGCTAGCCCAACCCCTCTCTGGTCTCGCCACGGCCCCGTATCAGGAAAGTGTCGAAGATGGGGAGAAACACCAATTGTGCAAAAATGTATTTGCAAGTGGTTTTTAGAAAGTCACAAACACGTTTGTGACTTTTCTGGGCCAGAAAACTGTTGCACAATAATGATAAATCAAGCCCTATGTATTTATCAGCCAAAGGTACAGAATCATTTTTTTGTTTTTTAATTCCATCTCTAGACTATATATACTGTACAAAAATGTGAATAGAATGTGACTTTTTTATCTCAGGATCAAATAAAAGAACCCAGTTTGCCATAAATGCAGATGATCGTCAGCTGAACCTGCCAGTTTCTGTGGGACCAGGCAACCATCTAAAATATATATGGGGTTGTACTGACTTCCCTTACAGCAGGAATGGTCTATTGTATTGAGCATATCGGATCCTTTTGTTCTCAGCAGAGATAAACTGCTAGATATGCCTAGCAATGGCTTACTCCTCTCTCCCGGTTGAGTCCACATGTGCTGACCAGACCTGTGTATGGGTGGGTCAGAAGAGATAACTGTCAGCTATCTAAAATGTATAGTCAGACTAAGACTTTAATACCATTGGGTTTGCAATAGGACATCCAAATTTGACATGAAGAAGTGCACACTAATCCAGTACATCTATTTGAGAGGACCAGGCAAGACCCTCATGAATGCAAGGAAACATTAGTTCAACTAGCCAGATGTAAAGTCCAACTCTTGTCGAAGTCCCACCAGAGTCAGTTTCTTACGAGTTCAGAAGAAGATAACCTATTGGACCCTATTGATCATATGTCTTATGTACTGAATAGTAACAGCATAGTGTATGATATGAGGTAAAGTGGACATGTACTCATTCTGTATAGATGGAAGGCAGTCTCCCAGAATCATTTCTTGTGGTGTATCCAAGGAACCTGACTCTGACCCTGAATGAACCCTTGAATGCAATGAAACATCAATTAGTTCAACTAGCCAATGTAAAGTCCAACTCTTGTCTAAGTGCCACCAAACTTGTCCAGATCCCACCAGAGCTAGTTTCTTATGAGCTCAGAAGAAGATAACAAATTAGACCCTATTGATCATGTGTCCTGTATACTCAATAGTAACAGCAAAGTGTATGCTAAGAGGTAAAGTGGATGACATGTACATGTTCTGTATAGATGGAAAACGGTCTTCCAGAATCATTTCTTGTGGTGTATCCAAGGAACCTGCCTCCGACCCTGAATGAACCCTTATTATTATAGTATTTCTTTGCGTTGTTATATTTGTTGTTCTTAAGTAATGAGCAGCGATAATTATTTCCATTCTTGTGTTTGTCTTTAACTTGGTGAGCAGTCAGGACATTTCATTGAAGTTCTAGAGAATTACGGCACTCGGCAAAAGATGTTTAATTACACCCACATTTTTAGATTACTAATTAACATCTCTTTATATAACTAAATATCTCTAATTAATCATCAAATCATAATCAGTAGACTAATTAACTTCAAACTTGACTGTCAACAGAAAATCTATGTGACTATCCAACATCATTAATTACTATTATAATCAACACAGCTCCTTGTGGGATTTCTCAGAAGACGACTGTGCTTTATACAGCAACTTACTCTCGTTGAAGCATTAATATTTGTAACCTGCTAATAACACAGATCATTAATGAATTATATTGACCTATTTGACAAGCTGCCAGTGATATGCCTACAAAGACAAGATATTTCTGGTGCGTAAAATGGAGGGAGAGGAAGTTTGAGTATTTACTGTCCACATTTTTTTTGCTTTATTATATAAAGGTAACCATGTTAGAATTAATATGACAAAGCCGTGAGATATGATCCACATTCCAGCTGGAAATTTGCTTTAGTATTGTATTCTTTTCTTACCATTAAAGGGCACCTGTCAGCAGATTTGTACCTATGAAACTGGCTGACCTGTAGCATGTGCTCTTGGCAGCTGAAGGAATCTGTGTTGGTCCTATGTTCATATGTACCCGCATTGCTGAGAAAAAATAATGTTTTAATATATGCAAATATGTCTCTAGGTGCAACAGGGGTGTTGCTGTTACTTTGCTTAACTTTGTTTGCAACTGCCATGCCCTCTACACTTTTATTGACTTTAGGAGAAATCAGGGCCAGGTGTGATCAAATTTTCACTGCCTGGCCCTGTCAATCAAAGTGGAGAGGGTGTGGCAGTTGCAGAGAGAGCAGAGCTTCTAGGAGTAATGGAAATGCCCCTGTTGCTCCTAAAGGCTCATTTGCATATATTAAGATTTAATTTTTCCTCAGCAATGTGGCCACATATGAACATGGGACCAACACAGATGCCTTCAGCTGCCAAGAGCACATGCAACAGGTCAGCCAGTTTCATAGCTACAAATCTGCTGACAGATGTCCTTTAAACCTCCTAGACACAGCAGGAGTCAGTATGGTGGACATGGAGTCTCCCATGGCTCCATACTACAGACACCTGGACAGCAAGACATTTTTCTGTTCAGTTTTTGCAAAATGTAGCAGAAAAAAAACTCTGTAAATCTTGGAATTATGCAGAAGTACGGTATGACCTCAGAAATCTAAATAGATGCCCAATTTTGACCGCATAACACAAAGAACGTAGTATGGCTGTGTACATGAGGCCTACCACACAAAATAATTTATATTGTAGAGATAATTTTATATAGCCCATTTCTGCCCACATTCATGACATGATGAGTCTAATTTACCAACCTTCTTCTATATACTGCAGAATTTGTTTATTTTATTGGAATGACTCTTCTTCTTTTGTCGTCACAACCATCTCTCATGCTTAATCATGCAGTGCTATGGAAGGTGTGCTGTAAGTAATGTAGTGTCCATTCCATCCTATCCACTGATCTCCCCATGGCAGCGGTGCTATTACTGATAAAATTCCCATTTAGTCTAGAGTTTTTAAAAGAGAAATTGACAATTTGAGTTATAGAGTAATATTTCTTGAAATGGTTTCCAAGAGCTCTTTCTGTAACGCCCAGTTATTTCAGTGCCAGCCCCCTCTATATTCATGAATGATCACAGGACTGGTCTGTTCCGGGTGTCTATCAGTTGGTAGGCCCCCCACATCAAACTTCTATGTCTGATTTGTTACTAAGGGCATTGTGAGAACCATTCAACAGCTAAATAATAAACTATGGATGACCAATCACAGAAACGCATGAACGCTACCTTGTGCATTATCACTAAAATCAAGTGAAAAAGACATTCAGCACATTGAAATGTCCAAGGCATGACGCTGAAATGTGATACTTTGGCTTGTGGATTAATTATTAGATGAACATCTTGATGATGGATATATCTGCACATTTTCCAGCTGCAGTCTACTAGTAGAGCTGTGGCTACAGTAGCGTCTTCGTGTTGGGCACCTCATCACTGTATGGTGATATGTATTGTCAGAAGCACATGAGAATGAGGATCCTTCTGTCTTAAACCTGTCTGGATGAGGACTGACAGCTTCGCCTTTACAGTAGTTAATGAAATGAAGTTGTCAAGTAGTGCAGCAATGCTGAGGAAGCCCCACTTGGACTAGCTCACGCCATTTACATTTTTTTCACTGCCAGTCAGTGGAAGCTTAAAACACATCTGCTTTGAGCAGGAAATATTTCCTATATTACATTACATTGTGGTACATTGTATGGATGTTTACAGACTTCTTTTATTTACCGTACATACCTCTCCTTCAGTAGGTAGGTGATCTTAAAGCCAGCTTCACCAAGCATAATAGGAGCATGATCTCCTGAACTAACAGCCTCATAAGGACCTACAGTATAACATTCTTAGTTTAGGTGACCAAACCCATGGTTGGTTTGGAATTTTTGGCTATAATATAGGTGCAGAAATGTGCTCATAATATACTAGCTGTCTAGACTAGCTGTCGATGAAGAGGGCAATTCCCATATTAACGCACGTATCCTTCTCAGCTAAACAAGGATGATTTTACTATGGAGCATGAGCAGTTGTAAGACATCTTATGGTGCTTCATTTTTATCATGAATGCAGTCCAGACTGTCCAATATATTGTTCCCATACTCAGCAGTTAGATAAGCGTCTACCAACCAGAGACACAAGTGATTTATCATTCCTTATGTTCCAGACTATTGGCATGAAAAACTCAGGCGCACACTATTTTTGTGCAAATAAAATGAACCAAATTTGTCAAGCAACATGCACCCTTTGATATACTTGGTGCAACTTTTGTCAATGCAGATGAGAGAAAAACTGACTTTCAATAAGTCTCTTCGTGATAAGTTTCCCCAAAAGTATTCATGGAATGCAGTAAAGGCAAATTTACACATGTTGACAGAACAGGCAATTATTGGGAAGGGTCCATTCCTTCCTGATAACTGCCTGCTTGTTAGTGGAGGAAAGAGCTGTGTTTATATGCTGCGATTACCTCCACTGTATGGGGACAAGGAATGGCATATAGATTTATTCTTTCTGGGAAGCAGATCGCCGTTCACACAGCACTATTTGCTGCCCAGAAACGAAGAATTGAGGCAGAATTACACTGGACAATTGTCAGGCCAATTATCAGGATTGAACATTAGTATGGACACTCCTATGGACACCCATTAATTGACCTGTGTAAAAGTGCAGAAGATCAGTCGATGAACGATCAAAGCGATAATTACCTACTCGGTTGGCACATGTAAATGCAGAGTTAAAGGGGTTATCCCATGAATAATGTCAAAAATAAAAATCAGACATTATATAGTACATGACAACCTCTTTCTAATAAAGCTAGAACCAGCCCTGTACCTCACATGGATCCAGAGATCTCCACATTTATTGCTCTTTTAAATTTATATCAAGCTGAAAGCTCAAGGGTAGTGTCTTTCTGCTGTAGATATGGGGGCGTGTCCATGCTCTACCTATCACAACTCAGGAGGTAGCGAAAGAACAAAACTGAGCATGTGTGGCCTTCTCAGTGAGCAGGTCAAAGAAATAAGAAAAATAACAAACAGCAGGTGGTGCTATACAGATAGATGTTATTGAATAACTCAGTGGCTATGCTAAATTTTTAATTACATACAATTACAAAAGTATTCAGATCCAGGTGCTGGTTTGAAAACTGTAGAATATTTTTCGTGGGTCAACCCCTTTAAGTGTCTTCAGAAACAATCTGCTGCACCATTAAATGGGCCGATGTTTGTACTAACGTTCATTCCTGATAATGAGCCCAACAATTGCCCCATGTAAATCCCCCCAAATGGGGTTGTCTAGGATTTATATATTGATGGCCTGTCCTCAGGGTAAGTTATCAATATCAGACTCACAGAACCCCGGCTGATCAGCAGTATGAAGAGGCTGTGGTTCTCTGAGAGCTTAAGCCACTTCCTAGGCCATGTGGTGTCATGTTCATCAATTCAAGTGAGTGGGGCTGAGCTGCTATACCAAACCCAGCCTTTGTATGGCATATGGCGCTGTGTTTGGAAAACTGTGAGGAGGCCTCTGGGTTCAACAGAGTGCTGCAGTCTCCTCAAACAGCTGATTTTCGAGGGCTCCAAGAGTCGAACCTCCACCGATCTCATATTGATGACCTATACTGAGGATAGGTAATTAATATCTAAATCCCGGAGAAAACCTTTAACATTATCCTGTAATAGTTGTTCAGCATTAGAAGCAGGGCCACGCCTGTCCATGGACTGGGTCTATTATTGCAGCTCATCTCTATTTGGGTGAATGAGGCTTAACAGCAATACCAGACACATCCCAGGTGCTAGCTACTGAGGCCAGTGATTGGCCATGTCACCACTGCAGCCAAGTAAATAGAGTCCAGTGTGGAGGTCTGGAATAGTGGGTCCGGAATGGGAGGGGGAGTAAATGGGTAGATAATTATTACGTTATCAAATGTTAATATATCCCAAGTTTTGTGCCCAGCTTTGACAATCCCTTTAATGTCTGTGGCCACTAGAATATCATATATGGCTGTAGCTGAGCTGAGCAGTTGTCTGTGACAAATATCTGTAATACTTCAGTCTATTATACCACAGGCACACCCTCTCCCCCGGCTCCGATCTCTCATATATATATGTGCTCCAAGACACGCGTCTTTCTTTAGACACTGACAACCACCCCTCCGTCACTCTCCTCCACAAAGACATCATTCAAAGTGTCTTAGGTGTCGTAAACAGCTTAAAAAGAAAAGTCTCAGCTACTTGATAGATATGGAGCATGTCTCCTGAGAGCATATTTTCAGGAGCATCATACTCCAGTTTTACAGCTGAGAAACATTGACTAATCTGTCCCAGTGACATGATGGTGCTCCACAGAATCAGTGAAAAGAAAAACTCGGCTCTGACGCATCTTTTTCGGGCTAAAGGATGCACACAGTACAAGGTGTAGATTATATAAAGTTTTTAGCTTGGTGTCACAGGTTCATATATGAGTCTTGGAAGCCCCAGGTATCTTTTTCTGGTTAGATTCTAAGGCTACACCAATGTTTCTGTATGCTGGATAATTATGATTACCATTAGCACATTACCCTTTGGCCTTGGGATAACAGATTGAGTAGCAGTTTTTTTTTTCCAACCTGCTTTGCTGAATGACATATGTCAAAGAAAAAGTCTATAGTTTACCCTGCAGGTGGCCCAGGGGTCCTGGATAAAATGGGTTGTATGCATAGGTTATGACTTATTTGCTAAAGAGGTCATTTGGAAGAGCCTCCAGGCAGCAGCTGCCCTTTTGTACCTCAGTAACAAAATCTGGAAACATAATCTTTGTCAGACAGGTGACCTTAAAAAAAAATGGTGCAATTAGTCACTTCAGAGTAAATTCCCAGCATATTGGGAGAAGTCAATAATTTATATACGAACACAAATTGTGCGGAAGGGAGGATGATGGCTGCTGATGGGCATGTTACTTGTGTAAGTTACCTCTTGAGGGATTCTTCATTTCCATCTCCACTCTACATTGTGTTTTACATGTATAAATTGGTTGTGGCTGAATAGGAAGCTAATTAAACAGTGGAACCAAGCAATGTGCATGGTCATGAAAAAGATAATCAGGTCTTCATGGTATAAATAGGATTAATAGCCATGGGGCATGTGTATCTAGATATAAACGCTGCCATTTAGTCGCCTTTCATAAAAAAACAAAATCTATTTCACTTTTTATTGCAAATAAAAGAAAGCATCTATGGGATTTAGGTAAATTACTTTGATGGCTGGAAACTGACAATCAGCATCCTGGTATTTTAGGTGATTCATTTATATGAAAGAATTTTGCCTCAATCGTAAATATACTCATTATTATCTAGTAACTTACTATGACCTGCCTGAACAGGGCACAATAGTCACAATCCTTACATCCATTGCCCTGTACTGTAGCAATAATAGTAATAATAATAATAAAAATATTTAGTTTCTATTGCTTCTGGTGGTCTCAGTTTGACTTAAGGTTAAAGTGGCACAACCATCTGGGATATTTATGGCATATTCACAGGATATGAGATTATTTCAGTGGTCAGCATGTAATACTGCAGGGTGAACCTATAGCCAGATACCTGCTCTCTCAGTAATATCATGATTGCCAGCTGACCCAGCTTATGTTTAGAAAGGGGTCATGTTGGTGAGACAGCCCCTGACAGTGCCTCCCATTACCTTGTTGAACTTCTCCACATAATCTAGTACGGTTTTCCCCACCCCCCAAGCTTCCCTTCCTGAGCAATTGGTGTCAGCACTTTTGGCTACCAGTATACTGCTCAGACCATGCATTTTCACAGCAACGTGATTCTCCATGGAAAGTGAGCCAAATCGCTGAGATGATCCGCACTGATTGGACAGCATCAGAGCTCTGGTTTACTTGTCAGTGCATGGCCGGAAAGGCATATGGGGAACTGAAATTATCAGCATTGATTGTTCAGCAACGGCAGGTCTAGGAGAAAGAAAAATACACCGAAATCAATGGAGCGGCGTCCTGTAGTTGAAGGATGTGACGTGTCCTCTTAAAAAACTGGCATCAAATACTGTATTGAGGAACCAAAATGCAAAACAATGGGGGCAGGGATATTTAACATAGGTACGTCTTCTATACTGTGTATGTGATACCTCTATAAAGATCTGCTTCCACTTAGCATCATTTTGGAAACAGAATTATAAGACCGACATAAAAAGTAGTAGTTTAACATGTAAAAAACATCAGAAAACATGAACATCTTCACACGCTGTTACTGTTTAAAGGTACTAGCACTGGTTCTGTGATTATCTGATGCTTTTAGAGATGTTGGGAGATACAGGGCAGTAGATGGATGACTTCTTGGTACTAGGAAGTGTGGTCCAGTCCAATTAGGTGAGCAGCGAGAGCCACTTACAGTGATCATTGCCAATAGGGGAATTGATTAGAAAGTGTTAGACATAAAACAAAATATCACAAAATGGACCCTATGGACCCAATTTAAAAACAGTGTTCTGCGAGAAGTTGTAGAGTTTCTACCTTAATGGAACATTTAACACTTTCTTTTCATGTAGTGATTTTTATCTGTTTTCTATAAGAAAACACATTCATTCAGTCATTTGCACACTCCTGTACATTATCAATTAGCTAGTATACATTGTTGCAGATTTTTCAATGTTTATTTTTGCACGTGCTTCATACAGTGTTTACAAGATAGAGAAAATAAATTAAAATGAACATAAAATCCCCCCAGAAGACCACTACCAATAACCAATGGTCCAAGAACCTAACTGTAAATTAGCAAAATGAACTGTATGACAAACAAAATATCTATTTTAGAGTAACAGTCACAGGATTGGTGGGGGTCCGACTGCTGGGGCCTCTAACGATTACAAAAACTGGGGGCAAACGGGGGATCTATCTGGCAGTCCTGTAAAGTTAAATAGAAAAGCTGCATGTGTGTGTGACCACCACTTCATTGAAATGGGGGAACACAGAGCCCTATTCTTGTGATTCCCAGGAACCCCAGTGCTAGGATCCCTGCCGATCAGACCCATACCCCCTGTCCTGTGCAGATGGTATAAATGTTTGTAATGGGACAACCCCTTTAACTAGATTGTTGAAAAAGGCTTATTTATTTTTTATATTTGTGTTTGATTTATAAGTACAAGCCTAAAATATATATATAATACTCCTTACTTTATTGAAGCAAATGAAGAGACATTCCATATGTGCCTATAGACATTCCATATGTGCCTGTGTACACTCCATATGTATAAATGAGGCAAAGTACTGCATGTATGCATAAAACTACACTGTGCATTCCTTCATCTATGTCAATGAAGGGACCCTCTGTTTGTTGATACTACACAGACACGTTCAGCTTATTGAAATTACATATATACAATGTAAGAATATTGCAATATGATCTACTGATTAGAAGCAATACAGGTGTAGCAACTGAGTCCTTTACATCAGTGGGATCGATACATGGTTATAACGCATTCCTGGTATACAATTAAAAACCTTCAGTATTGCAGACCAGTATAAGAGGTACCATACTGAAATACTGTGACCATATTAAAAGGACTAATATCCAGGACATACATGGCCACAACGCTTTGGTTATACAATTAAAGAACACTATTAACATATGCAATACTAATCTCAAGCGACAGTATATTGTTACATACCAACATCTATGGCATTATAACCAAAATCTGTGATGCTGCAATTAATACTTGGGATAATACCTTAAAACACTAACGGTTTATACTAATGGTCTATACCAAATTGTACTAGGAGAAAAAATAACGTGTATTTTATGACACTATGACACAACCATAACTATAGCTATACATCATCGGATGAACTAACAACTGAGTATATCATCAGGGGATTGTGGCTTGATGTTAATGTAATTCTATTTTAATGTAATTATATTTTTATATTTTTATTTTTACTTCATTGTATATTTTTTACACAGTAGAATTTTTTTCTACCCTTTTTTATCACTTTGTGCACAGAAATAAATATATCTATATACTCCAGTTAAGAGTGCCTGACTATTTACATATTATGGATATACACACATACATACACTCAGCTTTATAATACAAACACAGTACAGACTACAGTAAGCTGCGAGGAGACCCTGGGACTCACTGAACTACCTTAATCTCTTCAAACAGCTGATCGTGGGGGTGCTGTGATTGGGAACGCCACCAATCTCATACTGATGACCTATTCTCAGGACAGGAAAACCACTTTGAAATATGGATTTTAATTGGATAGGGCTCATATAGGATGGTTAGCCTTTGGATAGATTGACAAAGGAGAGTGACCTTAGAGTAGTGGAAGGAGAGGTAGGTGAGCCATGACTGATTACATATTTGGTTTTGCTTTTTCTGTTTTTCCCTTCATAAAGAAGCCTAGGAGGCCTTGTCTTTGAACCCATAATTGGACCAAGTAACTGTGTGAGCCCAGTAAAGGACATGCAGTTCTTGAGCTGTGACTACAATAAGTGTGCATGTTCATACACAACTGGTTCCAAAGAGTTTATCATATGTAACCATAAGAAATCCAGTATTGGTTTTATTTTGGAATTGTGTTAGAATGAAAAGGGCTGTCCAGTTTAGAAAATATGAAAAATGTTTATATTTCTTATTAAGGGGTTCCTTCTCACTAGGTAAGTAGAGAGTAGAGTGTGGTTAAAAAGACTCTCTTGTTCTAGAGAACCTGTCCTGCATTACACAAACAGCTCATAGATTTGAATGGGCATTGTGTAATTCTTAAAGGGTTTTTACCAGAATCATAACTTATTGCCAATCTACAGGATATGAAAGCTGTCTGAGTGCTGGGAGTTCCCACCAGTCACAAGAATGGGGGTCCTGTGTCCGGTGGCAGTCCTAAGTATATGCTACCGCTCAACTCAATTTCTATTGGACTGACTTGGCTTCTTTAGTCCTTTAGACGTTTAATGGAGCTGCAGCTCGTATGTCCGACCTCTACTGCGTTCAAAAGCAAACAAATAGAAGTTATCCAAGTGGACAACCCCTTTAACAAAAAATGGACAGATGAACACTCCTGAAGCATATTCATGATGTTTGTATTCAGTGATCTCCTTCCATCATATATGAGATACAGTTCCTATAAATGCTGAGATGAATCTGGGTCTCTTTTATACTGCATAAAGGACATAGCTTTGTGCACTTGTGCTTTTTCTGCTACAATAATAACTCAAGATCAATAATTCAGCAGCCAAATAAAGCACAATGTGCAGTAATTAGGTGTAATAAAGCAAAAATGTTCTCTGTATTTGCATAGTAATAAATGGGCCTATTTCATGTTTTCATCTAATATCAACGGGATGCTTTCATAGTTTATGTACATAAGCAGCCAGTGAGATATAAAAATATATATATTGCTTTGTGTCATGTTTGACAGTTGCATCTAATACCCTTACCTTAGCTCAAATTTGTTCAGGGGGTTCAGTTTCTAATTAAACCATTTCAATAGAGTAGTGTGAAATACTAGCTAAACCTTTGACAGGCTGCAATTCACAGTACAACCAATGGGTGGCTGCACTTAAACTTTGGGATTGATGTCTTGTGATACACTATCATGAAATCATGATTTAAAGAAGAAAAAAAAAAGAAGCCGGTCATCTTGCGCTTCCGATATTCTCATGAACATCTACAGTACATAATAGCACAATATTACTGTTATTGATTAAAATTTCTAATATATTCTTTTAGGTTATCTAAAACAAAACTTCAGCTTTTCTATGTTGGTACATACCTGAAGCTTGAGAAACCAGTTTTGTTAATGAGCTCCATTTAGACATCCCTCACTGCTCAGTGCCCTAAGAGTAACATTGGTAAGAAGAGAAGATTGGTAAAGGAGGTGTTATGGATCAGTGAGTGTGGACTGTGCTAACTAACCGACTTGGCTTTGAGCTCCCCTGGTATTCACCCTTTAACCCCTGTACAGGGATCTTGGCTTTACTACAGGAAAGCAACCAGACTGCTACCTCCTAGGATAGTCCCGGCGTAGGTGGCAGCAGACCCAATAAAGTCAGGTACTATGGTGCAAGTATTGGGAGCTCAGGAAACAAAAACTCCAGACAAACCACATAGAGCAATTTGAACAGTAACTAAAGCTTAAATACATGTTGTGAGATCCAGACTGCACATGGGCAGATGAATGGAGACACAGAATAAACCATCGGGCTGGGTGGTAGTGAAGACACAGGCAGGGGAAACTGGATACTTGACAAGACATGAACAAGAAAGTTCAGAGAGTTTGGACAGAGTTACTTATACACGAACAGAGCTGAAACTGGAAGTTGCTGAAGCACAGGCAGAAATAAACGCAGGATTAAAAAAAAAAAAACAATCGTAGAAGCACTAGACTTCAAATCCTTCGGTTGTTCACCAGAAACCTTAAAGCTCAGGTACCCTATGCATGGAGAGGGTGCCTTAAATACCTAGGGTGCCCCAACCACTGGCTGGAAAAAAATATGGAAACTCACACACTGTCCCTTTAGAAGGCCAGCGGTGAACGTGCCCAAAGGGAACAGAGGCTGGAGCACTAAACAGAAGCATGGTGGGTAATGCAGTGTCTGTGCCCACAGAGGCAGGCATGGCAGTGGCGTGGGTTTTGTGCCTGTATCTGCACAAACCCATCTATGCCCGTGTCAGCCATAAATCTCTTCGTAGTACGATGTTCACACTTACGTTTTCGTGAAATATCTAATGTTTTCATACTTTGTCCAAGGCATTGCACTATTTGATACTTTTTGGCAGCAGAGAGATCCTTTTTCTTTCTCATATTGCTTTAAACCTGTGGCCTGCTTAATAATGTGGAACGCCCTTCTTAAAGGGGTTCTTTGGGAATTAAGAAAATAAAAATACTTAAATATAATCCCAAATACCTTTCATTAGTTATAATGGCTTGTTTTGTCTAGGGAGCAATCATTAGGAAAAATAAAATGGCCGCCATCCTATTAGTACACAGAAAACCTGTCCTAATCACACAGGAGGACACGTTACTTCAGAGCAGTGAGCCAAAGAGCAGCCTCATCTTCTATGATCCTGAATACAGTTTAATATGATCTTCAGCTAAATCTCTAAATGGCGTTCATGAGGAGGAGGGTGGGGGTGATGTGGATAATGTGCAGCTGCTCTTGTATGCAGTTTCCATTACCACAGTCTGTCCTGTCTGTCCTTCATGTCTCCTCATGAACTCCATTCCTACTGAGATTTAGTTAAAGTTCTTATCATCTGTATTCAGGATCATAACCCCTGACAAGTAGAGAGAAGGATGAGGCTGCTCTTTGGCTCAGTCTTGTGAAGTAAGATGTCCTCCTGTGTGATTAGGACAGGTTTTGTGTGTATTAATAGGACGGCAGCCATTTTGTTTCTCTTAATAATTGCTCCCTAAACAAAATGAGCCATTGTAACTAATGAAAAGTATATGGGAATATATTTACAATAAAGTAATATTTAAGTATATTCATTTTCTAAATTCCTGGAGAACCCCTTTAAGTAGTTTTCCTTCAATTGGGCCCACCAGGAAAATTATTATCACAGGTATATGAGATTGATTTCAGTGATCCAAAGAGGCCTGATACACAATTCCCTCCATGAGTTTAATTGAAAAACCAAAAATTACATAATCATTTAGAAAGCGGTGTACATAGTTAACATATACACTCACCGGCCACTTTATTAGGTACACCATGCTAGTAACGGGTTGGACCCCCTTTTGCCTTCAGAACTGCCTCAATTCTTCGTGGAATAGATTCAACAAGGTGCTGGAAGCATTCCTCAGAGATTTTGGTCCATATTGACATGATGGCATCACACAGTTGCCGCAGATTTGTCGGCTGCACATCCATGATGCGAATCTCCCGTTCCACCACATCCCAAAGATGCTCTATTGGATTGAGATCTGGTGACTGTGGAGGCCATTTGAGTACAGTGAACTCATTGTCATGTTCAAGAAACCAGTCTGAGATGATTCCAGCTTTATGACATGGCGCATTATCCTGCTGAAAGTAGCCATCAGATGTTGGGTACATTGTGGTCATAAAGGGATGGACATGGTCAGCAACAATACTCAGGTAGGCTGTGGCGTTGCAACGATGCTCAATTGGTACCAAGGGGCCCAAAGAGTGCCAAGAAAATATTCCCCACACCATGACACCACCACCACCAGCTTGAACCGTTGATACAAGGCAGGATGGATCCATGCTTTCATGTTGTTGACGCCAAATTCTGACCCTACCATCCGAATGTCGCAGCAGAAATCGAGACTCATCAGACCAGGCAACGTTTTTCCAATCTTCTACTGTCCAATTTCGATGAGCTTGTGCAAATTGTAGCCTCAGTTTCCTGTTCTTAGCTGAAAGAAGTGGCACCCGGTGTGGTCTTCTGCTGCTGTAGCCCATCTGCCTCAAAGTTCGACGTACTGTGCGTTCAGAGATGCTCTTCTGCCTACCTTGGTTGTAACGGGTGGCAATTTGAGTCACTGTTGCCTTTCTATCAGCTCGAACCAGTCTGCCCATTCTCCTCTGACCTCTGGCATCAACAAGGCATTTCCGCCCACAGAACTGCCACTCACTGGATGTTTTTTCTTTTTCGGACCATTCTCTGTAAACCCTAGAGATGGTTGTGCGTGAAAATCCCAGTAGATCAGCAGTTTCTGAAATACTCAGACCAGCCCTTCTGGCACCAACAACCATGCCACGTTCAAAGGCACTCAAATCACCTTTCTTCCCCATACTGATGCTCGGTTTGAACTGCAGGAGATTGTCTTGACCATGTCTACATGCCTAAATGCACTGAGTTGCCGCCATGTGATTGGCTGATTAGAAATTAAGTGTTAACGAGCAGTTGGACAGGTGTACCTAATAAAGTGGCCGGTGAGTGTATAGTACATTTAATGTCAGCCCCATTGCAAAGATTCTATTTCTTCTTATAGGTTTGCTGCTTGTGGGATGTAAGCTCTCCTATGAGTCTTCTTCCTTCATTTAACCCTTTTACCTTGTTCTTTATCGAAGCCTTGCAGGTACTCTGATCACAGATTGACAACAGGCAGGTCTGGACTTTACTACATGAACTCATTACGGGAGGTGATTTATAATTTATGAAGTAAATTATATCCTATTTATTCTTCAGTGTAAATTCTTATTATGCACCAGATGACACATAACCTCTAAAGTGCATGGGCTTAGCTTTAATTTATAACATTTTTCATCATGTGCCGTCCATGACATCAAATTCCCCAAATTCTCTTCTCTCACCAGTGTACTAAACCTATAAGTATTGACAAATTATTGTAATTATACACACTTCTGCTAATGCTTCTCCAATAAACCGTCTTGTAGACTTATAAATTGAGTTTAATAGGTTGAGAATTCAATAAATACGCCAGAGCGTAGAAAAGACATGAGCCATCCAGCTCAGCAGATGGGACAGGTCTCAATTCATGTTCTTGGCTCCGTTTGGGGCATTTAAATAAGCAGTTGGCAAGCTCCTACCCTCCTGTACCAAGGCCCTACGTCTACAAAGATGATCCAATGTGAAGGTTACTGAAATTTCATTGAAATAGAGCCCACAACCTTTCGCAGCCATCTGTGCCAGGCGATTGTAACCAAAGTGCCCCGTCTCATCATCTTTTCTTTTGTTCTGAGAGCAGTGATGATGTATGAGAATGACGTCCTGGTAGTAATAGTGCACGGTAGAATGTGACCGTATTAAGCGTGGAATACGTTGTAAATCTCTGGTGGATGCCCCTTTTGTAAGGTGACAGCTTCCTCACTACGTAAGGAAAAGATCCGGCGTCTTGTATTCTGTGCAGTATATCAAGCATGTTCTGGGGAAAGGCACTTAATCATTTGGAAACAATAAGAGTGCTGCTCCTTCTAGAATGTTAGACTGGTAATAATTGTATTACATTGTTGTCAGTTTTTATTATTTTCACGAGTGGGTGTTACTTGCTAAATGCAGGAAAACTGAAGTCAGTGAAGTGACTAGTTTTAGCATTGCCTGCTTCAAAGGCGCCTGAAAATTTGCATTCAAATTCATCAGAAGTAATTCTGTTAGGAATCACACGGTGCTAAGTGCAGCCGCTGTAAATCCACACGACCGGAGACGTCAGAATAAGCCTGTAGTGATCCGTGGCGTAATTGTAATATTGTAGCAGTACGTGGCAAACAACTGCATTGAATAAAATGCCACCATTAGTTAGAGGCTGGCATGATAATTGCCTTTTTTAATTCCTGTGGAAGCTCTGAATTCCTCAGAGTGCAGATGACTCCATAAATAAAGTTGTTTTATTTTATGCAGCATTAAGAATTTAATACAGGTTTTTATTTAGTGTGAGGACACAAAGTGGACAAAAGCTCATAAACGTACTGACTTATTTATTTCCTTCATATTTCTAATTTGTATGTTCTGGTTTCTGTTTTTATACTGATTACCTAGGAGGGGGATGATGCTACTTTTACATTGTTTCGTTAGTGATTTCAAGCAGAAAGCAGCAGAGCAAATTACATCTTTGTATCTGCTGTAGTGTTAAAAAAAATTAACCAGTTCAAGAACAGATTGGAATTATATTTCTATGGAAAAAACTATACCACTGTCTAATCATCCATTTTAAGTTAGTAAATTTGTTATATTTTGACAAGTAATATGCAAAAATAATTGAATACAGGATGATCTGCAATACTTATTATATTGATAAAATACCAAAAATAAATAACTAAAATCATTTTATTTGGGGACACATACCTTACTTAATAAAAGGAATCTGTCACCTCTGAAACATGCCTCAAACTAGAGCAAGTGGTGCAGGGGCGCGCTGGCAGCTTAAAGTGGCCCTGGAAAAACTACTAACAATGGCCCCGTTTTGAAGTTGCGTCCAAATTTATGGAAGGCAGGGCCAGCAATACCTTATTGTGGCACATTATACCACCCCACCAGAGCCAAATACCACAGTCCATCACAAAATACTGCCTGCAGCAAAAAATACATACTTCCACTGGCCGGCCGTGAGGAGGGCCCAGGAGGCCCCCTGGGAATCGGCCCAGCAGGATCATTTCCTGTAAGTTCTATGGCCAATCCACCCCTGAAGCGGGGTATATTGTAAGTGATGCAGACTCCGGTTACGTAACTTTTATTATTATACTTGTGTTCCTATGTTTCAACAAACCAGTAAAATGTATTGAGAGGACTCCTCTCAGAGTCCTCTCCATTATGTGTGTGAGCTCAGGAGTCCTCTCAATGCATTTTACCGCTGGTTTGTTGGAACACAAGCGAGTATGAAGATAAAAGAAGATAAAAATTACATCACTGGACGCATCACTTACTCTATTCACTGCTTACTCTAGCTTGGGGGTGTTTCGGAGCTGACTGATTCCCTTTACATAGAAGATCAGAAAAAAAGTGTTATGTTGTTGAACTCCAGCTAACATATTTTTCACGATTGCCATATGGAAAATAGCATTTTCCCAATTTTATTAAACAGAGCTTTTAAAATTGGTACAAATATTAAAATTGATAGTAACATATTTAGAATTGTGATTGACCTATATGCAGCATGGATATGTCTGTAGCTAAGAGGCCTATAAGGATCCGATATTAGGATGATTTTCATGCCAATTGTCTGATTGGTGGCCCATAAAATTGTGTCGCATGTCAGCCAGTAGACCTGCAAATGCTTGTTTATCAGCTGATTTGCATCTTTTATCAAAATTAACCCCTTCCCGCCCAGCGCCGTACATGTACGGCACTTCAGGAAATGACTTCCCACCCAGCTCCTGCACCTGCCCGATCAGCTGCGGGGGACCAGCTGTGTCCAGTAGCCGGACCCCTGCTGTATGCGCCGGGATCAGTGAAAACACCGATGCCGGCGCATTAACCCACGATGTGCCATGGTCAGCGCCACGGCACATGCGATCTGGGGAGCGGGAAGGGGATGCCATCGGGTCCCCGCGCTGCTGTGACCAGGACCCGATGGCTTGGGTGGCAGCACGATGCCTTCCTTAGGCATCGTGGCTGCCATCCCTGCGAGCCTGTGAGATCCAGCCTCTTGGATCTCACAGGCAGGAAGCGTATTACTGTGTGTAAGGCCTCTTTCACACGAGCGTGATGGATTAGGTCCGGATGCGTTCAGGATGCGTTCAGGAAAATTTGCACCATTTTGCAAGCAAGTTCAGTCAGTTTTGTCTGCGATTGCGTTCAGTTTTTTCCGCGCGGGTGCAATAAGTTTTGATGCGTTTTCTGTGGGACCAGGGCTGTGTGAAAAACACAGAATATAGAACATGCTGCTTTTTTCACGCAATGCAGAAGTGATGCGTGAAAAAAAATGCTCATGTACACAGACCCATTGAAATTAATGGGTCAGGTAGAGCTGGGCGATATGGCCAAAAAAAAATCTCGATTCACGATTTAAATCTCTGTTTTCTTATGTTATTAAAAATATTAAAAAAAAAAAGCCTACTGTGCCCCCATCAGACCTCACATCAGCCCACTGTGCCCCCACCAGACCTCCCATCAGCCCACTATACCCCCATCAGACCTCAGATCAGCCCACTGTGCCCTCATCAGACCTCAGATCAGCCCATTATGCCCCATCAGACCCACATCAGCCCATTGTGCCCATCAGACCCCACATCAGCCCATTGTGCCCCATCAGACCCCACATCAGCCATTGTGCCCCATCAGACCCCACATCAGCCCATTGTGCCCCATCAGACCCCACATCAGCCCATTGTGCCCCATCAGACCCCACATCAGCCCATTGTGCTTCAGACCCCACATCAGCCCAGTGTGCCCCCATCAGACCTCAGATCAGCCCACAGTGCCCCCATCAGACCTCAGATCAGCCCACAGTGCCCCCATCAGACCTCAGATCAGCCCACAGTGCCCCCATCAGACCTCAGATCAGCCCACAGTGCCCCATCAGACCTCAGATCAGCCCACAGTAGTGCCCACTTCAGACCTCAGAACAGCCCACAGTAGTGCCCCCTTGAAACCTCAGATTAGCCCACAGTAGTGCCCCCTTCAGCCCTCAGAACAGTACACTAGGCCACCATAAGAATAAAATAAAAAAATCCCTTACCTGTCCTGCGCCGCGGCTCCGCTCAGGGTCCAGCGCTCCTCAGTCTTCTTCTCCCAGCGCTGCACTGTCACCTGACTGCGTTCAGCGTCAGGTCAGAGTGCGCGCACTACGTCCTGACGCTGTACGCGGTCAGGACAGTGCAGTGTGGCCCCGGAGAAGAAGAAGAGCGCCGGACACCGGAGCGGAGCCGCGGCGCAGGACATGTGAGAGATTTTCTTATTTTATCTGGCGGGCGCCATTTTAGGAAAATCGAGTTCACGATTTTCCTAAAAAATAAAATCGTGAGGCTTTCAATTGGCGAATTAATCGAATTAATTCGATTAATCGCCCAGCCCTAGGGTCAGGATTCAGTGCGGGTGCTATGCGTTCACATCAAGTTAAAAAAAAATGTAAAAAAAAGGAAAAAAAAGAAAAGTAGACATTAGGTATCGCCGCGTCTGTATCGACAAGCTTTATAAAAATATCACATGATCCATCCCGCCAGGTGAACACAGTATAAAAAAAAAAAACTGTGCCAAAACAACCATTTTTTGGTCACCTTCCCTCACAAAAAGTGTAATAGTTGGCGATCAAAAAGGTGTATTTACCCCAAAATGGTACCAATCAAACCGTCATCTCGTGCCGCAAAAAATGAGACCCTACCTAAGACAATCGCCCAAAAAATAAAAAAAATATGTCTCTCAGAAAATGGCAACACAAAAAAAAGATTTTATTCTGTTCAAAAATGCATCTAATGTGTAAAACTTAACAAAAATAAAAATGTTAGACATCTTTGGTATCACCGCGTCCATAACAACTTGCTCTATAAAAATATCACATTATATTTCCCCTCAGGTGAACGCTGTAAAAAACTTTAAAAAAAACTATGACAAAACAGCCATTTATTGGTCACCTACCCTCACAAAAAGTGTAATAGCAGGCGAGTAAAAAGGTGTATTTACCCCAAAATGGTACCAATCAAACCGTCATCTCATCCTGCAAAAAATGAGACCCTACCTAAGACAATCGCCTGAAAATTTTAAAAAAATATGGCCCTCAGAAAATGGCAGTACAAAAACAAGATTTAATTCTGTTCAAAAATGCATCTAATGTGTAAAACTTAACAAAAATAAAACTGTTAGACATATTGGGTATCACCACGTCCGTAACAACCTGTTCTATAAAAATATCACATGATTTGCTCCTTCAGGTGAATGCTGTAAAAAAAAATGTTTTAAAACTATGCCAAAACAGCCATTTTTTGTGACATTGCCTCACAAAAAGTGTAGCACCAAGCGATCAAAAAGTCTTATGTACCCTAAAATGGTACCAATGAAACGGTCACCTCACCCTGCAAAAAATAAGACCCCACATAAGACAATAACTCAAAAAATAAAAAGCAATGGCACCCACAAACCAATCCATCAAAATCTGTGCTGCAAAATCCATATGGCGCTCCTTCCGTTCTGAATTCTGCCATGTGCCCCCACAGCAGTTTACCACCACATATGGGGTGTTTCCGTATTCAGGAGAAAATGGGGAACAAATTATGGGGTGCTTTTACTCCTGTTAGCCCTTGTGAAAATGAAAAATTTGGGGCTAAAGCAACATTTTATTGGAAGAAATGAAACTTCATTTTCACAGCCAAATGTTTCCAAATTCCGTAAAACGCTTAGGGGGTCAAATTGGTCAGTACACCCCTTTATGTATATTATTTGAAGGGTGTAGTTTCCAAAATGGGGTCACTTTTCGAAGGTTTCCACTGTAGGGGTACGTCAGGGTCTCTTCAAATACAAAATGGTGCCTAAAAACCAACCTATCAAAATCTGCCTCCAAAATCCATATGGCGCTCCTTTACTTCTAACTACTGCCACATGCCGATAGAGCAGTTTACCACCATATATGGGGTATTTCTGAAAACTGCAGAATCAGAGTAATGTATATTGAGGTTTAGTTTGCTGTTAGCCCTTGCTGTGTTGCAATAAAAAATTGATTAACATGAAAAATCTGCATAAAAAATGAAATTTTTAAATTTCGCCTCAATTTTCCTTTAATTCTTGTAGAACACTTAAAGAGTTAACAAAGTTTGTAATGTCAGTTTTAAATAATTTGAGTGGTGTAGTTTCTAAAATGGGGTCATTTATGGGTGGTTTCCATTACGTAAGCCCTTAATTGGTGTTTAAAAAAAATGGTTTTGGAAATTTTGTTGAAAATTTGAAAAATGGCTTCTAAACTTCTAAGCTTTCTAACGTCCTAAAAAAGTAAAATGACATTTACAAAATGATGCCAACATAAAGTAGACATATGGGGAATGATGACTGATAACTATTTTATGAGGTATTACTATCTGTTTTAAAAGTAGAGAAATTCAAATTTAGAAAATTGTGAATTTTTCCAAATTTTTGGTAAATTTGGGATTTTTTAAAAAATAAAGGAAAAATATATTGACTAAAATTTACCACTGTCATGAAGTACAATGTGTCACGAGAAAACAATCTCAGAATGGCCTGGATAAGTAAAAGCGTTCCAAAGATATTACCACATAAAGTGACACATGTCAGATTTGCAAAAAATGGCCTGGGCAAGAAGGTGAAAACAGGCCCAGGGTAGAAGGGGTTAAAGATCTCCTTGTGTAATCAGGGATATGCTGCTGATAATCAATAAATCTCAATGGGAGAAAAACAACTACTGTAGCAATCATTTCTTTCCTATTGACTTTGCATTGGCTTATATAATAGGTCAATGCAAATGAGAGCTGATTGATGTGTTTGCCAATATATGGCAGTCTAATAGACCCCCTAAGACCTCATTCACAATGGTATTTACAAGATGCATTGTCTCATCAATCATTATTTAAAGCAAAGTAGGATCAGATCCGAGTGCACAGTGAACAGAGACACTCACAGCTACATAGTTTTAGAATGTTCCCCTTCTCTGTCCAGAGATCTGTTCCTGTACCGCAATGATAATGACCAAGAGGAGTGGATCACCTAAACACCTGAAGCCTTAAGTGTCTTCACTTTGGACGATTCCTACTTTCTAGAAGGGTCTCAACGTGATTTCCTTTAAATCACTGTCTGAGTCTTTGGTGGCCTCTTTGAAATGAATGGGTCCGCATACATTCCACAAAATTGCGGAACGGATGGAGACACAAACATACGGTTGTCTGAATGAGACCTCATCTTGATGAAAGATGCGCATTAGCCGACAAATGACCCTTTGCTCGTTTATTTACTGATTTCCTGCTTGATTATAGGTGTCAATTATCAGGAACAAGCTTTCCTGTGAATGCCTGCTCCCCATTGGACCAAAAATCGTGAAGTCTAATAGGGCCCTTAGTGTTCAAGGGAAATTAAGCATTAAACGGTGGAAATTCAAATCAGTGGGTTATCTGTTTTATACAGGACAGGGGAGGTCCTCCAGAGTTAGACTCAAATTGGCCAAATGATAAGGGTCTTGAACATGGGACTCTATTATAGGAGTATTCAGGTTAGGCCTCTTTCACACTAGCAGCAGCCCGGATCCGGCAGGTGAAGGGTGCCACCGGATCCGTGCTGCCGCAGGGACATGTGTGGGGACGGAACTGCGCTCCGGCCCCACACATGTCACACAGTACATACACGCAGACATATACAAATACACATACAAATACACATACATACTTACATGCTCCCGGCAGGTCTCCACAGCGCAGGAGGAGCAGGACGGCGCGCACATAAGACGATTCCCCACAGCGCCCTCTGCTGGGCACCGGGTGGAATCGTCCTATGTGTGCGCCGTCCTGCTCCTCCTGCGCTGTGGAGACCTTCTGGGAGCATGTAAGTATGTAACCGCATGCTGCGGTTTGCTCTCTCCGGTCTGTAGACGGAACAGAATGCTTTTAGGAGCATTCCGTTGTCTTCAGTTCAGTTTTGTCCCCATTGACAATGAATGGGGACAAAACTGAAGCGTTTTATTCTGGTATTGAGCCCCTATGACGGAACTCAATACCGGAATTATAAAACGCTAGTGTGAAAGTAGCCTTAGAAGGAATTTTCACTTATCCACTGGCTAGGTGATAAATGCTAGGTCAATGGGGGTCCCAGCAGCCATGTCCTCCAAATCTAGCATTCACCTTCCTTCATTTCCACCAGTTAAAAGACTGTAACTTGGAGGAATGTCAAAGGATCAGTGGAGAAGAGGGTTAGAATAGGGGATAACATATATAGGTTAGGGGGCAACTGTTAGATTGGTGGGGATTCTACTGCCGGGACCCCCACCAATCAAGAATAAGGAACATCATACCTTTCAAAGCCCCCGAAAACAAAGGGAGCAGCAGGTTGTGCCTGCTGCTCTATTCATCTCTAAAGGAGTTCTGGAGACTGCTGAGTACAGCACTTTGATATTTCCGGAATTGCCATAGATATGAATGCCACTCTGTTCATTTTGGGGGGCTCAGAGGGGTATGATGTCTTAGTTCTATGATTGATGGGAGTCCCAGTGGTCTAAAAGCAGATCTAATAAGTATCCCTTATCCTATGGATTAGGAGATGGCTTCCAACAGCCGGCATACCCTTAAGCCTATGTCTTGCCACTATATTCAGTGGCACTTGTGAAAAACACCAAACCCTGTCCTAGTACTCCTCCTAGCTGTGGCTGGGGTAAATGATAATTGCTAAATTGCTGGGGACCTACTGCTAGGATCCTCACTGATAAAGCATTTATCACCTATACAATGGATAGTTGATAATGGCCTTCATTGTACCTTTTAACTGAGCATTCCCTAAAGCCCCCCTATTACAAGGGCAGATTATCGTTAATGCTCATTAGCTATCATCTTACAGTGTAACACTGCCTCTGATTACCTGATGAACGAGCAAACGCTCATTCATCAGGTAATCGGGATATTTTAATATGTTAAAGGAGGAGAAGCATAGACACAGCCTGGCTATGCACCATAGCATCCTGCCCAATAGGAGGAGCAGGGCAGGAGCAGGCACAGGATCCCAGCGCAACACCCCATTTTAGAAATCTGCCATTGATGATCCAGAGATGATGCCACATTCATGGCCTGTGGATGCTTACAATTCAATAGCATAAAATATCATACCATAGAAGGAAAATAAGCATTAACACATAATCAATGACGTTATGAAGTATAGACCTAGGGGAAATTCTGTATTATTGGTGGCATTGACTCGTTCTGTGAGTGTTGTCATTTTATATCTTATATTAAAAATAGTGAAAACTGCAATCGGTAACACCAATACATGTGTAAGGTGACAATAAGAGATTATTCACAATGACAATCAGTCAATATCTAAAAGTGCCCTGCACATGGGGAATCATTCTAAAGTAGATAACATTCATTTAAACCCACAGTTGTAATTGTAGTAATTCCCAACCTGTACAAAAGCAATGAAGCAACATTTCTATTAATCACTTACCCTAATTGTATAATTGTTGTGTACATCCCGATCAGTCCGTACACCACCAATCAATTTGCCAGAATTTTACAATGCTGGCAGTGAATAGGAAATCATTAAGGGATGTATCCATATATTGTCTTAGACATCTATGGGATATTCACAGGATTTACAATAAATATCTGATAGATGAAGGTTTCAGGACCGGGATCTGCACCTTTTCTAGGAATAGCTGTCCCCCGACTCCATCCAGGCGGCCGCTGCATTTGTGCTGCGATTGTATAACCGCACACACCTCTTTTGCTGGTAGATGACCAGTTGGATCTTCTTTTCCACAGTCCCTGCATGTTTTGCAATTGGTTGCGGTTTTGATAAAATATGACTAGTAAAGCAGGGTTCTCGACAGCTGTTACCTTGGGACTGCACGGAAGGAGATTGCCATTTTTGGATGTATAGTTTACTTTTATAGTTTGTCTCATTAGCACTAATTGATTTTTCTATTTATTTGACCAAGAATTCTGTCTTAAAGTGGCTGTCCAAAAGAATTAAAAATCTTGGACATGTCCCGAATTGTTCTAAAATAAAAAGGATGCTATACTTACCTCTTTCTCTGGTGCCATTCTCTGTGCTGCTGGTCCGGTTCTCCTGATGCTCGTTGTTTACAAACTGAAGCAGTGATTTGCTGGTATATGTCACATGACCACTGCAGCCAATCACTGTCCTTAGTGGTCTATTTTATACCGCTACAGTTTGTGCCAGGAGAACTGGACCAGCAGTGCAGGAGAGTATCACATCCTTCTTTATTTTAGAGCAATCAGAGGCTTGCCCGAGATCTTTAATTACCTTGGACAACCCCTTTAAGTATCATATAGTCAAGATACAGAGAGAAGTCTCTGTATTCATGTCCTTGAAGTTAGATGGGACTGGTAACAGTGCTGATGTTTTTGTTAGCATTTACCAGCAGCATCTTGGCAGCAAGTGACCTCTGCTAGAGAGCGCAAAACATTTTCAATTTACAGGCTCAAGCATTTATGCTGTCTTTGGATCTCATCCTTTTGAAAAGGTCGACCCCGTAGGAATTTGCCACAAGAAAGAAATTTGGCCCCTTTGACGGACATGACCAGCTTAATAACACAATGCTCCTGACGAGCCCGCCGCATACGATTCCATTTTAATATTTATAGAATAAACACACACTGCTTTAAGTGTACACAAGCAGCTGCTGTCATTCGGATCCGAGCAGATGTTAGACCTCTGAAATCGTAGCTGATAATTAAAATACTAACAGTTAGTGTTTTACCCCAGCTGCAGGTTCTGTTTACTGTAAATTTGATTTTAATGGTGCCCCTGTGCTGCTGTTGAGTAGTGATTTTGCATATCGCAGGAAAAGAGGTGCAGTGGAGAAAAACTCATCCCAAATTAATATATAAAAAAAAAATATGGATAAATCATCTATCTTTTACAATTATATAGTAACTTTACAAATCCATCTTAAGCCTTCAGTGTAATTTCTTGCATGGTTCTCCTACATGCTACGTCATTTGTTCCAAATCGATTACTAAAACAGCTCAGAAAGTTTATACCAGTTGATTAATTAGGTTTTTTTCACCTGTATCCCAACCTTTTCCAATTGTACTCATTTAGAATATTTTTTTAATTTTCATTAAAAGCATTGGAAGTTTACCAGAAGGACTACTTGGGGAATTCTGATAATCAGAATTAAATATAATAACACTGATGCAGGATCTGAGAATGGAAGTTGGTTAAACATTTGCTTTTTGGTTAAAATGGTGTACTTATTGGTTCAGATAAACATTTTGTAGGTGGGTCAAAAGTAATATTGTGTAAGCTGATGACAAAGCTTGAAGTGAAGTGTCAGCCATATATCACAGTAACGTTGGAAGAGCAATGTACAGTGATCCATCCCTTGTATAGAAGTCAATGAAGACATTTCACATTAGCAGCAGTATTGTACAGTGTTATTGTATTATACAATATGTA
This sequence comes from Rhinella marina, assembly GCA_900303285.1. Taxonomy (NCBI): domain Eukaryota; kingdom Metazoa; phylum Chordata; class Amphibia; order Anura; family Bufonidae; genus Rhinella; species Rhinella marina. Next base: position 606,310 of record ONZH01002940.1, read on the forward strand.
ACTTTTTATGTATTTTTATTGAGAAAATAATGTATCAATACATTAAAATATACAAATCCAAAACAGCAATCCCTCCCCTAAGCCAGTCCCCACTAGGAAAAAAAAAAATAAGGTAATAAGTTACATTAAAAGGGTTTTCTGTCATATTGATAACCTAACCTCAAGATTAGTGTTGAGCGAATCGAGCTTCGGATAATAGATCCACTTGATTCGTTCAATCGATCGATTCGCTCAAAATTTCGTTAGAATGCTGTACAGAGATTTGTCTCCGTAGAGCATTCAAATGTATGGGGCCTGGCAAAGGAAATTTGGTATCACCAAAGTCCCGCAGGACTTGATTTTTGAACTTGACAACCATTTTAAAACTTGGATCGAAGTTGGCTTCCGTACCCAAGGTACCAGGTTGTACCGAAGCTGAATTCAGATTCCTGTTTTAAAATGGTTTTCAAGTTTACTAATCTAATGCCGAAGTCGCGAGACCTTGGCAATAATTCATTTCAACTCACCCATACATTTTAATGCTGTAAGAAGACGGCTCTCCGTACAGCATTAAAATGAGGTTTTGAGCGAATCGATTTCAGATCTATGATCCCAAGCTCCATACGCTCAACACTACTCAAGATAGGTCATCAATATGAGATTGGCCGGGGTCTGACTCCAGGGATCCCCACCGATCAGCTGTTTTAGGAGACCAGTGGTGCTCTGGTGTGCACTCCTCACCACTTACCAAGCACAGAACCATCCATTTGATAACAGCTGTGCTTGGTATTGTAGCTCAATGCCACTCACTTGAATGGGATCGAGATGCGTCTAGTCTGTGTGACTGAAAAACATGATTGATGTTGCATGGCCTAGGAAGAGGGCTAAGTGCTCAGTCTCTTCATACAGCTGATTGGCAGTGCCTATCTCTTATTACATAGTTTATAAGGCCGAAAAAAGACATCTGTCCATCCATTTCGGCCTATTGATGACCTATTTTGAGGACAAGTCATCAATGTAATAATCTCGGAAAACCCCTTTAAATTGACAAGGAGTCATCTTTACAACACTTGAGGACATGAAGGTATAGAAGTTCCCCTTCCCAGGCCATTATTGGGAAAGGTTGGGAGACCCCAGTTAGCTGTATATAGTGGAGAAAGTGGTGTTTTTGAACCAATGAGATATGATTTTAGTTTCATCCATGTGCAAAATACCCATCATAGATTAAAGGCATGGCTTAAAAATTTATTTGGCATTCCTCTCTGCTGTCTTCCATTGCAGAAATATCCTTTGTGTATGTTACGGCTGTAATGCCGCACCTCGCACATCCAAAGAGCGGTGTAATTTATAATTCCTGAAAGTCTTCTCCTGAACACTCACTCAGAGTCATATTAGAGACAGGAAGGTTAACAGACTAGTGGACTTTCTTCCGAGATGAAGCTTTTCTTTTAAAATCAAGCCCCTTTAATGTCATATTTATCTGCTATGCGATGCATGAAATCTACTTTCTGTTTTAGGACAGCAAATGACTCCTGACCCCTTTAGTGCCGACACTGTGCGACCTTTCTTCTGTCACCATTTTCTTCCCCTGAAAATTCCATGAATTTTTATTACAAGTCTCTTATTTTTTTTAAACTAAACTGAAGCTTCAACAAATTGCTTGACACAGATGAGATGAAGTTGGTGAAGTAGTCTTAGGTAAGTTTTACAACCAGCATGTGTGCGGCGGAATAGTACAACACCAGTGCCCTACAATGTCATACACCACTAGCTGCTGAGCATACTATTGGATAAATACATCATTTTATGGAACATTGATTGTTCTATAAACCCAATGGAGTATTATGCTCTATGATCAAACCATTTAGATTGTGTGTAGAGCACAGAAAATACCATATTCAGGATGGTACTAAAAGTGCCATTTGTGTATTTTATGGATGTCATTACAAGGGAAACTTCTCTCCGTAGACCCTGTTTACTGCAAAATTTTTTAGCATGTAATGACATTTTTCATTCACAACGTATGCCTTCGAGAGAGGGGGGCCCTTGTTTTATTTGTTTCATTCGCGTTTACTGCACAAATTCTGTACATTTTAATTAAATGTGCGCTTAACAAAAGCATAAAGTATTTATTCCGCAAATTCCGTCTTAGGGGAAGAAAAATAATGACAGTGAATAAAGAACAACACACAGCGTTGCCAGGTACATGCTCCTCTCCCCTTCTACATAAACCGAAAAATGAAGGAGGGCTTCGAGGAGATAAGGGGGAGGGGGGGAGATATTAAATTGCAGTTTAATTCTATTCAACCTGGCATGAGAAGCTCGAGCCATATTTAGGAAAAGATGGAAGGAAAATGCAAATCTGAGGTTCATGTTTAAAAATGGTGACATTTGTAGGTAAGCGGGAGGGGGTTAAAATATTCACTAAAAGACTATAGTTGATAAATAACAGTTCTGCAAAAGAGACAGATTTCTTGGAAGGGGACCAGCTCTCTGTTCACTGCATCCCTCGAAATGAAACACCTCTTTAGCAGTCGCTCTGAATTAGAACCGTCGCCTCACAGTCACTTAGAGCTCAAAAGAAACACCGAACTTTACTTTCAGGACAATTACCATAAAGCTGTCTTCACAGAGTCTAGTTGTGCCATCCAGGCGCAGCGTCGAGAGGCTGTTTTATTATATAGAGCTCAATGTGTTTGTTAGTACATTAGCAAGTTCAGCTTTTTTACTTCTTTTTTATTATATTTTTTTATTGTTTTTCTTTTATAATTTTATACATAATTTTTTTTTACAAAAATAACAAATGCGAAATGATATTTGGAGTCCTGCGCATCCGTATCTGCACGCAATGTATTTCATTGTATAATAGGGACTGATTCATGTATTCATCAGTGAAACACAGCCTACAATTCATAAATATAAATGTGCTTATAATTGTAAATCTGCCTCAATGCATCCATGAAAGATTATTTGTCCAGGGGTTCATTATTCTTAGTGTGATCGCCCTAGCTTTATGTTCTTTGTAATCGGCCATTAAACAGTCAAAGGGGCATCAGATTCTCGACAGTAGCGCTAAAGTAATAATCATTGTGCCTTAGCTATGAATTGGAACCAGTTGTAATTGTAGCCAAGCTCCAAATCAAACCATTCCAACTATGGATGTTACTTAGATAGGTTTAAAGGGATTGTCCAATTTTAGAAAAACATGCCATTTTCTTAGCGAGGAAAAAAAGCACCATGCCTGTCTGCTGGTTGTATTTGGTATTGCAACTCAGCCCTATTCACGTCAGTGGAGCATAGCTACAGTAGAAGCCCTCACCCATGGACCGAAGTGTTCTTCTAATCATGTACAACCCATTTAATGTCGCAGGACCGCGAGAGACCAATGATGCTTTCACATTGGACTCCTTTTCTGTAGATTGCTTTTGTATAGGGTTTATTTCTGAAAAAGAAAAGGGCCTTCCGCGGATGTCACAAAGATTGAAGCACAGTGGCCCAGATTTACTAATGTATCCCTGCCTAGAATTTGTTTAAAAAGTGGTGCAATATTTTTCAACTCACTAGAAAGGATGGGGCTTAGTTGGAAGTGGGAAGGGCTTCATGGGAAAGGGCCAGAGATTTGAGCACTGTGATAAATCTGGTGCAGGTAAAGGCAGCCTAAGTTCATACCTTCTACTGGCTTAGTAAATCTGGTCTTATGTTCACTAAAATGTATGTTTAAAAATTTCCAGATAATAAAAGCATTAAGGTAGGCCTTCTCCTTTGCAGATTTTCAGCAACAGAATTGCATGTGTTTCCACTAGCAGCAGAGTGGATGAGATCTTAACAAAGTCATCCACGTGATGTGGAAATGTTCACCAAAGGAATCAGAGCATAACTGGACATCTCAATTTATGCTGTGGACTTCCATGGTGGAGTCATCCTTGATTTTCCACAATGGCCATACCCTTACCATTAATCTATCTCAGACTTATGGTTATGCTTTGAATTGTAAACCATGGGGCATCTTTAGTGGGGCAGAAGTTTTATGAACTGACTTGTTGGAAAGATGTCAACTTGAAATAAGTAAGAGCCCTTCAGCCCTTCAGAGCCCTGTTGCTCTTACTAAGGGTGCTTTCACGCGCTGCAGGTTTTGTTGCTGAATTTTCTGGGAATAAACATCAGTTCAATACACTTGAATGGAATAAATGGAACTGATTTTCAGTCATGGAAAATTCTGCAACAAAATTCGGATCACGTGAAGGCACCATAGTTGCCCATCGAAAGTTAGGTTAGATTATAGATACCTCTAAAGTAATTAATGTAATATAAAAATAACCTTGGCTTTCTTTAAAGGGATTGTCCTAATTGGACGACTTCGGTCTATAAATCTGCTTCTAAATGTTATAGTAAGCCACAGCTGTAAAGAGTTCCTTCCTGTTGGACTCTACTCAACTTACATGGTTGACCAGTGATCAGGGACGGACTGGGACTTAAAGTAGCCCTCAAAAAAAAAACCTAAAAGTGGCCCGTTGTTGGCAGGTCCAAATTGACAGAAGGAGGGGCAACACATGTAGTCAGAGTCAGCAATACCATGACGTAAAATACGGCCCCATCAGAACCATATACCGCAGTGCAGCACAATATATTGTTCCAAAAGCTGTCCCTCTTTAGTGGCCATCAATAGATACCTTTTTTCTGTCCTCCTTCTCCGCCAGTTGCCTCTGATTCTGATATGGAGCAGGGAGATTAGGAGGTGAGATGTGGGCCACAGCAGTTGAATTCAAGAGGGCATGTACGGTCACCGGCCAGGTACATGAGTACACGTCAGTGACCGCACAGGCCGGGTACATGAGTACCTGATTCTCACAGCATTAATTACTGATGGGAGCTCATTATCTACATGGTCAACGACAGAGAGGGGGGCTTGAGCGGCCCCCTGTCCTTTAAGGTCTATGACCAATCCGCCCCTGCCAGTGCTGATAACAGGTGATTACCTGGATTTATTATGAGGATCCACAGTTAGGAACCTGTCAGGAGATTCTTGATACCCTTTTCATGCTGCTTATGGATCAGGCAACATGAGGCTGCTGACAGGTCCCCTAAAAATTCTTAATTGCCACAGCATCATAAGGTATTAAATGTTATCCATCATGATTGCCCTAAGTGCGTTGTCTTCTCTGATGCCATATGGAAAGTGAATTTGCTCAGCGAGGAGCGCTACAGTTGTCACTCAAGAACATTTTTAATTTTATCTTGTCTGTTGTTACTTTGTGGTTGTAGATATGGTATTATACGTTAGATCTCACACTTATGGCTTTGCTTTCTTTAAAATTATTCTATTCTCAACTCCACATTAATTCATTGAAGTTGAAATGGAGAATTCTTCAGTGGGCAATTCCTTTACAGTATGATTGAGGCTGTTATATTTTATAGGGCCCATTTTTCAAAGCAATACTGACAGGAGTTAAAGTTATTAAATTGCTGAATCAACAGATGGACCTTGCAATCACATTTATGAACTGTGATGGAATAGCACAGGCTTCACAAGCTGAGGTTAAAGTGTTGGAGTACTTAAACTCCATCAAACCCCTCAGTGACAGCAGTATTTACCCATGTAGTTTGCTTTAATGGCCTGGCAGTGGCTTAAGTTATCTGTGGATTCAAATAGATTAAGAAAGCTGTCTTGAATCGGATAATTAGAGCAAGAAAGCAAAAGAGTTAATCATCCCCAGGAAATATGTGAAAGTATCTATATGCAGAATATAGACACCCAATTAATGATCCCTACCTGCAGTTAGGAGGGCAGAAAACTTTTCAACATTTATACATTACTTGACTATTTCACTGACAACCTTAGAAACCTACATTTTCTTTCCTGTGGCTTAAGAGCTCACACTGAATACATTGACTTTTAATAATATCATTCCTGGTGGTCTAGGGTGTTGTAATAAATTAATATATTATATCTTGGGTGGTGTAAATGGGTGAATGAATATTTAATGCATTTATATATCAATTTTCATAGTGCTTGACATAGCATACTATGAGAAGTAAAATTACTTTTACAAGCCTGCCCGTACAAACTTTCAGTCTATATAGATTTTGAATTAGATATGTGATGGTTGACCAGTGGATGGACTGACAGAGGGTGGCATTAGACAACTGAAAATAATCCTAGTGGTTTAGGGTACTTAAGCATGTCTCACTGTCACATTTCAGTTACTAATATGAGCATCTCTCCTGATCTAGTTTAGTAAAGGGGTAAATGCCTCATCTCTGGTGGTTTAGGATATGGTAGGGAATAATTGTTAGCATCTGTAGTTGTTAATGGTGGTAGAAGGACTAATACTGGTATCCTTTGTGGTCTGTGATAGTGAAACAGGTTAATTCCAGCATTCCTGGTGGTCTATGGTAATGAACAGGTTGTGTAGCCAATAAATATTTTTTTTACTACAACCTGCTCAGATTGGTATAAGATACACGTAAGTCATATATGCTTTACCAATCCAATGCCACCCGTGTTCCAATGTTTCCCAAGTGCCCGCTGGTCTCTGCTTTCTGGTCCTTCTCAGTGTGCAGGAAATGACTGCTCAGCCAGTCACTGTCTTGCTTTAGCGGGCCAACCCCATTAAAGCTAACATTCCTGGTGATCTAGGAGATTTAAATAGCTAGTGCCAACGTCCCTGGTGGTCTAAATTAAAGGGAATCTAAGTGAGCTGAATGTAATAACATTCATGTTGCTTCATTCCAGAGAAACATTTCTTCCATATGCAAATGAGCTGTTAAATGTACCAAGGCCCGAACCATTCTGTGCAGCCTTGCTCCTTCTGCCTCCTCTGCCATCCCTTCCCTCTCCTTTTGATTGACAGTGGCAGACATGCAGGACTATGACTATGCAGGAAAGAGACTCTCTTTGGTACAGTTGTTAACCAGTTACTCAGTTGTTAATCTCTCCATTTCTATATGTTAACACAATCTCCGTTTTTTCTTGCAAGACTTTAAAGAAAAACAGTGAATGTTGAATGTCACACAACCTCTTTCTTCACCACCATTGTAGCTTTTCCTCTCTACTCCCCTTCTGTCCATAGACACATACACACGTCCATATAGATATTGTATGGCAATACATGGTAGACACAAACAATACTCCAAAGCACTCATATTCCTACTATGTCTTCTGTCTGACCATTTGGCACATTCCCCTTTCCTCCTTGCAATATTTCTCCTCTCTTCTCAGCTCCAGAATGAGACTCAAATTGCTAGTGGAAAGTACTGATACCATAGTGCGTGCCTCTGCAGCGGAGGCGCTGCCAAAAATTAATTCAGCAGCATTGTGCCAGATTCATTGTATAATATTACCTAGAAACTGTTTAATGCTTTGAAAATGTTCATTTTCGTCTACCCTTTCCCATGACAGCCACTCGTAGAGCCCCGCTGGCCAGGAAGATAGAAGTGAAAAAATTGTTTATAGCATCTGTTTTGACTCCTGTACCTGTTACAAGTACTAGGAATTATGCTGCTCCGTGCACTACTGTACACTTGTGATTTCTCTGGTTTGATACTAATTCTTTTTAAATGCAGTAAACTCTGATATATTTGATTCAAAAGTTGGAGATTTGCATTGTCTAAAGCAGATTTAAGATAATTTTCTCTATTATATGGTTACATTAAGGGAAAACTGTATATTCGTATCTGGTATTAAGTTTTATATCTGTTTAAAACATACATGTTTAGGTACAGTAAATATATATATATACACTGTATATCTCATTACCAATGACTTTTTAGATCCAAACCCAGTTTTGGTTAGATTATTACTAATATGGAACGGATGGGAAACGGCAAAAAAAAAACTAAATTTATTTATTATTTATGTATTGTAACCATTCATTATTTATTGTCAGGAGGCCACTTTATGCTAGTTATTTAGTACTATTAATTTTTTTTTAACCTTTTGAAATCACCTCACTAATTCATGCATTTTCTTTTGGTAGGCATCGTCTCAAAATCTTTTGAGTGTCGACTGAAGGGACAAGGTGCAAACTTTGTAGAAACCAATAGCCCATTCACCGCCACTACACCTGCTGATCCTCCAGTGAAAGAAAATGTCCGAACCACTAGGAAAGCCTCCCAGCCAACTGAACAAGTTCAGCAAGTCATTATCATTCAAGGATTTTCCAATGAATATGAGGGTAATTTCTCCATTGACACTTCTGTAGAGGAAACTGCAGCAGCAACCTTGCAGACCCTGGCCATGGCTGGTCAGGTGGCAAGAGTTGTGCACATCACAGAAGATGGTCAAGTTATAGCAACTGATCAAACTGCTCACATGGGCAACATCATTCCTGGTGAAATCCTTAGTGAGCAGTTGCCTGACGGAGCAACACAAGTTGTCGTGGTTGAAGGACCAATGGAAGAAACAGATGTTGCCGAGTCAGTTGCCATAGAGACAGTAACTGACTCTGATGGCAACGTGGTACAGCAAGTGATGGCGCAGAGTATTTTAGACACAGCACAGGGTGTACACACGTCTGATTCCTCTTCTGCTCTAGATGCTTTGCTGTGTGCTGTAACAGAGCTAGGTAATGTTGGAGACATAGAGCGACAACCCAGTGTAGAACATCAAGCAATTGAAGAGTCATTGGTGAGGATGGCAAATCAGGACTCTGTGGAGTCTAATACAGAGGAGATCCAAGTCTACCATGAGATGCATGAAGATGAGCAAGGAGTTGAACAAATAGGGGTTGTCCAACAAGTCATGCACTCTTCCCAGGAATCTGCTTTCAAAAACATGGTCCAGGGGGTCTTACAGTTTGCAGTATGTGATTCTGCTGCTGCTAATCATCTGATTCAAGAAGGAGTCACGCAAGTCATTGTAAATGATGAAGGTACAGTTCACATGGTTTCCACAGAAGGGCCTCATATAATAATGCACAACACAGAAAGACATACTCTTAGCCTGCCTGAACAACAGATGCGTTTAGTTGAGTGTGAGGAAGGAGAAATCTCACAGATCATTGTCACTGAAGAATTAGCCAGAGCTATGGTTCAAAATAGCAATGACAATTTTGAGGAAGGTACCACACATTATATAGTGACTGAACTACCACAAGAAGACAAAGATTCCAATATGTATTCACATACGGTCATAGAAACCGGTGAAAATACTGGTATTCTTCATACCGAAACTATTATGGACACACAGATGCCTGATACCACCTCAGAAGAAGTTAACAGTATGATTGTCTACACAGAGTGACCTTCAACAATAGAGGAGCCAATAAACCACCATGAAAGGCCAGGAATCTACAACTGATAAGTGATTTTGTAAAGCGTCATGTCTTCCTCGTTTGTTATTTGCAAAGATGTTTTTAATCTGCCCATTAAAACGAAACATTGAGAAGAATCTAATGTGGAAAGAAGAATCTGTTATATGAACTCCTCACAGAAAAGAAAATCACTAGCTGTTAGATAATCCAATAATGGCTGAGTAATTACATTGTGTGGCAGTGTTATATCGCTGCCAGGGGCTACTTTACATTGTTTTTCAGCATTATTCCTACATTTTTCTGTTAAAGTTGTGATATATTGTCATCTTTTAACACAACATAGGAACCTTCAGAATTTTTCACCAGTGTTAATTGCTATATATTTTTTACATTTTTTTCCAGAGTTTCTGTTCTACATTTCTTTATTGCAGATTTCAGTCACGATAATCTACTTTAATCAAATTGTATCACAAATTGCTCTTGGCTGCCACACTGCTTTTTCAGTTCAACTGATTCTGCGGGACTGTAATATAGATGACCTTTCCTTATGAGAGGCCATCAATATCAAATCAGTGGGGATCCAACTACTGGCACACCAGACAAACAGCTGACGGAAGCAGCCACGGCACTCACTTGAGAGACTGAGCTACAGTAAGCCGCAATGCCTGGAACAGTATTTGCCTGTATACCACAAATAACTGCCAATCACTGACCTCATCGGTCTTGTGCCATGCACCACTGGGGCCTGTGATTGGTTATAGAAGTATTCAGGATGTCATTGCTGAAGGCAAAATGATGTATCACAGCCTCAGCCTGACTGAGAGGACAGAGCAGCAGCATCGTACAGGGGTTGTTAGGGTACGTTTTTTTCGTTATTTTAAAAGGTTTCTGGGAGCTTGGACCTCTACAAAAGGAACTCTGAGAACCTCTTTTAATAAAAGAATCTCTGATGTCTTCCTTCTTCTACCACTTGTTCTTTGATGTTCTTGACCAGCAGTTTAACACTGTTCAGAACTGCATCATGGTATCCATTCATAAGGACTCATGATCCTCAGCTGGATCAGTCATACAACAAGTTCAAACCATATTGACTTATAATGGGTTTATGCAGTGTTCTGTTAAGGTTTCTTTCTTTTTGATGGCAAGAACAGTGCTGTGTGGTGAGCTATTTTTGCCTCTGACTGTACAGCCAACAGAGGAACCCTGAATACAGTTGAAAAAATAGCCTTAGTCCATTGTGCACATTTACATGATCCTTCTCCACTGTTATCTGTCTACAATTTTTCATGTGTGACAAATATAGGGCTTATGATTGTTGATGGAATTCTATAAACAAGAATACATGATATTCTAGTTTCATATTAGCTTGTATGAACAATTAATGGGAGTCTTTCACCTGTTTTTCACCTATATAACTAACAGCAGTGCCCCACAGAAGATTGCAGACACATCCTAGACATACCTGTGTGCACTGTGTATTACATGTCCAGGAAAAGAACTTTTATTCTGCAGGAAAAAAGTTCCCAAGTGCCCAGCTGAAACTGAAACTAAAAACCGCTTTCTCTCCCGACTCGATTTAAAAGCTTGGAATGCCAGCTTTAAAGGAAGGTCAGAAATATTTTTCTATCTGCTACCAACCCCAAGATATGAGCAGCTAAAGCAGCCCTCCCCTCTTCAGTCTGGTTTGCTTTGAGCAGAGCTGGGCACTTGGGAGCTGTTTTCCTGCAGAATAAAAGTGCTTTTCCTGGACATGTAATACAGACACAAAGTGCACACAGGTATGTCTGGGATGTGTCTGCAATCTTCTGTGAGGCACTGCTCTTAGTTATATTGGTGAAAAACAGGTGAAAGACTGCCTTTAAATATATTTTGTGGTCTCCAAAACTGCATAGGGCTTGTACACAGGTTGCCTATATGGATACTTGCACTGACTGGCACATTCACTGTTGTGCCACCATGGCATTCCAGACATGTGATTATTTGCTGATATTGAGAGGATGAGACACATTCATTCCATATTAAACCTGTACACTGTACTGATTATTTACTTGGAGGTAAATGAAATTAAATGTTTAATAAAGTCACTAGGGTGACTCTTATCGAAATCCAGCAATAACCAGAGGAGGACAGATTCAGTTTTGTAGTTATACATTGTCTAGAATCTTGTTTATACTGGATATTATGACTTGACCCACAGATGAGCAGATTAATTACTCTGCAGAAGTCTATTTCTTCTTGTTATTGCAGTTTACTGTCAACCGGAGCATTATGCTTGACTTGGTTATAGAACCTGCTGTTGTAATATACATCATTTATGCTTCATTTTGCTGGTATTCCGTTTTCTGTGTAATGTTAGTTAAATGCTTTCATGTGCAATTTAAGGGTTATAAAATGTCAAATACAATGTTTCTTCCTATCAAATTGTTGCAATTGCAATTTTTTTCAAATAAAACCTCAAAATGTTTAAATGGTTTTGGAATATTTTTTAAAAACTTTTTTTAAAGTTACTGATGGAACCCTGTACATTTTGTACACAAGCAGTTAAACTGTACCTCCAGTTTTGACCATTTGTTTGTAAGATAACAATATATTGTGAAATTTATAACCTCAGAATTTTGGACAAATACGGGGCTCCAAATCCCCAGTTACCTTCAAACAGGCATAGAGCTTCCTGATAAAATTGTGGTTCCCCAGTCGTCTCCATGACAGCACATTCTGAGACTGTCTCTCCTCTGATAGGACAGGAAAAACACAGAGAGGTTTAAATTCCCTCCCCTTCCCTCCACCACCAGTGTGTTTTTCCTGTCCTGCCAGAGGAAGGAAGCTCAGAGAGGTGCTGGGAGACCCTCTGGGGTTTTCTGGCAGTGTTCTTTTTCTTTTTTTTTTTCTCTTCTTTCTTTGCCTTTCTTTTTCCCTGCACTTACCTGTGCAGCATGGCAGGCTGGGGAACGGTTCCTCCGGAGGCCCTCCCTTCCCCTTTTTAGCAGCCTGTGCCCGGGGCCCGAGATTGGAGGGCCCCCAGCAGTGTTTCCCTGCGCCAGCAGCCCAGGAGGGCCTATGAACAGGGAGATGGGCGGCCGGAGCGACGCTAGGACGCGATTCCCTCCGGCCGCCGGGTGATGACGTCAGACGTCGGGGCGGTCCGCGTGCGTCATGACGCCGCGCCCGAACCCGGAAGTTGGAGCCACTCAAAGGATGCGGGCTTTCTTCATGGCGTCCTCCGTGTGCCAGCAGCTCCTGGAGAGGAGCACAGTGGAAGCGACGGCATCAGCAGCTACAGCGGAAGCAGCAGCAGCATTCCTACCGTTACCACCGGCAGCTTTACAGGCACCAGCGGCAGCAGCAACACCTCACCAGCTGCATTCAGTGGAAGGGTCCCTTGCTACAATGAGCGCCCCAGCCACCCCCGGCTCAGGACTGGAGCCAGCCACTACGCAGGGATCCGTGAGTAGCCTGACCTCAGGCAACTATGTTACCCTCATTTTCCCTATGGTGGCTGACTCTGCTCTCCCTCGTTTTTAGGGAGAAAAAGAGTCATCCTCCTCCACTAGGCCTAAGTCTAGAAAATGTGGAGTCTGTGCAAAGCGGTTACCTCCATCCGGAACCAAACCCCTTTGTAAAGAATGCACAGCAAGTGTCATTAAAGGAGAATCGTCCAGCTTCTTAGAAGTCATTAAGTTGTTGGTCAAGCAAGAAGTGCAGTCAGCTATGTCTTCCTTCTCCCCCAGGCGCCCAACCCCGCAAACTCCTAGAGAATCTCTTGTTGTAGATAGCGACTCAGATTCAGCAGCTCCGGTTCTGTCTGATTCAGATTTTTCCAGAGTTGGTGACTCGGATGAAGAGAACGAATACAAAAGGTTTTTGTTTAACCCGGATGACATAGAGGAGTTAATAAAAGCTATCAGGGCCACGATTCGTATGGAAATCCCCCAAAAACCTAGATCCGTACAGGAAGAGATTTTTGGGGGCCTGGGGGAGAGGCCAAGATCAGTTTTTCCTGTTCCTGACAATGTACAAAAACTGATTAAGGCTGAATGGCAGAAACCCGAGAAAGGTTCTTTCATCCCAAGGGGTATTAAAAGGAGTTATCCTTTCCTGGAGGAGGACTGTGCAGATTGGGAGACAGTTCCCAAAGTAGACGCCCCCGTCGCTAAAGTAGCGAAACGCACCGTTCTTCCTTTTGAGGACTCGGCCCAGCTTAGCGACCCCATGGACAGGAAGGCAGAAAGCCTGCTCAAAAGATCCTGGGAGGCTACGGCAGCGCTCCTGAAGCCAGGGGTAGCAGCGACTTCTGTGGCCCGTACCCTTAATGTCTGGCTAGAGCAATTAGAACGCCACCTAATTAATAAGACACCCAGGGACCAGATACTGGGAAGCCTTCCCCTGCTTAAAATGGCCACATGCTTCCTGGCGGATGCCTCGGTCGAATCCGTCCACCTGTCAGCCCGTATGGCAGTACTCTCCAACACCATTAGAAGAGTACTTTGGCTAAAAGCTTGGACAGGAGATGCCGCGTCCAAAAATAAATTAATATCCTTGCCATTCCATGGCCAGTACGTCTTCGGTCCAGATCTGGACAAAATCCTGGAAAATGCAACCGACAGGAAGAAGGGCTTCCCAGAAAATAGGTTCCGTCAAAACTCTCGCTTTTTTCGTAGCAAACAAACGGCACAAAGCGAAGATAAGAGGAGCAAGGGGAAGTCAGGAAGGTGTAGCTACACTAAAGGGGGTAAATCCAGAGGTTTCCTATTTAACCCCAATAGAGTAGACTCTGCCTCCTCACAAAAACAATGACGATGTTCGGGTCGGGGGGAGACTCAGCTCCTTTATTCACAACTGGGAGCAGGTGTCCACAGACCCTTGGGTACTAAGCATTGTAAGATCAGGCTACCAAATAGAGTTGTTATCCTCTCCCCCAGAAAAGTACGTGAAAATAATTCTCCCCCAGACCCAACAATCAGCCCTGGAACGCAGCATCTTAGACCTCCTTCAGTTAGGGGCAATAGAGCCGGTTCCTCTATCACAGTGCGGCAGAGGTCACTACTCAAAGCTATTCATGATAATAAAAAAAACAAACGGCAAGCTAAGAACCATCATAAACCTAAAACCCCTAAACAAGTTCATAGTTTATCAAGCCTTCAAGATGGAAACGATATGGGGGGCCTTAAAACTAATCAGAAAGGACGCAGTAATGGCCACTCTAGACTTCCACATACCGATACATCCACAGTCCAGGAATCTCTTGCGGTTTGCTGCCCAGCTAAACCATCAAACCCGTCATTTTCAGTTCAAAAGTCTGCCCTTTGGGATCTCTTCTGCTCCCAGGGTGTTCACCAAGGTGGTAGCAGAGGTGGTCATGACCCTCAGACATCAGGGGATCCAGATTGTCCCATACCTGGACGACCTCCTGATTATAGCAGACAACAAGCCATCCTTACAGATCCATCTTCAGACAGTAATTTCCCATTTTCAATCCCTGGGGTGGATTATAAACTGGGAAAAGTCCAACCTTCAACCAGAAAGCATGAAAATATTTTTGGGTATTTTGCTGGATGCCCATCTCCAGAGATCTTTTCTACCACCTCAGAAGATTCAGGATCTCAGAGGCCTTTTGTTTCCCTGACAACAGACGCAAGCTCTTGGGGTTGGGGTGCCCATCTAGACGGGGGAACGGTTCAGGGCGCATGGACATCATCGGTAAGGAAGCAGTCTTCCAACTACAAGCAACTGAGAGCCATCTGGGAAGCACTACAGGCGTCTCAGGTTCGGTTAAAAAATCAACACGTTCTGGTTCACTCAGACAACACAACAGCCGTGACGTTCATCCGCCGCCAGGGAGGAACCAGACACAATCCTCTGCAGGGTCTAGCCTCCCAGATATTCACTTGGGCAGAAGCGAACCTGCTGTCATTATCAGCAGTGCATCTGAAGGGAGTTCTAAATCAGAAAGCGGACTATCTCAGCAGGCGGAGAATAGATCCAGGGGAATGGTCCCTCTCGCAAGAGGCCTTTCAAGTCATCTCAGACAGGTGGGGAACTCCTTCCCTGGACTTGTTTGCCTCCAGGATAAATCATAAGCTCCCGAGGTTTTTCTCCCTAAATCCGAGAGAACATCCGACGGCGGTGGACGCCTTCAGTCAGCAGTGGACAAGCAACCTAGTATACGCTTTTCCTCCATTTCCTCTCATCCCGAGAGTTCTACAGAAATTTCTATCAGAAGCATGCAACATGATTCTAGTGGCCCCCTTCTGGCCCAGAAGGAGCTGGTTCGGTCTTCTAAGGTCCTTATGCAGGGAGGACCCAATTATGCTTCCGGTAACCCCGGGCTTACTGACCCAGGGCCCAGTAACCCATCCTCAGATCGGGATCCTACACCTGTCAGCGTGGCTTCTGAAGAATCCATCCTGCTCAGTCTAGGGCTATCTCAAAAGGTGGTTAACACGCTGCTGCTTAGCCGGAAATCCAACACATCCAAGGCATACTTGAAAGTGTGGAAGAAATTCGCATCTTGGTGCGGAAATAGATTTAGTCAGTCCTCTCCTGATATTCCTTTAATCCTGGAAATTTTGCAGAGCGGGCTGGATCTAGGTTTGGCGCCTAATACCCTTAGAGTTCAGGTCTCGGCCCTAGGAGCCCTATACAGTTCCTGCCTCACAGATGTCCCGTGGGTTTCCAGATTCTTAAAAGTAGCCGACAGGATAAGGCCCAGAATCAAGAACATAGTGGCCCCATGGAACCTGAACACAGTACTGCAGGCACTTACAGCGCACCCCTTTGAGCCGCTTACCTCCTTATCTCTCAGATGGATAACGTTCAAAACAGTCTTCCTTGTAGCTATATCATCCACAAGAAGAGTATGTGAACTACAGGCGCTTTCAATCCAAGATCCTTTTCTGAGGATCCTGGACAATAAGTTAGTTTTCAAGCTGGATCCCAACTTCTTACCAAAGGTAGTTTCTACCTTCCATAGGTCTCAGGACATCGTAATACCATCTTTCTGTTCCAATCCGAAAAATGCCCAGGAGGAGTCTTACCACAACCTAGATGTAAGACGGTCAGTTCTTCATTATATTGAGAGCACCAAAGACTGGTGGAAGGATAATAATCT
Source organism: Rhinella marina (assembly GCA_900303285.1). Classification (NCBI taxonomy): domain Eukaryota; kingdom Metazoa; phylum Chordata; class Amphibia; order Anura; family Bufonidae; genus Rhinella; species Rhinella marina. The sequence continues at coordinate 622,648 of ONZH01002940.1, forward strand.
CTTTGTCCAATTTTGTGGCCCTAATAGAGGAAAGAAAGCAGCAAAAAGCTCAATTTCTCGGTGGATCAGACTGGCTATTACTGAGGCTTATAAAGCCAGCGGGAAGGAGGCTCCTGTTTCTCTTAGAGCCCACTCAACCAGGGCCTTGGCAGCTTCCTGGGCCCAAAGGTCCGAAGCCTCCCTGCAGCAGATATGTAGGGCGGCAACCTGGAAGACAATTCATACATTCACTAAACACTACAAAGTGGATGTCTTTACTAATGAGGATATGGCCTTTGGACGGAAAGTCCTTTGTGCTGTAGTCCCTCCCTAGTGAATTTTCGTTGTTAATTCTCAGAATGTGCTGTCATGGAGACGACTGGGGAAATGAGTATTACACTCACCGGTAATCCGGTTTCCTGGAAGTCTCCATGACAGCACATACGTCCCACCCCTTTTTTCTTTAATTCCTTATTTTGATGTATATATTGGATTTATAATTCCATTGAAATACAAGTCAGTTGAAAATACACTGGTGGTGGAGGGAAGGGGAGGGAATTTAAACCTCTCTGTGCTTTTCCTGTCCTATCAGAGGAGAGACAGTCTCAGAATGTGCTGTCATGGAGACTTCCAGGAAACCGGATTACCGGTGAGTGTAATACTCATTTCTCTGCATCCACCGCTAGGGGTGGTTAAAAGCTTACTGAAGGCATTTTATTATTTAGTTCAATAAGAGCACTACTACTTTGCATACAGTAAGCATATATCATAGTAACATAGTTTGTTAGGCTGAAAAAAGACATCTGTCCATCCAGTTCAGCCTGTTGTCCTGCAAGTTGATCCAGAGGAAGGCAAAACCCCCTCCCCCCCATGAGGTAGAAACTAATTCCTTCCCAACTTCAATCAGGCAGTCTGAATACTCAGTGGATCAAAGGCCCTTCTCCAGAAATCTAATAACTATAACCTGTAATACTATTACTAGTGTTGAGCGAAGCAAAGCATTCAAAGCGGAATTCAGTCCAAAGTTTAGGAAAACTTCGATTTACAAGAAATGCGATTTTCCTTGCGCTTTTTGGTAATGAATCAGGATTGTAATACAGTTCAGGACGGAGTGCAACTGCAGCTGTTGAGCATCAGAGCATTATGTGGCCTGCAGCCATCAGGAGAGCTTTGGTGGCCCCCACCGTGAAATTTCAATGTAGGGTCTATAGCAAATCCGCCCCTGGAGAGATCTCTGTACTGACCCCTGATATATTTATACATAGTTATTAGATCTCCCCTCAGTCGGCTTTTTTCTAAAGTGAATAACCCTAATTTTGATAATCTTTCTGGGTACTGTAGTCCACCCATTCCAGTTATTACTTTAGTTGCCCTCCTCTGAACCCTCTCCAGCTCTGTCTGCCTTGTTTACAGGAGCCCAGAACTGTACACAGTACTCCATGTGTGGTCTGACTACTGATTTGTAAAGTGGCAGGACTATGTTCTCATCACGGGCATCTATGTCTCTTTTGATGCAACCCATTATCTTATTGGCCTTGGCAGCAGCTGTTTGACGCTAGTTTCTATAGCTTAGTTTGCTGTTCACTAAAATTCCTAGGTCCTTTTCCATGTCAGTGTTACCCAGTATTTTACCATTTAGTATGTACAGGTGACTTGCATTATTCCTTCCCATGTGCATAACCTTACATTTGTCAGTGTTAAACCTCATCTGCCACTTCTCTGCCCAAGCCTCTAGTCTATCCAGATCCATCTGTAGCAGTATACTGTTCTCTTCTGTGTTAATTCCTTTACACAGTTTAGTGTCATCTGCAAAAAATGATATTTTACTGTGCAAGCCTTCTACCAGATCATTAATAAATATATTGAAGAGAATTGGGCCCAACACTGACCCCTGTGGTACCCCACTAGTGACAGTAACCCAATCTGAGTGTGTACCATTAATAACCACCCTCTGTTTTCTATCACTGAGCCAGTTACTTACCCACGTACAGACATTTTCTCCCAGGCCAAGCATTCTCATTTTATATACTAACCTTTTATATGGTACAGTGTCAAATGCTTTGGAGAAGTCCAGATATATGACATCCATTGATTCGCCGCGGTCAAGTCAAGAACTTACCTCCTCATAGAAACTGATTAAATTAGTTTGACATGACGGGTATGATATATGATTTGATATGATACCCTTGCTGCAGGAAACCAGAATGGTATCACGGGTAATCCTGCAAAAAATATTTTACATTCTTCAAACCAGTGCCTGGATCTATAAATACTTCTGTAATTACATGTGAAAATTGAGCATAGCAACTGAGTTATGCAATAAAATCTATATCTATAGCACCACCTGCTGCTTGTTCTTTTCGTTAGTATCTCTGTCCACCTCAGTAACATAACTGATGCGGATGCACATGCTCTGCTCCATCCTTCAACTGCCACCAGCTCTATCTATTGTGACAGTTACACTGAGAGAGCTGCAGCAGAATGGACATGCCCCCTCAGCTGTGATAGGGAAAGAACTGCAGCAAAAAGCGCATGCCCCCTGAGAAAGAACTCACCCCCCTGAGATGTAAAAGGGAGAGTGCTGCAACAGAAAGGACATGCCTCCTGAGAAAGGATGCACAGCCTTGAGCTTGAAATAAAGTTGCCAGAGCAAATGACGCAATGAAAAGAGGAAGATCTGGATCCATTTAAAGGGAACCTGTCATCTCCAAAACACCCCCTGAACTAGAGTAAGCGGTGTATAGTGTAACTGATGCTGAATCCGAATATGTAAGTTTTATCTTCATACTCACTTCTATTCCGACGCTGTGCTCCCACAAACCTGCAGTAAAATGCATTAAGAGGACTCTTCTTTGAGTCCTCTCCATTATGTGAGTGAGCACCGGAGTCCACTGAGTGCATTTTACTGCAGGTTTGTGGGAGCACAGCGTCGGAATGGAAGTGAGTATGAAGATAAAACTTACATATTCGGATTCAGCATCACTTACACTATACACCGCTTACTCTAGTTCAGGGGGTGTTTCGGAGATGACAGGTTCCCTTTAAGTACAGGGCTGGGTTTAGTACCCTTTGGTTAAATCTAGGGTAGAGATGAACCTTGCGTTTCCCAAACTTTCTATGAGCTCGTCTACACGAGGCATAGGATATGCGTCAAATTTTGATATGTCATTTAACCTACGGAAATCGTTACAAAATCGCCAGGTGCCATTGGGCTTGGGAACTAAGACGATCGGACTGGCCCACTCACTTCTGGACTCCTCAATGACACCTAGCCCCAGCATACGCTTCACTTCCTCTGACACTGCCTCTCTACGGGCCTCTGGTATCCGGTAGGGTTTTAACAGCACCTTTTTCCCGGGTTCAGTTACTATCTGGTGACTTATCAGAGGAGTTCGCCCTGGTTGAACTGAGAACTTCCTCTGATTGGCCAACAGAAATTCCTTTACCTCCTGCTGTTGGGCCTTAGAGAGGGTTTCCCCTATCCTCACTAAGGAGATTTCACCTGGTTCCCTTTTCCCCTCTGGAACTGCTGCCCCCAGGGATTCTCTTTCCTTCCATAGTTTAAGTAAGTTTACATGGTACACCTGGTACGGTTTCCGTTTTCCTTGTTGATGTACCTTGTAATTAACTTCACTTATCTGCTTGGTTATCTCGTATGGACCTTGCCACTTTGCCAGGAATTTATTTTCCACGGTGGGGACTAAGACAAGCACTCTGTCACCTGGGCAGAAGGTCCTGACCCTTGCAGAACGGTTGTAGAGTCGGCTCTGGGGCGCCTGAGCTCTCTGCAAGTGTTCCTTAACCAGGGGCATTACGGTCTCAATTCGCTCCTGCATGAGGGTCACATGCTCTATTAGGCTTCTATACGGAGTAGTCTCGGTTTCCCATGTTTCTTTGGCTATATCTAACAACCCTCGTGGGTGCCGGCCATACAGTAGTTCAAAGGGCGAGAACCCTGTGGAAGCCTGTGGTACCTCGCGGATGGCGAACATCAAATACGGTAATAATGCGTCCCAGTCTTTGCCGTCTTTCTCTACTACCCTTTTCAATATCTGCTTTAGGGTTTTATTAAAACGTTCCACCAAGCCATCCGTTTGTGGGTGGTATACGGAGGTTCGTAGTGGGGTGATTTTGAGGAGACGGCAGAGATCCTTCATGACCCGAGACATAAATGGAGTCCCCTGGTCAGTAAGGATTTCCTTTGGGATGCCTGTTCGGGAAAACATATTGAATAATTCTTGGGCGATATTTTTGGATGTTGGCTTTCTCAGGGGCACAGCCTCAGGGTACCGAGTGGCATAATCTAATACTACCAGGATGTACTGGTGTCCCCTAGCCGATTTCACCACTGGCCCTACCAAGTCCATCGCAATTCTTTCAAAGGGGACCTCAATGATTGGCAGAGGAACTAAAGGACTGCGAAAATGTGTGACTGGGGCAGTTACTTGGCAGGTAGGGCAGGATTCACAATGGCGCTTTACCTCCTCGTACACTCCTGGCCAGAAAAACCTTTGTAAGACCCGTTCTAGGGTCTTATCTGTCCCCAAGTGGCCAGCTAGGGCATGTTTATGAGCTAAGTCCATGACCATGCGCCTATATGCTTGGGGTACCAGGAGCTGCTCTACAACCTCCCCTTGTTTCTGGGTCACCCGATAAAGGAAGTCGTTTTCTATGACAAAATGAGGGTATTGGAGATCACGTCCAAGTTCCTGCGGTACCCCATTGATCACTTTAGCACTGGCTCGAGCGCTTTCTAAGGTGGGATCTCTCAGCTGGGCGGTACCAAAATTCTCGGTTCTTACTTCCAGCCCTGGCATGGTTAAGTCATAGGGAGGTTCCTCCCCATCTCCGGCTAGGACCTGAAACGGGAAGTCAGATGCTTCCGATACATTCGCTTCAGGTTCAGCAGGGTCAATTTCCTGATTATCGGGTAGGTTCTCTGGGGGTTTCGTTTCTACTGCCTGGTTTTCTGTCTCATCGGAGACCCCTGTTGGTGTCTCTTCAAAGAAACTTGGGGAGACAGGTTCTTCTCCCTTCTCGGAGAGGGGGTCGGGATCCCTTTCACCCAACCTAGGAAAAACCACCTCTTCCGCTATGGACGCCAACTGCCTTTTTTCCCACAGTTGCCAAAATAACGGAAAATCACGCCCTATAATCAAAGCGTGCATAAGGTTTTTCACTACTCCAACCTCATGACTTATTTTGCCACAGCCAGTCTCGAACGCCACTGAGGCTACTGGATATCTTTTAACATCCCCATGGATGCACATTACCCCTAGGGTTTTTCCACCCACTAGTGGCCCACCCACCAAGGTGGCATGAATGAAAGTCACCAAGCTGCCCGAGTCTAATAGGGCCTGGACGAGGTACCCATCCACCTTCATGGTACAGAACTGAGGTTCTGAGTCTATCCCTCGGGAGGCGACACAGGCGGGTTCTGAAAAGAACGACCTCCGACGACTGGCATCACACTCCATGTGGTCGGGAGCTACTGGGCAATGGGTCGCAATGTGACCCAGCTCCTGACAGTTCCAACACCGGACAGGAGGCAGTCTGGGGCCAGTTTCTTGCGTCGGTATGGACTTCCCATAGAGTTCCTCCATAGCGGGGGTTCTTCTGGGGGCGCTCCCTTTGGGCCCTCTGTCGATTCCTTGGGTTTTACCTCCAGTCAACCGTAGACGGCTTTTACCAACTGATGAGCTTGGCCGGGGGCCGCTTTGCACGAACACCTCAGTGGCGAGATAGCGGTCCACCAGGCTGACCAGTTCATCCGCATTTTTAGGGGCCCCCTGGCCGACCCAGCGTTGTAGACCAGGAGATAGCGAGCAAGTAAAGTGGTCCATCATGACTTTTTCTATGATCTGTGCCTGCGATGAGGAGTCAGGCTCCAACCACTGCTTGAGGAGGTGAAGTAGGTTGAACATCTGAGACCTCGTTGGTTTATGCGGATCAAACCGCCAGGTGTGGACCCTCCGGGCCCGGATCACTGGTGTCACCCCCAGACGTGCCAGGATTTCGGCTTTTAATTTGGCATAGTCACCTATGTCCTGCCGACTAAGATCGTAATATGCTTTCTGTGGTTCAGCGGTTAGGTAGGGCGCAAGCACTTCAGCCCACTCTTCAACTGGAAGCTTCTCCCGCTCTGCTGTGCGTTCAAACACGGCTAGGTAGGCCTCGACATCGTCCTCGGATGACAACCTCTGGAGGGCGCGTTGCACCATTTTTCGTGGACACCCGCGAGGCCGGACATCACCCTCGACAACCACCTGTGAGGTTTGTCTCAACTCCATCATCTGTTGTAACAGCAACTTGTTCGTTTCCTGCTGCGCCTGCAGTGCTTCTGCGTGCGCCTGCTGCTGCTGGTGGTCGGTCTCCTGCTGGACGCGCAGGGCCTCAGCCCGGGCCTGCAGAATTTGGGCTATCATAGCCTCCATGGTACTGCTGGTCGTTGTGGCTGCCTTTACCCAGGACATTCATGGGATGTTTCACAGTCCAGCAATATCCCGCACAAAAAATAAAAACAAAAATTCTGTCGTTGCCCCTAGCAACCAGTTGCTCGCATCCTCCACCAATTGTCACGGTGCGGGGTATGAGGGGGTGCGGAAATATAGGCTTAACGAACTTCTAAAGCACACACAGTTTTATTTTCCTTCCTTTTTGTTCCAGCAATGGTTAAATTCAACACAAACAGCTTTTCTCTTCAGCAATGACACCAAAATACACGGCAACAGAGAATCTTCCCGTCTGGGGGTTTTGACACAATAGAGGTCTGCACCTCATCTGCTCTGAGGTCTGCGCCTTCCCTGGGTCACTTGGATTAAGGTCTCCAGCAATACTGCAGCGGCTTCCTACACCTGGAGCTGCAGAGAGGGCTAGCAATACCCTCTCTGGATGAACTCCACTCAACTGACCCCGGAGAGGGAGATTCATAGAGGTTTTAATGACCGGAATAATCTCACCTGTGCTTTTGCACAGATCTATCCAAAATCCTGGAGTGAATGGGAGGAAGGGAGCGGTCAGTTCCCACTGCCACCTACCAACCGCTCCCAATGTAATCCGGGCCCATATTATCAGAGAAACCAAGGTGTGCTCAGCTCTAAGCTGCCTGAGCACATTACTCCCCGGATTCCATTATCTCACCCAGCGCAGGTATCTGAGTGCGATGTACCTCCCATCCACAGTTAACCCTGTGGCTGCCTTGCTACAATATATATATATATATATATACATATATATATATATATATATATATATATATATATATATTGCCTAAAACTTACTTAACTTCGTTATATATTGCTGATTTACAGTGCTATACATTTTTCTTTCATAATTCGGACAACCCCTTTAAGGGCTGAATGTACACATCTTGGGCTTCTATATACCAGTTGAGGCAAAAGTCTGGACCTTCTAGTGTATGAAAGTATAAATTGGCAGGAAGGCTGTATTATTTGGTGGAGGCAAAAACGTTTTGGCCACCATTTTGAATTGAGCTCAGATTTTTCCAATGGGAACATGTGATATCTCAGTCTTGTCTACAGTTTACTCAAAAACACACTGGAAGTGTCAGTTTTGAACTATCCATTTGCACACGAAGAGGCCACCACACCATCTTGATTGAAGATACTGCATGAAATTGGGCTCGCAGTGACGTATGATGTTAACACGCTGACCAACGTGATAACATTATCATGTTACCAGGGGAGATTTTGCGAGATGTCTACAATCAAGATGGCCGCGGCGTCCTCTATGCAATTAAATAGATAAGGTGAGGTTCTTTTTACCGGATTAATGCGGAAAGCCTTCAATGTTAATGAGTTTTACTATTTGCCAGCATGAGTTGCTGGGCCTTGGTAGACTCAGATCAGCTCTGCAGTAGGCTTTGTAGAATATCTCTGTGGAAGGTGTATTACTCCTTTAGCTTGAGCTTATATCAGCTCCAGTTACATAAGAAATCAGATAAAAAAGTAATATTATACACCATTATGGGAGACGGGGCACAAAATGTAAACAAACAAAAAAAAAGATAAAACAAGTTAAAAAAAATAATAAAAATACACTACCACACACTACACCACAGCTTCTAGCCCTTCTCCTGGCAACCACAAAATACATATCTGTAACTATATATCCCCTATATCAAAAAGACCATTATGGAAATCAAACATACTGTAATTAAAACAAGCATTTTAATTGCACTTTGTGTGTTGAAAATTTTTTAAAAACATTTACCTTTTTTTTTTTTTTTTTTTACATTTTCCTGTATAAAAAATACAAACAAAATGCTAAAATAAATATGACTGAAAAGTAAACCCCCATGTATTACTGAATAAAAGCACCAAAAATATTTACATAACCAAATGGAAATAAGTTATAACTTTCAAAGACACGCTAATAGAACAGAAAATGCCTGTGGTCAGGAAGTGGTTAAATGGCCCTGTCTTGATCTTGATCTGGTTAAAATAAGGTTTGTGCATGAGAAGAATCCAGCCTTCTAATTTTTTACGTGTGTCCTTTTTAATCATTAGATTTTTATGCATGTTCATCGTCGTGCATTTAATATGATGTATAATATGTGGGTCTTAGGTAAGGTTGGTGGGGCATTCCTGAGGTTGGGGGTTTATACTTATCAATATATTTATTCATTTGGTTTTTAATTAGACTGTCGTACAATGAACTCAGCTATTTCTGCCACTTGCATAGACAACGAATGCGTGTGTGACCATAGATCCATTCAGTGTGACTCCAAACCTGTTCTACTGATCGGTGAAGTCTTAGTGGAGGGCCACCAGACGTCAGATATTTATCACCTATGCTGTGATTAACCTCTTTAATTTTGTTCTTCTTTTCCACAGAACATCCCCCAAAATGTTAGAAAAGACTTTTAGGTGTTATGATCAGGGCAATATTCCCTTGTATATTACATCATAAAATATCAGATGTTAGCTCATACAGTATATTATTTCTCTGTGTAATTTCACAACCTAAGGGCTCATGCACACGACTGTATGTATTTTGTGATCCGCAAATAATACAGATGACGTCCTTGTGCATTCCGTATTTTGCGGAAAAGCTGGTCCCTAATAGAGCGGTCCTGTACTTGTCCATAATGAGGACAATAATAGGACATGTTCTACTCTTTTGTGGAACGGACATACGGAAACGGAATGCACACTGAATAACTTCTTTTGCGGACCCATTAAAATGAATGGTTCCGCATACGATACGGTCCGCAAAAAACGAAACAGACGTTTGTGTGCATCCCTAAGGGTGCATTCACGCGGCCGTAATTGTGGACAAGACATTTTCTATATAGCATCGGTATCTGTGTGAATGCACCCTAATGAGTAAAGTAGAAAGGCTAAGTCCATGCATCTAGTAGGCTAACCTGACTTTGTATGAAATGTTCACTCAGACATGGGACCCACACAGCAGTGCCACACAAGTTTTTGGTCCAACTTTTTCAGTTTAGTGATAATGGCCTATTGTCCAGAGGCAAGGCTTAGGCCAGTCATTCCTCTATTGTTCTGGTGTTAACTAGAAATTGAAAATAAAGAATTATTTAGCTAGTATTCCTGTTTTCTAGACCAAGCTGCTGTGACATTTCATTCAAACACTGCTGAACCAGCCACATAGGGGGTAAAAAAAAGAAAGTATTTTTGGCCCCATACAGTGATATTACCTAAGGATGACCTAATTCAAGAAGCAAGCCTTGGATGTGTTAATTAGGAGAGAAAAAGAGCACGCTGCAGATTCATTTAACAGTGAAGCATATGTAAGTCTCTTAATTTGTTATAACTGTTATGAATTTGCTAAATTAATTATCACTCTTGCTTAGAAAAGTGCAAATTAATAGCATATTCTCAGTACTGTTCTACCGCTGAGAGTGATTCTATTGCTAACGTGAAGCGCAGTCATGATTTTACTGTCTCTGCTGTGGAGAAGTGTCCCATGTCTAGAATATGCACATAGAGAAATGGAAGATTTGTGAATTATCATTAATAAAACCAAGTAGTCAGCTAGTTAAAACTAGTAAAAAGTTAACTCAATTGCTTATGCAATGTTCAGTGGAAATAGGAACCCACTGAGAGTTCTCCACATGAGCCTCCCCCTAAATACAATATTAGTTCACATCGGTATGTGGTGGTTATATCTGTGATACTGATAGAGTCGCTTCCCACATGCCTGCTTCTCACTGTACAGAATACAATATAATACTGTCACAGTCTAGGTCAGTAAGTGAGTGCCATGATTTGTAGCATTATGTGCTAAGTAATGAAACCACAGGCCGACCCAACCTCCAGTGTTAAACCAAGTGGGATTGCAAAAATGTAATGCGGAATGCAAATTAAAATTGTTAAGGCTTCATTGTGACCTATCATCATCTCTGCAGGTATTTATTAGAATGCCAGAAAAAAATATATATGAATATGTTTCTACTGACAAATTATCTGATTTCTTCTATTTTCAGTTAGTTCTTTTATTCTCATCTTTCACAAGCAATGCATTTCACAGAGGTAGGGAACAGTGCACCCTCTAGTCTCCACCCAAACTAGTGTTCCTACCTATTCGGAAGATCCACCCTAAATGGTGGCCCCCAACTGGGCATGGTCCCTTCCTATGTGCACAGGACCAAAAGCGTAGTCAGATAGAAATAGGTCAGAGCCAGAACAAGAGAAAAATATCCAAATCAGATGACAAATACAGAAACCAGAAAACAAGCCAAGGTCAAAGCCGGAGGGCGGTGATGGCACCAAGACAATAGACAACTCACAGTTAGATACCAGCCCGTCAGAACCAGAAGAGAACTCTGAAGTCAAAATCAACAGTCAGGGGCAGGTCAAACAGTTATCTGAGGTCATAATCCAGGAAACCACAAGAAGAGATAACACTCAAGTGAGGCGCTGAAGACCAATTACAGGCCCACTGGTAGAAGGCAGGGACGCTGGCGTTGAGCCTGATTGGCCTTGTAATCCTGCTCAATTGCGTTACTCGCCCTGTACTCCAGCATACACAGAGATGCCGACACCAAGCCTGGTTGGCGTGAAATGCCTGTGTGTTGATAGACTGGCTAGCTATGCTGGTTACCACAGCGACATTACTATATTCACTTCGCCACAACAAGGAGGATGCACTTTGGAACATGGATAAGTAAGTACATGACAGCTATCTTTTAAACTTGAGAAAGGAGCCCTAAAGTGTCGAAATGCACTATTTGTAGAAGATGAAAATAAAAGGATCAACTGGATCCTGACTTTGGGTTGTGTTTTGCACCAATATGATGTCCTTTCTTCCTCAAAGTTTCCTTAAGTGAAGCTTGCATCATACATTCTTCATGTTATCCCTTTAAGCAGGTGGGGCCACTGGGACACTGACAGCATCTACTATTATTAGTGTTGTGCCTACAGTATTCACTTGAGTTATATCCAGTCTAAACCATTTTCTTGTTTGGTCACTATTGCTTGGCATCAGTAATCTACTCACATGGTTGACAGGACAAGGTGACCACTTTTTTTTTATTTAGCTTTTGTCACTGCTCTGCACATAGTGCTTTGTAAATCACTTGGTCATGTTAACTCCCAAAGTGTCAAGTGTGGTTGCAAGTGGTCAAGGTCCAGTTGGGCTTGTTGCTCACAGAATACAGTGGCCACCATGCCATCCTTTGCTCACTGTTTTCTGCTGTTCTCTTCATATGAGCTGGTTTAGCCAGCCGTTTACATTTACAGTGTCAGAAAACATCTGACAGGAGCTACCAAAAATATAGTATTAAACAGTAGTTTGACAGACAGGCAGATCTGTGAGATGCCTTAACTAAAACATGTCAGTCAGTGCCAACGTGCTCCAATACAAGGCCCCTGATGCTAGTTTGTGCTGCATACTAATTATGTGTTACAATGAAAGGACCATTGGATGCCATCATGTTTTCCCCAGCAGAATGGAAATTTCATACAAGACACATTTGTTGTAGAAATGTCTGCAACTATAAAACACTTTCTGTAAATACCTTTCATGTCTCATGTGAACATAACCTTAAAAGCCTTGAATGGTTTGGAATCCCTGTTCAAGATCATATGTTTTCTTACAGATACTCTAATGTTAAGAGACTTTTCGTCATAAAAATGTTCTTTTAATGGAGTTAAAGAGGACCTGTCACCACTCCGGACATGCCTGTTTTAATAGCTTCACCCATTCCCCATGTAATAACAATTCTGGAACATCTATTCTTATGTCTCTATGTTGTGCCATTCCTTTATTATTTCTACTAGAAGTTATGAATTGCTAGCAGTCTGCAGTAAGGGTACAGAGGGATGGTAACAAGTTGGGGGTGTACTTGTACAGTGTGAAAATAACAGCACTGACTGGATAGAGTGGTTACCTCCCCTCTGTACCCTTACTGCAGATTGCTAACAATTCATTCATAACTTCTAGTAGAAATAATAAAGGAATAGCACAACATAGAGCCGTAAGAATAGATGCTCCAGAATTATTACATGCAGAATGCTGAAGCTATTAAAACAGGCATGTCAGGAGAGGTGAAAAGTCCTCTTTAACTGCTATAATTTGAGTTATTTCTAAGGATGCTGTCACACATTCCGGTTTGTTATGTATTTTTGAAGCCAAAACCAAGAGTAGATTAAAAAAAAAGAGTAGACGTACCTGTCCTTAATACCTTTTTTCTACTTTTGTGATCCACACATGATTTGGGCTTCAGAAACTGCATCAAGAAACCTGGACTGACTTATCATTGAGGATATATTTGCACATGCTGCTAAGACGGCAATAACTTCACATCTACCATGCTACATACAGTTAAGTACCAGACAAAATAAAGAGGTTTCAGAGTAATGTGTGAATAGACCGTAGAATGTGCTGTAATGACAATGGAACAGAGTACAGTATATACCGGATAAGTTAGCAGAAGAGAGAATCCATGGAAATATCTGAAGAAACTCAGGAATAAAACAGTACTGCATACTACAGAGAATGAATGCTGATCTATGTGAAAGGATACGGCATGTACTGTAGGATGTGTCCTATCCACACACAGAACAAAAACCACAGACTTGGAATGTTGCTGAAAAACTTCATATCATCTGTGAAATGGAAAGAAACTTGACCTAGAACACATTAACATACTTGGAAGTCAATATGTTCTTTTTGGTTCAATATAAAACATACAAAGTAAGTAACATATTGACTCCAGGGAATATTGACTCAAAATAATCATAAGATTCTGGTGACCATCACAGAGACTTGCCTTTAAAGGGGTTTCTGGGATTTTAATTCTGATGGTCTGTCCTCAGGATAGGTCATCAATATCTAATCAGTGGGAGTCCAACACCCTTCATCCATTGTGTAGTAGATGGAACTTGTATCTCCACCACTGCTCCCATTTGCTTCAATGAGAACAATGCTACAGTTAGCTCTGTCCACTGCACAACTACCAGACCGATGTGGTTCAGACAGCAAAGCTTCTCTATAACATCTGACGCTTGGGAGTGTGGTGTGTTACACCCCTGCTGATCAGATATTGATAACTTATCCTGATAATAGACCATCAATATTAAAATCCCAGAAACATGCAATACTGGTCTCATTGACACAATTTTTTTTTAATTACACTTTTTTCTTACCCAATATGCAGATATGAAAATTATTTTATATCAAAATAAAAATCTAAAAAAATTGCAGCCAAACCAGTCAGTGAAACCATACAATTAAGTGTGCAGACTAACCAATCGGATCGCGGCAGTGTAAACATGCCGGTTTCAGGCTCTGATCTATACTCTGCAGATCAGAGCCTGAAATCAGGCATTAGTTGATCAGTGCCTCGAATCTGTGCCCCTCACCTGGGTCCTCTTCCCGGGTCTGTGCCCCCATCGGATCTGTGCCCCCTAATGTGTAGCGGAAGCGCTTCTGTGCGCGATCAGCACCTGCTGCTGTGCTCCATACCTTTAACTCCGCCGGACGTGCTCTGCACGTTCCGGCCTTTACATCTAAATGTGCCCGCCTGTGTCCCCTGCCATCATCTGAGTCCCGTGCCCCCATCTCTGCCCCCTGTTGTTGCTGGTCCTCCTGTGATGGTGGCGGCTCAGTTCCTGCGCCACCGCCATCAGCAGCGAGTGTCAGCTGTATGCTGACACGCTGCAATAACCCTTTAGATGCCGCAGTAGCAGCATCCATGGGGTTAATAGAGGGAGAGGGCTCCCTCTCTCAACCATCGGGCTGCCGCACTGCGATGGCAGCTGTTCGATGGTTGCCATGGCAACCGGACGCTTTGCTAAAGCGTCCAGTGTTGCCATCTATCAGGAAGCCTGATAGTATTATACTTTGCAATGCAAAAGCATTGCAAAGTATAATAAAGCCATCAGCCCCACTGGATCTTCAAGATCCAAGTGGGACTTGATAAAAAAAAGTATGGAAATAAAAAAAAGTAAAAAAATAAAAATAAAAAAGATAAAAGATTAAAAAAGATTTAAAAAAACTACCCATAATTGGTATTGCCACGTCCGTAATGATGCGATCTATAAAATGATTATGGTATTAACACCGCATGGTAAACGCTGTAAAAAATTTTTTTAAAAATGGCAGAATTGCTGTTGTTTTGCCTCACCTCCCCAAAAAAATAAATACAAAATTGATCAAAAAATCATATGCATCCCAAAAATGATACCAATAAAACTACAGCCCATCCCACAAAAAATAAGCCCTCATATAACTATGTTTACGGAAAAATAAAAAAGTTATGGGTCTTAGATTTTGGTGATGCAAAAAAAAAAAAATTAATAAAAAGTGATTTTATGATATAAAAGTGGTAGAACATAAATAAAAAATATAAATTTGGTATCACCATAACCGTATCAACCCACAGAATAAAATTATCTTATCAAATATACCACATGGAGAACCCCATAAAAAAATAAAAATAAAAAACACTGGCAGAATTGAAAAATTAGCCCACTTCACCTCATAAAAAATTAAATAAAAAGCAATCAAAATGTCATATGTACCCAAAAATGGTATCATTAAAAACTACAGCCCATCCCACAAATAATGAGCCCCCACACAGCTCAGTCAGCAAAAAAAATAAAAAAAATCTATGGCCCTTAAAATCTATTTCAGCAAATTCCATGTTAGAAAATGCAGATGTCGCTCCTTTCCATTTGAATTCTGCCCTTTGCTCATACAGCAGTTTACGACCACGTATGGGGTGTTGTCGTATTTAGGAGAAAATGGGTAACAAATTATGGGTTGCATTTTCTCCTGTTATCACCTGCTAACGTTAAAGATTTTGGATTAAGCAACTTTTTCTTGTAAAAAATATAATTTTCATTTTCACAGCTATGTGTTTCTAAATATTATGAAACGTCTCTGAGGTAAAAGTGGATAGTAAACCCCTCAATAAATTCTTTGAGAGGTATAGTTCCAAAATGGAGTCACTTTTGGGGGGGTTTCTTCTGTAGGGGTGCCTTAATGTGCCTTCCAATATGACACAGCACCAATAAGCCATTCCAGCAAAAACTGCCCTCCAAAATTATGTTATAGGAAAAATTGTATTCAAATTAAAAATCTGCACAAAAACTGAAAATTATAAATTTCACCTCCATTTTCCTTTGATTCTTGTGGAACACCTAAAAGGTTAACATAGTTTGTAAAACCAGTTTTGAATAGTTTTAGGGGTGTAGTTTCTAAAATGGGGTCCTTTATGGGTGTTTTTTTTTATTATGTAAGGTCCTCAAAGTGACTTCAGAACTGAATTGGTCCTTGAAAAAGTCGGTTTTGAGAATTTGGTAGAAAATTAGAAAAATTGCTTCTTAAATTCTGAGCCTTCTAACGTCCTAAAAAAACAAACTTTAATTTTCAAAATGATGCCAACATAAAGTAGACTTATTGGGAATGTTAAGTAAAAACTATTTAATGAGGAACCACTATCTGCCTGCGAGGCGTAGAAATTCAGATTTAGAAAATTACATTTTTTTCCAAATTTTCTGTAAATGTGGGATTTTTTATGATATAAAGGTAAAACTTATCAACCTAAATTTACCCCTAACATCAAGTACAAGATGTCACGAGAAAACATTCTCAGAATGCCTTTGATAAATAAAAGCGTTTCAAAGTTATTAACATATAAAGTGACACATGTCAGATATGCAAAATTTAGCCTGGTCACCAAGGTAAAAAATAGCTTGGTCTTGAAAGGGTTAATAAATTGAAACAGATGCCTAACTTGACTGTAAGGTGATCAGTTAGATATTTTTTATTTTCCACTGGGTAGGATAGTGTAGAAGAACAGACAGTTATGTCTAGCAAAAGCTATTGAAACTGAAGCACAAAAATCAGATTAAAAGTATTTAAATGAAAAAATGAGAGGTCATTGTTTCTACAGCTTCTATGCAGATCTATGTATCTCCATGGAAACAAGCTACAATTTTTCTGGAATTAGATCCTAAATGCACCTATAATACTCCGCAGGCACATATTTGTTATATATTTTTTATATATATTTTTTATATTGTTATGCATCAACCATTTCACATTTAATAAGTGTTTTTTATATTCATTTTTATATTTGTACCATTTTTGTATTTGTGTGTCTTAACATCCAATCCTACATATGATATATGAAGATAGGTTCCAAACTAATAGTTTCCTAGGGCTGTTCCAATGAATTATGCGGTGGTGATTCACCGCTGGGTATTGGGTTAGGATCAATGAGCGTTTTTGCGTTCCAGCTTGACACACACAGCCACATTGATTCGACACAGCCGGAGGAATTGCTGTGCGTTCCATCTTGGAATGCACGGCCATTTTTGGGGCGGACTTAGTATTGCTATAGGCTTTCCCGGCTTCCGCTGTGACGGAGGTCCGGGATTTGGAACGCACGCTAGATTTCATTCGTAGATGCATGCAGGCCACAATCTTAGCCTCTCTTTAGCTTCCAGCTCCCAAATATGATGGCTGAGCATTCACTAATAATTAGGTATGTCACAGCTGCATCCTATCTTGTTAAATATATAAGGAGGGCTTCATCTCATTGCACCTTATCCTCAGAAGAAGCCTGTTGGTGAAACGGCGTTGGGTGGGGGCCACGATGGCGGCTGCCTGGAACCATTGAGGTAACTGGATGTATTTTTGATTCCATTGCCTTATCATCACTACTCTTTTGTATTCGGGCCTTTTTGGCTTTACTTATATTCTTGTGGTGGTTCACCTGCAATGGTGTTCTTCTTTTTTATATAATTCTGCTTTGGTTGTCTCTGTGGTTCCCGGCCTCTCTCACCGCGACCCCCATATATATATATATATATATATATATATAGTCATCTCACCTTACCTGTCTTTCATTGCTAATGTTTTTTATATTCAATAATATATTTTTATGGATTTGTGTACCAATAAAGATATTTTTTGCTAAAATTTGTGGAGATTCCCCCCCCCCTTTTTCTAATTTGGTGGCTTTTGTAATTAGATCCTGCAAAATTCCTTTCATCTGTCCCATACTTCTTGTTAACCTACAGTACCAAATGTATGAAGGAGACAGAGGGAAAGGAGTCTGAGACTTCAGGATCAGACTACACAGAGTTAGTAGTCTGTTACTATGGAGACACATAGATTTGCTTAGGAGCTGTAGCAACAAAGCAGCATTTTTAATCAAGACCTATTGTAATGCTGTTTCAGAATAAAAATTATTTGTTTGGAAAGGTGGACATAGCCTTAAATGTGTTGTCCCGTTAAGACACAGCATAGGGGATAGGTATCTGATTTGCAGGGGCCTCAGAGGTTATATCCTTGCGGATCATAAGAATAGGGGCTGGTACTCCTTGTTTGTCAATTCTATGGGACTGTCAAAGATGGTTGAGTACAAGTGCTTGGGTATCATTGACAACCCCCAAGAGCTGAATGGCATGACTGCTGCACCATTCAAATTGGGGAGCATGAGCTCCCGTTCTTGTGATCGGCAGGGGACCCAACAGTCCGACACTTATGCCCTATCTTGTGGATAGGGCATATGTTATCTTAATGGGAGATCCCCTTTAAAATTAATAGTTATTCATATATGTATAAATATAATACTTGCATTCAACGTTATATATACAAGTATATATATATATATATATATATATATATATATATACACACTTAACTTTAAGTGCCACAAAATGGAAAGAAGTTATGAATGCACAAATCATTATTACAACTTTACTGGAACGCATGTGAAAAAGAGGGGCTATATTCTGTAATATGGTGAAGAGAGGGAAATGTTGTTTTAAGAAGCTATTAATATAACAGGAACCCTGGCAGAAGAAGGCTTCTGGTAAATGTGCCAAAACATATTTGCACATTTGTCCTTAGTAATATACTGTATTTAATGTTGGAAACCATTTGCCTGAAACATGGGTGGTCCATTTAATGTATAGAAATTGAGTTATATTCATAAAATTGGGGTGGTATGTGTATATATATTTATAGAACACATACATATGAGTAGATGGTTTGGCTGAGGAAATATTTAGTATCCTAATAGTCAGATATAGAACCCTTGTTATACGACACAGGTGATGCACATGGAGATGGCTTTGTCATAGTCTATGACTGCTTCTGGCATGGGTCATAGTTTAGATGTTGCCCCCTATAAAGTCTATGAATTGTAAAACTAGTGCAATCATGTTTGTGAATATCTAGAGAGGACTACACTGCCAAATCCAGGAGTGGACCCTGAGAAAAAGTATAATGGAAAGATTTGTGTTTTGGATACGCTCCTGGTTTTGGCTTAACTGGCATGAAAGTAGCTTTAGTTATACTCCGACGTTGCACGCAGTGTCAGGCTTCAGTCCTTCAAAGCCATACAGTGAATGTAGAAGAACACAGCACTCGTACTCAGTATGCAGTGAAAGCCGTGACAGCTTTTATTCACCGAACATTGCAACGTTTTGACCGATACACAAGTCTTTTTCATTGCTTTAAAAAACTTGTAGTCAAAAAGTTGTAATGTTAACTGAGTAAAATCTTTTGTGGCTTTTGCGGCATCCTAAGTGCAGGGATTTCAAAATAGCTATGAAATAAAATTTCAGATTTCTACCTCCAATATTTTCCTATGTGTGGCAGGTCATAGGTGTCCACAGTATATAAGAGATGTAATATATTGACACAACTAAAGAACTGTTGTGTCTGTTTTGTAAATTCAAAAATACCTTTACATGGGAATAAATAGGTAGATATTTCTGTAAACTAGTGCTACTTTAAAAAAAGATTAAGATGCTCACTTTTTCTAAACTGTAGTAGGAAGAAAAAAAATTGATTGGATTCTCTCTTTTACACTTTTTTCAATTTTTTTTGTAGATCGGTTTTCATAAATGTCCCCCCTGGTGAGATCATTTATGTTCTTTCTCTCTCGCCTTTTATGTCTTTGGAATGCTCTTAAGACTGTACCGTTCCACATAAATGAATAGCTCATCTATTACCTTAACTGTGTGTATAATAAACCAATTAGGATTCAGAGGGAGCGTTGCTTCTCTCAAGAAGCCTCAGTGATAGACAGACGGTTGATCTGTCAACAGATTGAAGACAAAAACAGCCCCGGCTTCCCTTTTATTATACAGATTAGACAAAAATGAACACATAACATGTAGACGCTACTCTGCTGTAATTCCATTTTTTTGCAGGTTGATGTCATTTAAGCTAAAGAAAAAAAGTTAGCTCAAGTGGCAGGTTTCGGTTTGAGGAAACCTTCTAATCAGAGACTGGCGATTCATTATTATCTGCAGCCGGCAATCCATCTGACATGTAAGAAAAAAAATTAGCAACTGTCACGGCATGACGAGTTAATTTCCTGACAGTCTTGACACTGAAAAGTCATTTGGAGACATAGAGATGGCTGATGAGAAACTGGCACTGTCTTAATTGGAGCGAGAGAAAGGCCATGAAGACACCGTGATCAGAGGACAGACTTGAGCTAATGTACAAGTGAAATGAAGGTGCTTATTTACGCCATTCTTCTCTCTTGACTTTCATTATTTACTTCTTCTGCTAGAAGACATTCTATGTTTATTTGCTTGTCATAATTTGTAGCTTGTAATTATATCCTCCGATGCTACCATTTACTTTCTCTTGGCTTTATAAAACATCCATGATTGGCTTATTTCAGGGTGTCACTGAAACATGACATTTACTGTATAGAGAGGAAAGTGATGCCATGATGTTGATGGGAATCTCTGCAATTTGCTTAATTAGAGCTCCGCTCCTGCAGTGCCATTTGTTTATCCTCTCGAATGGAAGAAACATTGTTAACTTTCGGAGAGTGAAGTAAAAGCAGTAGTCACGATGGTGCGTAGTAAAAAGTCACGCATCCCACAAATAATAATTCTCTGGGGGATTTTTGCACTTGACAGCTCAATAAACACAGCTGCCAAATAAAACTGCTGTGCCACTTGCCTGGGTAGCATTTGCCCGGGTATCACCTTTTCTTTCCAGCCAAGCAGTACAATATCCATCACTAGGGATAAGCAAAGTTATGGAAAATTCAGTTTGGCTGCTTAGCCCGAATTACTTTGTCATAAGGCACATTTCTTTGTATGTAGAGGGCGCAATGATGGGGAGCATTGATCGCACCGCCCACTGTCATTGAACCCCTCAGATGCTGTGTTCATTGTTGGCCGTGGCATCACAGGCTGCCATTTAGGCCTTTCAGGGGTTATAATAAAATAAAAGTTCTCACCTTATATATTTGATTGCGAGATTTTGTTTCCCGCGATATCTTCAATCAAGATGACAGCAACGGCCTCTTCATGCACAAATGGATGAGGTGAGTGTGTTTCTGAAACTGATTTGTTACCACGAAGTGCAAGGAATTTTGGCTTTGCAGCGAATCAAATTTTGTTGAAATTCAGATCAAAGTCAATTTGTTTGATCAGAAGAATGGCTGACAACTAACTCTTATGGGGGTGGCCACTCAAAGATGTTTTCTTGTATCCAGCGGGCCACAAAAACCCACCTTAATTGCACATAACTTGCCTGTAAAAGAAAGTTTGTAATAAACGTATTGTCTAAAGTTGCTTGGATTGGCCACTCGAGAATCTGATCATGTAATGCTCCTCTACGTCTGAACATCCGGTGTCTACTGTCACATACCAGCTTTCCGGTCTGGACTATAGATGGAATGTTACTTCCACAGCTCAAGATGGAAGCGGTGCTGTGGATGGGGCCTCTACTTGACAGAAGCAGATGAATTCAGGAGTTTGCGCATGCACTAGAGAGAGTAAATGGAAACATTCTTGTTCTAGCCAAAGACTTAAAAGAAACATGGCTCCTTACAAAAGAAAGCTCTGATATGCTTAATAAAGAAAACAAAAAAAGAGTAACCGCTATTTACATAAAACCAGGAAACCACATTATGATTACTATTAATTATTTTTATCACTTTTCCACAGGATAGGTGATAAATGTGTGATCGTTAGGGGTCCCCAAGTTCCTTGGTGTAAATGGAATGGTGGTGTGCATGTGTTCCATCCCTCCATTCACATCTATGGAACTCCCGAGTACAGAGCTTTGCTATCTCTGTCAGTCCCAGAGGCGTGAATGGAGGGGTGGTCACTCATGCTCCCCATTGCTCTGTTTCCATTAACTCAAAATCTATATCTTTATGATTTACTCTTAAAAGACTGAACACCCTACACTAACGAGCAGTGCTAATAAAATGGATCACTGGATGTCTGTATCTTATGACTTAGTGAGACTTTAAGTCTTCCAGCATGTCATTCTGATTGAGGATGGCCTGATACACAGCGCAATGACTGGGAATGAACCGATCCTTCCTGCTCAATGCCCAATGATTTGCATTCATGTACATGCAGCAATCACCCCACTACTGCGATTGTTCATCCCCATGCAGATCCATAGTTTTTTAGTAGTAGATCCCTGTTGCTGCCGACAAACGACAATTTTTAGTGCCACATGAATGACAGATCTCTCAACAAAGAGTGTTTTGCTCATTTGTCAGGTGAGTGATGAGTTCAAGGGCACACTCTACTAGGACAATTCGCATAGTGACGCGGTGCATGCAGATTGGTCTTTAGTCACCTGACCAAATACACCTTGGTACTGAGGCTTCCTACATGTCTTCATCACTGTGAATTAAGATATCATGAGGAGGCTTGACCACTGTAATGTTTTCTACTAGCTATATGAGCTTGGGAGGTCTTGGGTAACTGATAAATACCTCCTGTAGTGGTCCCACACTACAACGCTGTAACTCCTGAGCATGCATCCGCAGCAAAACATGGCAAAGGGCTGCCTTTTCTGACACATTTGTGAATTATATTGTATAGTAGTGATCTTTGTTTGCTATTACAATCTTATTAGCACTGCTAGTTAAGGTGCATTTACATCTACCGAGCTAAAGCCGATTGTCAGGAAGGAAGCTTTCTTTCCACACAATTGGCTGCTCATTAAGTAGAGGTGAAGCACTGCATTTACATGCAGCTATCACCTCCACAGTATGAGGACAGGCAATGGCTATTGCGATCACTTGTCCTCATACTTCTGCATTGTTTCTGAGCAGCAGATCACTGTTTAGACATCATGATCGGCTTGCCCAGAAACGATAATTTAGGTGCCTGCACTAACCATCATTTCACCTGATGAACGAGCGTTTCGCAAGTTTATCTGGTGATCGGCTGCACCTTTACAGGGCAGTTGGTTGGGAATGATTGTTCGCAGGAATTTTGTTCACAATAATCTGCCCAATTATCTTCCCGTGAAAATCCATCTTTAGGTTATTCAGTCTTTCAAAAGAAAATAATAAAGTTACTGAGGATGATGGCAGTACAAGTAAATTTTTTGAGATTTTACAATAACTTTGCCGTGCCTCAAGTGAGTGGAAAGGGGGTGTGGGTGGTTAACCAATATGTCCGTCACCCCAACGCACGTTTCACCAAGATGGCTTCCTCAGGGAAGCCACATCCCCTGAGGAAGCCATCTTGGTGAAACGTGCGTTCGGGTGACGGACATATTAGTCGGTATTCCTCTTTTATTTATTACTTACTGTGACATTGTTATAGCTGGATTTTGGCGCAATGTGTTGTTGCACCAATACTAGCTGCTGCTGGGCATTATCCGGTTGATTTATTGTTGCACTAGGCACTTTACTTTTGTGATGCAGGCTGCGTCCATTATTTAACTCTGGATTCTTGCTGGAGCAATAGATACACATATTTAGCTGTCTTGGGATGTTATAGGATTCCGCCACAGTATTGTCCATTTCTTTTGTGCTTTTCCCACCACTGTCATCCATCTTGTGATTATTATGTGTTTTTAGCATTGCATTTTTTATTATTGTTATCAATAAAAATATCTGATTTTAAGTTGAGCATCTGTGTTAGTGTTTCTCCTTTTGGTCGGGGATTTAGTGCATTTATCTAACACAGTCATTTAGGTGGTAGGGTGCATTCACACGAACGTATTTTTCATCCGCGTCCGATCCGCAACTTTTGCGGATGGGTGCGGATCCATTCATTTCAATGGGGCCGCAAAAGATTCGGACAGCACACCGTGTGCTGTCCACATCCGTTGTTCCGTTCCACGGCGCCGCAAAAAATATAGAGCATGTCCTATTCTTGTCCGCAAGCACGGACAAGAATAGCCTTTCTCTATATAGCGCTGGCCATGTGCAGTCCACAAATTGCGGAACGCACACGGCCGGTATCCGTGTTTTGCGGATGAGCAATTTGCGGATCGCAAAACACATTCATGTGAATGCACCCTATATCTGTGACACAGGGGCCAAGACAATCCCTTGGTCGTAGTTTGGCGGCAACATGATAGGAAAGGGAGATACACAGATCTCCAAGCAGGAACCTAATAAGGGCACCATGTTTGGTCTCCACATGTAGCTGGAACCCACACGGATCTGTTAGTACCAAAATAATTTCCCTGTGACCTTCCGGTCTGGAGCTATGGGCCATAATGGGTTTTGTGGGTGTTTAGCTACCAGAACTGGGAAGGGAGGGTGAACTCCTCCCGGAGGGAGACGGGGAGTGGCCGGCTACAGGTGAAAAAGCCCACACAGGCCAGAGGCCAGCGTCTTTTTCTGAAAGGGGTCACATTGAGTAATGTGTTTGGAGGGACCGTGGACCAACTGCTGACATCACTGCCCCCATGTAACTACAGCCAGGCCTTACAGCAACCCAGAAATTATCATAATCCACAGGACTATTCATCTACCTGGTAACTGACTATTGCTCTGTTTAACCCTGTTGTATCATACCACCTCTATTTGCACATCTGACCAATGTATCCATTCTCTGTGTATATGGCATTAGATCTAGTGTGCCCTTAAGGCAATTAAATATATATTTTAATCTTGTGCTGTTCTTGTATCTCGATCACGAATCGCCATATCTGTGTTTCAGCATAATCATACGCTACTGCTGGTTGGTTTCTAACCCTATATAATCCCGTTAGCAGATGGGATTTATATTAAACGAGAAACTGGTGGCAGTCTACCAGGCTGAGAAAGCTCTGTTTCACTGGGGCAACGTCACGTCTTGGTAACCAGTGACAATAACCGCATCTTGAGAGCTCGACGTAGTTGACGTCAGGTGGGCTGCGAGCAGGGGCGTAGCTAAAGGCTCATGGGCCCTGGTGCAAGAGTTCAGCTTGCCCCCCCCCTTCCCTCAGTGCTGGTGAACCTAGCTTTTCTGCCGGCCAAGTCAAAAACTGACCCCCCCCCCCAATGATTCTCACCCTAACCTTTTCCCTCCTAACATTACGTATATCACTACAGAACATACAGGGTAAGGCTACATTTACACAATGTTTTTGCGGCCTCCGATCTGCATATTTTGCGGCTCAGATGCGGACCCATTCACTTCAATGAACACTGTGTGCTATCCGCATCTGTATGTCCTTTCCTATTTTTGTCTGTTTTGCAGACAAGGATAGGCATTGTTACAGTGGATCTGCAAAAAAAAAAGGATGCCATACGGAACATCATCCTTTTTTTGCGGATCCGCAATTTGCAGACTGCAAAACACAATGTTCGTGTGAATGTAGCCTAATACAGCGCCCCATACCTCTTACATCCAGTGACGTCTCCTCGGATGTAGATCTTCTCTTTCCTCATCTTCTCCTTTCAGACCAGGCGCCATTTTTCAGCCATTTCTCATCTCTGCAGTTCGACAGAAAAAAATCTTAGTTTACTACTTTTCCATCATCCTCCCGTCTTCTGGACAAATCATCCTACCACCCCCAGTATGTGCCACTAGTACCACACAGATAGTGCCCTTCAATAATTATTGGCACACAGTGTGCTAAAATAACTGCGCCCAGCAAATAGTGTCCCGTAATAGTGTGAACACAACGTGCCCCAGAAATAACTGCGCCCCCATGTGCCAGTAAAAATGCCCCCAGTGCTCCCGTGCCATTAAGAAATGCCCCCATGTGCCAGTAACAAATGCCCCCAGTGCCAGTAAAAATGCCCCCAGTGCCCCCTTTTGCCGGTAAAAAAGCCCCCAGTGCCCCCATGTGCCAGTAAAAATGTCCCCAGTGCCTGTAATAATGCCCCCAGTGCCAGTAAAAAACGCCCCAGTTCCCCCTTTTGCCGGTAAAAATGCCCCCAGTGCCCCCATGTGCCAGTACAAATGGCCCCAGTGCCTGTAATAATGCCCCCAGTGCCAGTAAAAATGCCCCCAGTGCCCCATGTGCCAGTAAAAATTACCCCAGTGCCTGTAATAATGCCCCAGTGCCAGTAAAAATGCCCCAGTGCCCCCTTTTGCCAGTAAAAATGCCCCCATGTGCCAGTAAAAATGGCCCCAGTGCCTGTAATAATGCCCCCAGTGCCAGTAAAAATGGCCCCAGTGCCCCCATGTGCCAGTAAAAATGGCCCCAGTGCCTGTATTAATGCCACCAGTGCCCCCTTTTGCCGGTTAAAATGCCCCCAGTGCCCCCATGTGCCAGTAAAAATTTCCTCAGTGCCCATAATACTGCCCCCTTTTGCCAGTAAAAATGCCCCCATGTGCCAGTAAAAATGGCCCCAGTGCCTGTAATAATGCCCCCAGTGCCCCCATGTGCCAGTAAAAATGGCCCCATTGCCTGTATTAATGCCCCCAGTGCCAGTAAAAATGCCCCCAGTGCCCCCTTTTGCCGGTAAAAATGCCCCCAGTGCCCCCATGTGCCAGTGAAAAATTTCCCCAGTGCCTATAATAATGCCCCCAGTGCCAGTAAAAATGATCCAGTGCCCCTTTTGCCGGTAAATATGCCCCCATGTGCCCCCAATAGAGCTCCGGTCCAAGACTACAACAATAAAAAAAAATAAACACTTATACTTACCTCCATGGAGCTGGCAGCGATACGATGCAGGCCTCTTCCGGCCTGTGTCCCGCGCTGTACGGCTCAGGTGGCGCGATGACGTCATCGCGCCGCCTGAGCCGGCCTCTGATCAGAGGAACGGGCAGGGGAGACGCCTCTCCCTCCCCTGCCCGCAGTACAGGCATCTGTATCGCCGTCCTGAGGACGGCGATACAGATGACTATGGAGATGAGCGCTTCCACAATGGAAGCGCTCATCTCCCTCTGCCCCGCCGCCACCCGCAACTATGCGCAGGGCCGCGCCGCACCTGCCTAATTGGCAGTGCGGCCCTGCAAGTGGCAAGGGGGGCCCTCGGGGCCCCCCTGGCTTAGGGGCCCGGTCGCAACTGCGACCGCTGCGACCCCTATAGCTACACCACTGGCTGCGAGGTGTGGGATTCATCACAATGGCCAGTGCTAAATTTGGTTCTGTGGGACTGCCAGAGATAGCTGATCCAGCACTGAGCTATTTTTGGCAGTTCCATAGAAATGATTCAAAGGCAGTCGTGCATGAGCAGTTGCTTTCTGCTTCATAGTTACCTGATTCCTGCTGGCTCTGCAGGTCGCTGATCTCCCTGCTTCAATATGTGGCTTGACGCTGGGTCATGTGATGACTGCAGCAGTCACGTGTCACCCATGCATTACATGAACCAATGACATGCATGGGTGACACTTCACCACTATATAAACCAAAAAAGGAGATCAGCAAAAAGTCCAAGAGGATATCCAAAGATGGCCTATACCATACATATGTGAAATTACACATTATAATCACAAAGCCAAAACAGCCTATGGCAATAAAATTAACAAACAACCACCTACAAAAAAAATGCCAGACCGCTGCCAATGTTCAAAAAATATATATAAATATTTTATTTTATTAATTTACAATTACATGACATAGTAAAAACATGTGCAGGAAAGAGGCGGCATCAGCGGAAGTGACCACAACAAGGGAAAACCACATGTCCCATAGAATATATAAGTACATTAAAGTGCAAGTGCATCTCACAAAATACATAAGAAAAGATGTATAAGGACAACCAATTTACCCATGATGTGTCACCTCCGCGATGGCGCCAGCCCCACGCGCGTTTTGGCATACCTTCGTCTGGGGACACTTCACCACTGTAGCAGTGATGTGACCTGGTGTCAAACCAGATGTTGATGTGGGAGACCTTGAACCTGCAAAGGCAATGATGGAGCCAGAATCTAGCGGAATGGATCAGGTAAGTATGATTACCACCGCAGGTCTAGCCATGTTGTGGTGTCTGTAGCAAAGGTGCCCTTTGGTGAACCACCCCTTTAAGCAAGGCAAAATACCTACAAAGGTGAAACTACAACATTAGTTGTAAACCGCAGAGATTTTTATCCAGTATATTCGTTTTAATGTGCAATGTAAAAAGGTCAGTAACAGAGATAACACAAATCATACATGAAACTTGTGGAAAAGGTGCCTGCAAGTTATGCCTTATTTCACCTTCTGAGATGTCGAGAAGAAGCATATCAACAAAGGACATCATTCTAATATGTAGCTGACTGCAAACCTATCAGTGACAATGATAACTCACATACAGAAACTCAGCTTACAACTTAAAATGAAAATTGTTTTATTTTCACATTTGAACTTCCAAAATGTGTCTCAAAAGGTCAATAAAAAAAGTTCTCAGCTCACAGTGATCACTGCACCAATTAGTTGAATGATGACCTGTCCCTTTACTGCTGCATGCTGCTACTAACCTCTGAGGAACACAAGGTACAGAGCAGAGACTGTATGACTGCTGAATGAGAACTGTACCAAATGTCTGTAAGATAATTAGTCTTGATTTCTACACCATAGTTTTCCATTTTACTAAACTGTGAGCGTATTTTTCTATTATAGTACTCAAGTCATTTGAGAATCCTAACAAATGAAATGAGAAGGAAAATTAAGTCTTTTTGAGAAATCAGAACTGTTATCCTGTGTTTTCCACAAACCAGTATATTCTGTTATATGAATTATTTAAAGTGGAGCACATAACCATCAACTACAGAAGTTATATATACAAGTAGTTGAAACATGATGAAATGTATCCTAGCATCCATATGATGCCTATTGTAGTATAGATAATTGCTTCTCCACAGGGTGATTCCTTAAAGGAAACTTTTCGCCATAAAAATGCAGTGAAATCTGCCAGCAGCATGTTATAGAGCAGGAGGAGTGGAGCAGATTGATATATAGTTTTAAAGGAATAGATTAAGTATAACTTGTATTTCAGTCATTTAAATTCCAGCTCATTTTCAGCTTTGAAGTAAAGAAGGAGGTCCTATTAGTGACTGACAGCTATCTCTGTATGCATAGTCATAGAGGAAAGGCTATCAATCACTGGTAGGACCGCCTCTTGGACATCAGAGCCCAGAATTAGCAGAAATTTAAATGACATGAAATACAACTTAGACTGAATCTGTTCCTTTAAAACTATATATCAATCTGCCCAGCTCCTTCTGCTCTATAAACTGCTGCCTTCAGAAATCAGGACATGAAGCTTAGAGAATGTGATCAGAGAGACAGCTATGTATTAAAGGGGTTATCCAAAGTCTATAAGATCCCCCCAAATACCCAGGCCCCTCGTATATATATTATACTTACCTGCTCCCTGGCACCCGCATCACTCAGGATTCCTGCACAGCCCCTGCTGCATCTGCCCATCATGCAGATAAAAACATCCGGCGCTGTGGGAGGGGGCTCTTCAGCCAATAGCAGATTGAGACAGGGAAGAGCCTCCCTAGCAGCTAGGGAGGCTTGTCCCCATCATGGCCTGCTATTGACTGCACAGCCCAACTCCGACCCAAAATAATACAACTGGGTTTCCATGTGGTCTTCCCTACAGGTTACAAGGTATTTCTTGCAAGTAGTTTTGGAGAGCTCACTGGTACTCAGACTGTACCCTTATGGAGCTTTCACATGTATTTACATGGGTGCAAATAGTCTCCAATGACTGCCAGTGGCAAAACTCATCATCACCCATACTTTCACGTTATACAAAAATTTCAACATGACAAGTTCCCTAATTAATTTCTTCAAACCATTTCTTGAAGCTTACTTAAGTTTTCAAAAAAAGTTTGCACAGTTACTGTGGTTCTTTGTACAGTCAAACTGTGTATGAATGTGTCCTGGTTTCTCTAATGTCTTCTTCAGCCATATTATTCCCTGTTTCAGTTGCACCGTTAGATGCATTTCACTGAGAAGCAGAGGCATATCCCTTCTGTGAAATCTTGCAGCATTGTACTGCTGTGAAGTCCTTTCTCTTACTTTCCACTGTGTTTGCTTTCAGCTCCGGAGCTCACAGAACAGACAAGGAGGGGGAGATCACACTTACAGACACATGGGAGGCTCCTGTGAATTCATAAGCAGCGTAGAAGCAGTTCTTTTTTCAGGCTCAGGATGTCAGGTAGCCCTGACATGCCCCCACTTCCTCTCAGCCGTCTTCTGAGTCCCTGTTACCAGGTATGAATCTTGCCTGATGTCAGTGTACCGCAAACTGGATGGAAGTGAGACCCCTAGTGGCCCTGATTTTAAAGCCTTTTTCAGGTGGATGCAGGCATATTTTTTTTAAATTAAGTGATTTAAAAAAAGCTATTTATACCATTCTTTATTAAATGAAATAATGTGTACAATGACTCTTTAAATATTAATCGTAAAAATAATCTCTATTCATTTCTATTATGTTTCAGTCCAGAAAGCTGAATATGTAGATAATTACGTAAATAGACAATAATAATTATAATACTAATACCTAAAACTGCCATTAAGATGAATATGAGGAAATAAGTCAAGCAATTGTAGTGGAGTTCTGCTTCCCAGTGACATATTTATTAGAGGCCTTAATTTTAAAGAGCCTTTAAGGATTCAGCATTATGTTCCTGTCCTCCTGGGGCATCAGCAGCCCTATGTGGAAGTGCAATATAGCAGTGACAATGGAAGCCTGGTGGTTTGGTTCCCCCCATCTAATTTATTTTTCAGCACATGCTAAAGTGAATACACCTGTAAGGGACTAGAAGGGTTGGCTTCCGGCTGGTAACAAGGAGACTTGCCACTAGTCATGATTAATGGAAGGCAGAACACATCTTTTAAAACATTTGTTAATGTGTCTCCTTCTTGAGAACCCAACATCTGGGGATTGTATCACAGATATCACAGCAAGTTACTCATTCCACCCCAGCTTGTCAACGGTCTGCTGATTTGTGCCATCAATCCTCCTCACAGATGTATTTTTTCCATCAGCAATACAATGACTGCACGCACAAGTACTGTATAATAGTCTTACTGTATGGTCCATGAGGTGGCTTCATTTTTTAAGGAAAGTCCTTTCCTTTGTGTATATTTCTCAATTACTAACATATAATTTAGGCTACTTTGACACTAGGCTTTACTACGGATTCGGCGGGTGAAGGGGCCCACCGGATCCGTAGTGATAATACAACCTTGTGGATCCGTAATGAACGGATCTGGTTGTATTATCTTTAACATTTTTTAAACGGATCCGGAATTAACTCCATTGAAAGTCAATGGAGGACGGATCCGTTTACTAGTGTGTCACACCAAATGGATCCGTCCCCATTGACTTGCATTGGGGGTCATTCCGGATCCGTCTTGGTGTGGATACCCAGTACGGAGAGCAAACCGCAGCATGTTGCGGTTTGTTCTCTGGTCTGAAGACTGAACGGAATGCTTTCAGGAGCATTCCGTGCTCTTCAGTTCAGTTTTGTCCCCATTGACAATGAATGGGGACAAAACTGAAACGTTTTATTCCGGTATTGAGCCCCTATGACGGAGCTCTATACCGGAATAAAACAACGCTAGTGTGAAAGTAGCCTTAATTGACTAACAAAGTAAATCACCCCACATAGTAATAACTATTTTCTAGTATGGCAATTTGACTTGGAGTTAATTTGAAGAAAAGTCTCACTTCATGAATAGGAACAATAAGCTAATAAGATAGCTGACAGACAGAGGCCATGTGGATCCATAGTATGGAGTAGTATAGTCTCCATGTACTGACTCTGTGCACATGGCTCAGCTGGAGACAGATATATATGTGATGGGAAATATAGTACAAGACCACTGGTTTGTTAGAAGACCACAATAGGTTACAGCTAGTGACATATTGGTGTACATCGCGGTTGTCATGCCTAGTTAGAGTTTTTACATGTTAGTACACTGTCCAGCAAAAATTAAGGGGAATTTTAAAATCCCTTCCTATTCATTGCCTATTCTAAAAATAAGAACTCTAGAAACACATCAACATAGATGGACAACAAATACAACATCATTTGTGAACGGTCAGCAAAGTGTGGTATCACAAAGAGCAATGGGCCAGGGCTTTAGCTCTATGATCAAAAGTATTTTTATGTTGGCAATTAAAAAAATGTGATCTATGACTAATTTTGAGAATATGAGTTATCTCCATACCAATATCCCTAAGTGAAAACCACAGCAAATTCCCATGTTTTTACCTTTTTGCAATGCTTGATAGAACACAACATTTGAATGTAGCCTTAAAGTGACACTGTACTTTGAAAAAACTTTTGATATGTCATAGTGATATATCAAAATTTTCGATCAGTGAAGGCCTGAGCACTGATCCCTCCACTTATTGCTAGAACGCAGAGAGAGAAGTGTCCACATTGCGAGCTCTTCCATCCCATCGCAGGACATGGAATCAAGATAGTCCCATAGACTTTCTATTGAGTCCATCTCGCTCCATCTCTTGTAGTGAGAGGAGACAGAGAGCTTGCTATGTAAGTGCTTCTCTCTTTGTTCTAGCAATCCACATGGCTCTCAGCACCCACACCCCCGCCTATGAAAATTTTTTATGTATTACTCTTAATATTTTGATTTAAAGTGTACAGGGTCACTTTACAATCACATCAGATTTTGAATTAACCTAGTTGCTTGGGGTAGGGCATTCTGGAGAACTGGTGCAGCTCAGGAGAAGTCTTGAAGACACGAGTGAGAGGTTAAGATAATGGTGAATGTTAGTCATTAACAGAACGGAGAACACGGGTAGAGTGTCAGATGGAAATGAGGGAGGAGATGTAGGGGGCAGAACTGTGCATGGCTTTGTGGGTGAGAATGAGCAAATTAAGATGAATCCTATACTGTATAGGCAACCAGTGCAATCACTGGTACGTACATCCTCAGGATAGGTTATCAATATCAGATTGGTCGGAGTCCAACTCCTGGCACCCCCACAGATCAGCCATTTGAAAAGGCCTACAGACTCTTCATAGCTTACCAAGCACAGTGTCATACATTGGACAGTAGCTGTAGATAGTATTGCAGCTCAGCTCCATTCACTTGAATGGGACTGAGCTGCGCCTAGGCCACATGACTGGTGTACAGTGACGTCACTAGCCTAGGAAGAGGCCTAAGCACTCATGGAGTGCCTCGGCCTCCTCCAACAGATGATCAGTGGGGGTTCCAGGAGTCTGACTCATGCTGATCTGATATTGATGACTTCTCGTAAGGATAGATTAAAATACGCATATCTAGAAAACAAGCTCTCATGCACCTTCAACATTTAATAAACATATTTGCTTAGTAACATTTAGTCAATTTTAGTCTTGTCAATAATAACCACTGACCTGATCATTACAAGGTTTCATACACAGAGCGATATAATACCATATGCGAGATGTTCTCTCGTATGTACAGTTGGTGAGTGTGAATGCAGTATGACCATCAACTGCCTTCATTTATCTTCTTCCATGATGGGAATATAGTATACTACAGTAATCAAATGAAAAAGGTTGAATGGTCCATCCTGTTTGGATAAATATATGTTCAAAGTGTAATATATAAAGACTGATGCTGTAAAAGAGGACCTTTCATGGGTCCAGACATTATGAAACAACTATTCTAGCAGGTTATGTAGGGCATAGTGCAGGGATGTAATATGACTCACTAGTTTGTCTGGGCGCCCCTCCGTTCACCCACTGTGCCCCCTGTTCACTTCTACCACCTGGTATGCTAATGAATAGCATCGGTACAGGGAGGAGGAGACTTACCTGTTTCTCAATGGGTGTCTCCTTCTCCCTGGCTGTAGCGTGGTCCAATCACAGCAGAGAGCGTCATAGCCAGGGAGAAGGTGAGTGACGCTCTTCTGTGATTGGACCGTGCTACAGTCAGGGAGAAGGAGACGCCCATTGAAAAACAGGGCAGTCTCCTACTCCCTGTACTGATGCTATTTATTAGCGTACTAGGTGGGAGAATTCAACAGGGGCACAGCGGGTGAACGGAACAGCGCCCAGACAAACTAATAAGCGATATTAGATCCCTGCACTATGCCCTACATAACCTGCTAGTTAGTTCATAATGTCTGAAAGGTCCTCTTTAATGTCTTAATTAAAGGACTGAATAGCGCTGCATAATCATCATCATCATTCTATCAATATTAGCAAGAAAAAATATTTCCCCAAAAGACTGGGACATTAACTTGCTTCATGCCATTCTGTTTCAGTTGATGTGGCAGCATCTCATTTTCTATGGCTCCATCCCTTCCCAAAGGCTGATAATATATATGGGGGCTGTTGAAAATGTAATTGAATATAATATATTTAATAAAAGTCAGTTGTTGGCAAGTGGATACTGTCTAGAACAAAATATTTTTTTAATATGTGTTTTTTAATTGCCTTTTGGTATCAAACGTCAAACCAACATAAAAAAGTAACATATCAAATCTCATCGGCCATATAAAATATATAGGAAGTATTAAAAAGAAAGGAGTTGATTAAAGCGCTTTGTTTTAGAAACGGGAATATTGGTTTATTCATTGTGATTCCAGGACAGAATATTATGCTCAAATTCTCTGTAACTCGGAGCCATAGCAGATGAACATCAGAATTCTGTCACCCGAAAACTGATGTTCAAAGTCTGTAATATCACTTGCAGATATAAAAATGTACAACAGACCTACAAGATAGCTGCTTCCCAATACAAGGCAGCTGAATGAAAAAAAGCTAATTATGCTGAACTTCCTCCTGTGTGCACTGTAAAGTGTACCAAGACACCTTTGGGAAAATGTCACCGGGTTTGGTAAATTGAAAACAAAATAAACACATCTGCAGTAGAACAATACATAACTTCATATGAGAAGGTTGGGAAGACGACATAGCGAAGGTAGAGCTTGAAACTACTCCTACTCCTTCAAATTACTGGCAAAGCACAAACATGTCACCCTCGAAGCAGATGGGGAACAACATGGTTTTATCTCCCTATGTTGAATCTTATTGTCCTTGTTATTAGAGCAATTTTGTTCTGTTTGTTAGTCACAAATTATCTGGGTAGAATGAATGTATATACAATATTTGTTAAAAAAAGAAAAATTGGTTAATTTCCCACAGCATTTTTAAATTGAATTGGAGGTCTGGTCTGAGTTCTGCATTAATTTAGGGGTCAGATCTCGGTTCTGAATTAAGAGATCTACTCTGGGGGTTTAATTGATCATCTTTAATTAATTTAACGTTATGTTCTGCAGTTGGAACTGTTCTAGGAATCTTGTCTAGGGTCTGGGTTAATTTAGGGGTCTGGTCTGGATGATCTGGAGACTGAATTCATTTAGGGGTCTAGTCTGAGGTTTGGATTTCTTTAGGGATTTAGCCTGGTGTCTAAGCATGGGGATGGCTGTAGAAGCGAGAGGCCAAAGGTGTATCGGCATCAAACTCTGTCATCAGGAAAAGTCATTATGGCAGTCTGGGCTTGAGGGAGATGGAAAGGAAAGAGAAGATGTCACCTGTGAATCACTTGATTTATAGCGGACTTGTCGGCTCTTGTGACATGTCTGCTTTAGTAAATACATGTATTCCATGTCAATGGGTCCGCACTGCAATGTAGCATGCACACGACTGGCATCCATGTTTTGCAGATCCGTGGTTTGCAGTCCGCAAAAAGAAAACGGTCATGTGAATGGACGCTAAGTGTGTATACAGAGGCAGCTTTCAATCATTGATAAGACCACCCACTTGGCTACTGAGTTTGCTAAATCTTTTCCCACTATATTTCAATCTGCCCAGCTTCTTCTGCTCTACAACATGATGCCTGCAGATTGCACTGCATTTTCATGGAGATGTTTTTTTTAAACCAGCTTGGACAGAAAGGTGGTGTTGACACAATGTGACAGGATGGCAGTGGGGAGGGGGAGTTCCAAATTTGGGGAAAATGTGAGGGCCCATGGTCTAATCCACCACTGCATTACACAGTTTTCACTGAAATCAGTGGACTTTCCATCTAATGGACAAATTGGGTCTTCCAAAGCAAGAGGCTGTCTTTGTAGGCAATAACTGAAATAGGTGTTAAAGGAAAATATATTGTTGTATAAAATTTTCTATAGAAGCAAATAATGGTTAATTCCCACTGGACTAGGAAAATAAGATTTAACTTTTATTTTGTCAAGTAAATTAGTAATCCCAGAAAAAGTTTTAATTTATAACGAACAGGGAATTTCAAATAAAATGTTATTGCAATATGCATGCAATAAAAATACTATTAGGTTTTTGTATGCATATTGCATTTACTTTGCTGGTAGCGCCCCCACTTGTTTCTCCTGTGGCCAATATTCGGGTCTATGGTGGGTTGACATGCTCAATAGCTTCCCTTCTTCCCTCTTCCTCTCAGTGGAGGTGTGGATCTCATAGTGAAGCAGTGGAAGTGGAAAGTTTATTTTTAGTTATTTAATTATTTTTTTTTTGGGGGGGGGGAGGGGGGCTGCATACCACAATGCTATTTATTAAAGGGACTGCTGGGACTGTTTTTGAGGGTCAGTTTTCTATGCAGGGGGAGGAAGACAGGAGAACAGACCTTTGGCCATAGTTGGTGGGGTTTAGCAAGAGCAAACTGCAATGCACTACTGGGAGACGTAGGGCACATGTGATGGCCTAATGTTTGCCCAAAGAAACATGAAGATTTCAGAGGTGCAAGCAGGTGAGTAAAGAAGCTGAAGGCGAAAATTACACTGAGAGCAATGTTGTTTTGCATTCATATATTTATAATAATGGTGTACATTACTCCAGATGTTATTTTTAAAATTAATTTGATAACCCCCTTTAAAGTAAATTATTGAGCATCTATAGTGTCATTAAAAACCAAGGGGGTCATTTGCTTACAGAAATACGTCTAAATTAGGCATATTTCTGGCACAGAATGTGGAGCAAAGGTTCTTTGCTCTGAAATCTGTGACTTTTCCCTGCTCACGCCAGATCTACAAAAGTGGGCTTGGCGGGGAAAGGGGACGGGTTGTTAGGCCCATCTCATTCATCATTTTTCTACATCAGTTTTAGACATAGAAAATGGTCTAAATCAACACCAGCAAGGAAGCTGGAGTAGATTTAGACGCAGCGGTGGATCCGCCAAAGTTATGTAGAGGCCTGCGGCTCTACATAACTTTGGTGGATCCACTGCCAGCGTAGGGGCTTATTAAGACCAGCGTTTAAACCGCCAGTCTTAATAAATGACCCCCCAAATGCCTGTTCTATGTATCATTCACCCAATATATTCATAAGTAGTATTCACCCATTTCTACCATTTATCAAATAATTTATATAACCCTCACTGTAGCACTGTGCTCATTGACAACACAAGATAGGCATTCAGTATTTAAAAAAAAACACAAAACTTTAGTCAAGAGCCTCCCTGATTTACTAAAGGTACAGTACAAGAGCAACAATACATTCCATTAACTGGATATTTGAAAACATGTTTTCTACACTCTTTATTGTAATATTTAAAGTGGTCTCAAGGTAGAGCCTCACTTTAATGATATAAAAATACTTTTCTCCTATATTTATAAGTCACAAAAATTAGATCCACATTGCACCAACTGTAAGCATATTAACATGAATATTCAGTTTTCCCATTTTCATTTTTGTTTTGCCAGTCTATACATCCACAGTGTATAATAAAATATAGTAGAATGATGGGAATCGTAGGCCTTGATCTGGTTTATTGTCATTTACTTCTAACAGCTCAGACTCTGTACTTTTCGATGGATTTGATTAAGTGGCAGATTACATCCCTATGGCTTCTCTTCTGGGGTTGCCAAAAAGGAGTGACCCCTGAAGGAGTAAAGGCCCTCAATATCCATCTCTCCTATATTTTATTCTGCTGACAAGCGGCTAACGCCTTTATTGCTCTATAAACTGCCCTGCAATTTTACTACTGTAGCCGAGCAAGAATTTACTGTTATACAATCTGCTTTTCTGCAATACATTTTGCGGCCAAAGGGGTAAAGAGATGTCACAAAAATAATGATAATTAAAAGTGCCTGCAATCTTTTCTATTTGCATAGGTGTAACCTTTCTGTCTCGCGAACATTTGTTTCATCCAACTTTAGACTTTCCACTTTAATCATTGTCCGCTTGTTAAATGAATCTGCCCTCGTGCACCTTAGTGTACCTACATGTTTTATGTAACCTTCTATTCCACATCTTTCTCTCCCGGCTTATTTTCTTTTTACAGCAGACCATTTTTTCCCCTTTGGTAGAGAATTCAAGGAGTGTTCCGATAGGTAACAGTAGAAAAAGCTCTGAATCCATTTTAAAGCATTCTTAATGTTGTGTTTCCTCCAACTTCCTGAAGTATTTATTCAAAATACCCTACTTTAATAAGTTTATATGGTTACATGATATATATGTATATATATATATTTATTTATTTATTTATTTTTTTAATATATATATATTTTTTCTTCCCAGAGACGAGATTAGCACGGCAATCCGGACCTTTTTCTGACTTGCTGACCCACTTGATGCTGTAAAGCGTTCTGAAGCTTTCTTAACAAGTCCTTAGAGCCTATATTAACACCCAGAACCAAAAGTACAGTTGAAGCGAATTATAAATTGTGCAGCAAATCTATGGGGAGGTGATAAGGAAGTAGAAGAAGCCACCAAGGGACTCGCTAGGTCTTCTGGCTCATATATAGATAGATGAACAAAGCAGGAAATAGAGACCTGGTGGTGACCAAATGACACTTTGATACATGAGCCAAGACCAATCACAAAGCAATATCTGCAGCATAACCCGTACGTACCAGCAGATAAATTATTACCCATAAAATGCTGTAAGAAGAAAAAAAATTGAATTGGAACCAATAAAGGTTTTAAGGAATATTTATTTTAAGCACTTTCTAGCCACTATGAATTTTTCTTTTGTATTCAACACATTCGGGCGGTTAACAGTAAATCACACCCAGAAGTTCCTATTTAAAGGAAATGTATTTCGAAGGCTTCAATAGACGCTTTCTTCTAATACATGTGTATGTGTTAAATAAACTTCATTGCCTGGTGGCTTTTTTCACACTCTATTAATCTGCTTTAAAAAAAAATCCACCTTCCGTGTCTAACCGGTTACCTTTAAATCATACAGGAACGGTACACATACGAAGCCTTTGTGGGGCTGTAATTCTTTGATACTGTGATTCATACTTATTGTTCGTTTCCTTCTTTCTTGAAATGGTTAAGGTGAGAGCCCACTTAAAAGTCATCTAAACCCTTTGGGTGCCAGGTGTCACACTCGGCAGCAATTCTGCACCGACGACTTTAAAAGGGGACACCTATTTCTTTCCAGACAGCCTAATTTGCCACACAGGGGTTAAGTAAGATAATAAGGCAGCGGTGTGAAAGAGATGACTTTGTCTTTTCACATTAGCAGAAGCCCTGTTCAAGTGGCAGTATCTATGAAAATGCTGTTCACCCTTTAATGAGACTACAGTGTGTTGGTGTACCGGTCTAATTAATCCCATATTTTCACAAAGCATAATTATTGAGCCGGAGCTGAGTTATTTGGCTACTGGAGGAGAAGAGCCGGCACTGTCCTCTTTCTTAGCTCCTAGCGATTTATTATGCTATACAGGAAAGAACCATTGCAACCTCCTGGTATAAGACTATCTGTCATCTCTACATTATCAGTAAAATACACCACCTTCCATACTGTGCTACAAGGGCTTTAGCAAATTGCTATTTTTATGGGATATGATAAAAGAAATGCTACCTTATGTTCACATTTTTAACTGTCTGCTGCATAGAATACACAGTAAAAATATGATTGCACGCGGCACAAAGCTGGATCATATGCATGGGGAAATGTATATTCCGTGCCTGCATGGTAGATTGGGGAACCACACATAAATGCCTGTTCTAATTTAGATGTTTAATAATAATGATATAAACCAGTCAATAAATACTGGCTAACTCATCCTCATTTGTTCTTTTTTTAAGAATGGTTATAAAACTTGAGTTTATAGACACATTTCCACATTATCACTTCTTCCAATGTCATAGAATTATATATAAGGAGTGTCCAGTGTATTTATGGCTACTTTTACCTAAGACCTTTTTAATGTCACAATTACCCTTGACTTATTTCTAGTTCTTTTACACTAACTATATAGCTGTAGGGAGTGTACAGGTAGCGGTCACAGTTGGGCTCTGGAGTCTAGGGGGGAAGCAAAATCTCTCTGCCAAGAAGACACAAGTGCAGGTGGTAAATGGTGGGCCTTGTTCCAGATTTTGCACTGAGATCTGAGAGCTTGAAGTTATGCCTTTGCTGAGCACAAGCTCAATACCAACTTTAAAGGGGTTTCCCCATTACAAACAGTTATAACCTATCCACAGAATAGAGGATTTGTCTGATCAGTGGGAGTCTGACTGCTGGGTCCCCTCCGATCATGATAATAGGGGCCCTGTGTTCCATCATTTCAGTGAAGTTGCGACCATACATTCATGATACTGCTCCATTTAGCTCTAAGGGACAACTGAATACCCGGTGACCCCTACCAGTAAGACACTTATCCCCTTGGTAGGAGATAAGTGTATCTAATGGGACAAGCCCTTCAATGTATTCAATATGGCTGCCCTCCTATGTTGACTTACAGTACAGACCAAAAGTTTGGACACACCTTCTCATTCAAAGAGTTTTCTGTATTTTCATGACTATGAAAATTGTAGATTCACACTGAAGGCAACAAAACTATGAATTAACACATGTGGAATTATATACTTAACAAAAAAGTGTGAAACAACTGAAAATATGTCTTATATTCTAGGTTCTTCAAAGTAGCCTCCTTTTGCTTTGATTACTGCTTTGCACACTCTTGGCATTCTCTTGATGAGCTTCAAGAGGTAGTCACCTGAAATGGTATTCCAACAGTCTTGAAGGAGTTCCCAGAGATGCTTAGCACTTGTTGGCCCTTTTGCCTTCACTCTGCGGTCCAGCTCACCCCAAACCATCTCGATTGGGTTCAGGTGACTGTGGAGGCCAGGTCATCTGGCGTAGCACCCCATCACTCTCCTTCTTGGTTAAATAGCCCTTACACAGCCTGGAGGTGTGTTTGGGGTCATTGTCCTGTTGATAAATAAATGATGGTCCAACTAAACGCAAACCGGATGGAATAGCATGCCGCTGCAAGATGCTGTGGTAGCCATGCTGGTTGAGTATGCCTTCAATTTTGAATAAATCCCCAACAGTGTCACCAGCAAAGCACCCCCACACCATCACACCTCCTCCTCCATGCTTCACGGTGGGAACCAGGCATGTAGAGTCCATCCGTTCACCTTTTCTGCGTCGCACAAAGACACGGTGGTTGGAACCAAAGATCTCAAATTTGGACTCATCAGACCAAAGCACAGATTTCCACTGGTCTAATGTCCATTCCTTGTGTTCTTTAGCCCAAACAAGCTGCTTTTTTCTTGCCATAATACAAATTCTAACAGTCTATTCAGTAGGACTATCAGCTTTGTATCCACCTGTCTTCTGCCCAACACAACTCATGGTCCCAACCCCATTTATAAGGCAAGAAATCCCACTTATTAAACCTGACAGGGCACACCTGTGAAGTGAAAACTATTTCAGATGACTACCTCTTGAAGCTCATCAAGAGAATGCCAAGAGTGTGCAAAGCAGTAATCAAAGCAAAAGGAGGCTACTTTGAAGAGCCTAGAATATAAGACATATTTTCAGTTGTTTCACACTTTTTGTTAAGTATATAATTCCACAAGTGTTAATTCATAGTTTTGATGCCTTCAGTGTGAATCTACAATTTTCATAGTCATGAAAATACAGAAAACTCTTTGAATGAGAAGGTGTGTCCAAACTTTTGGTCTGTACTGTACATTCAATAATTACTGTAAGATTTCTAGTGTCATATTTCTTATATAAAGCTTGAGAAATAATTGTTGTATCTATTACTTTTTATCTTAAATAATTTGAATGATAATGAAAAAAATCTTCTTGACTGTATGAGGTTCTGAGAATTCTTATACCCTCAAGTTAAAGATGATCGAATAGTAGCATAAGTAGTAAATTA
Organism: Rhinella marina; assembly: GCA_900303285.1. NCBI lineage: Eukaryota > Metazoa > Chordata > Amphibia > Anura > Bufonidae > Rhinella > Rhinella marina. The sequence goes on from ONZH01002940.1 coordinate 664,307, forward strand.
TAGTAATAATGTAAGTCTGATCATGTACAGTGATCATTACAGCTACTAAGTCAACAGTAGGTCCTGGGCTGTTCCCAAAACATAGACCCTCCTTCTAGACTTCTCACCCTACCGAGCTGTGAATATAGTCAACACCACCTCTCTGTGCTTTTCCATTGAGGATTTTGCCATGGATCCACAGCAGAATCTGCTATGGGGCTCAACAACTGTGGAGGCCCATCTCTATTCAAACATAAGGCGCAGTTGGTGATAAAATGCATATAAGGCTGAGTTCTACGTTTGGGGCCGCTCGGTGTTCGGCCGAACACTGAGTGTACTCGAGCGCAATGCTCCGTCAATGGGGACGGATCCGTTTGGTGTGACACAATAGTAAACGGATCCATCCCCATTGACTTGCATTGGGGTCATGACAAATCCGTCATGAACTCCATTGAAAGTCAATGGAGGACGGATCCATTTGGTGTGACACAATAGTAAATGGATCCGTCCTCCATTGACTTTCAATGGAGTTCATGACAAATCCGTCAACTATCACTTTTTTTTTTTCATTCAAGAATTCAAGGTGCAATTTTTTTCATTCACCAGCAGAGGGCGCAATGTAATGAAGAGGCTCCGCTGCTGAGGAGGAGGTAAGTGGTTTGTGTTTGTTTGTTTTCTATTTTTCAGGATCGTGAACGCAGAGGACTACGTCGGATTCGTTGGATTACGTCGGACCAGCTTTTTTATTTTTTAAATAAAATGGTCAAACGGGTCTGGGGGAGTATTTATTTCAATAAAATATTTTATAGTGTGTGTGTTTTTTTTTTCCACACTGCAGTTTTAGTAATCACGGCTATCTACAGACGGCCCTGATTACTAATACTGGGCTTAGTGCTTGCCGGTATGGCCATCACTAACCCCAACATCTATTACCTCGGCACCCACCGCCACCAGGGGTGTCGGGAAGAGCCGTGTACCCGCAGGAGGGTCCGGTTCTGGGGCAGTGGCAGGCTGTTACTGTTAGGCTGGGAAGGGCCAATAACCCTGTCCCTTCCCACCCTGGTAGTGCCTGGCTGCCGCTGCTGGTTGTATCTGTCTGGAGAAGGAAAAAAGAGGGGACCCTACGCCATTTTTAAAAATTATTTAATTATTTTTTTTTTAAAAATGGCGTGGGGTTCCCCCTTTTTTCCTTCTGCAGGCATTAGTAATCAGGGCTGTCTGTAGATAGCCGTGATTACTAAAACTGCAGTGTGGAAAAAAAACAACACACACTTATAAAATATTTTATTGAAATAAATACTCCCCCAGACCCCTGTTTGACCATTTTATTTAAAAAATTAAAAAGCTGGTCCGATGTAATCCAACGAATCCGACGTAGTCCTCTGCATTCGATCTTGAAAAATAGAAAACAAACAAACACAAACCACTTACCTCCTCAGGCTTCTTCTTTGTAGTAATTCCTCCTGTCCAGCAGGTGGCGCCGTGGGAAAACTTACCACTCTGCGCGCCGTTTTCCTGCTGGACGGGAGGAGGGAGCTGCCAGGGAAGGTAAGTAGTGTCTCTGTATGTCTGTCTTTGTACTTTTTTTTTTTTAAATTTTGGGCACTTGTGTAAACCAGGTCTGGTTTACGCCCATAGACTTCAATTATGCTCGGGTGCTTGTTGGTGTGGCCTGCCTTCTCCCTTTTGCCACCCCACCACCTCTTCCAGCCTGTTGCGGTGCTGCGGTCCCTCCCTCTCTGTACTGCTGTCCTCGCTCAGCTTGCCTCCTTCCCATGTTGGGCCAGTGATTTCATCGTCCACCACCTCCTCTTCCACGAGTGTCAGCTGCTGATCTGACTGTGTAAAACATTAGGGGTCAGGGCGAGCTGCTACTTGCGCTTTATATACAAGTAAATATATGTTTCCTAACAATATATTCTCTAAAATCCATGATATCTTCTGTTTTTGGGGGTATTATTGTCATTCCGTAAAAGTGGCGTAATAGTCCAACATCATCGTTAATAGCAGCGACTTCGGTTCCAGACATCATCCCCATGCTGTTCCCTAACCATTTCAGTGGTGTTTCCACCATTTTCTCACGTTTCCCTATGAACCAGAAACCCTCCCCTCTGCAGAGCAGGGGGTGCCTGGTCTTCTCCCATTGACTTCCATTATACTCGGGTGCTCGGCCGAGCACTCGAGCACCACCACCCGAGCATCGCGGTGCTCGATCATCACTAATAACTATCATATACAGATGAGTCTCATAAAGTGCATTCCATGACCATGCCATGAAATATGCAGTTGACCAAGCTGTATAATACTAGTCCATGTGTTCAAGTAAGGGTTGATCTTGGGGTTCATAGCGGTTCAAGAGAATATCATTTCAATATCATACCAAACTATAGAATTTAGGTTAATTTCCAGCTATATGGGTATATACAGTGCCTTGCGGAAGTATTCGGCCCCCTGGAACTTTTCAACCTTTTGCCACATTTCCGGCTTCAAACAAAAAGATATAACATTTTAAATTTTTGGTGACGAATCAACAACAAGTGGGTCACAATTGTGAAGTGCAACTAAATTTATTGGATCATTTAAACTTTTTTTGTAATAATAAAACTGAAAAGTGGGGTGTGCAAAATTATTTGGCCCCCTTGCATTAATACTTTGTTGTGCCACTTTTTGCTGCGATTACAGCTGCAAGTCGCTTAATTCTTCACCAAAAATTTTAAATGTTATATCTCTTTGAAGCCTGAAATGTGGCAAAAGGTTGAAAAGTCCCAGGGGGCCGAATACTTTCGCAAAGGCACTGCGATATATATATATATATATATATATACAGTGGAGGAAATAAGTATTTGATCCCCCACTGACTTTAAAAGTTTTAATACAAAATAATAAATGAAACGTCTCATAATTTTATGCCAGCTTTATTTTAACAGTGCCACATAGAATATCAAAAGAAAAACAGAAAATTACATGAAATGAGAAATAAAAAATAATCTGCATTTCATTGAGGGAAATAAGTATTTGATCCCCTAGTAAAACATCATTTAATACTTGTAGGCAAAACCCTTGTTGGCAAGCACAGCAGTTAGACGTTTCTTATAGTTTTTTATAAGGTTTGCACACACTTCAGGAGTAATTTTGGCCCACTCCTCTCTGCAAATCATCTCCATATCCTTAAGGTTTTTAAGCATGCATTTGGAAACGCAAAGCTTCAGCTCTCTCCATAGATTTTCGATGGGATTGAGGTCAGGAGACTGGCTAGGCCATTCCATGACCTTGATATGCTTATTATGGAGCCACTCCTTTGTTTCCTTGGCAGTATGTTTTGGGTCGTTGTCGTGCTGAAAGACCCATCCACGACCCATTTTCAGTGCCCTGGCAGAGGCAAGGAGGTTGTCACCCAGGATTTTGCGATACATGGCCCCGTTCATCTTCCCGTCAATGCGGTGAAGTTGGCCTGTGCCCTTAGAAGAAAAACACCCCCAAAACATAATACTTCCACCACCATGATTGATGGTGGGGATGATATTCTTAGGGTCATATTCTGTATTTTTCTTCCTCCAAACACGTCGAGTTGAGTTGAGGCCAAAGAGCTCAATTTTGGTCTCATCTGACCACAGCACCTTCTCCCAGTCTCTCTCGGAGTCATTAATATGTTCATTGGCAAACTTGAGGCGGGCCTGGACGTGAGCCTTCTTGAGCAGAGGATCCTTGCGTGCACTGCAGGATTTTAAACCATTACGTCTCAGTGTATTACCAATGGTTTTTTTGGAGACTGTGGTCCCAGCTGCCTTGAGATCATTACTCAGCTCCTCCCGTGTAGTTCTTGGCTGATTTTTAGCCTTTCTCATGATCAATGAGACTCCACAAGGTGATATCTTGCATGGAGCTCCAGGCCTGGGTTGATTGACAGTAATGTTGTACTTCTTCCACTTCCGAATAATTGCACCAACAGTTGTCACCTTCTCATTCAGCTTCTTACTTATGGCTTTGTAGCCCATTCCAGCCTTTTGTAGGTCAACAATTTTGTCCCTGACATCTTTAGACAGCTCTTTAGTCTTGCCCATGGTGGAGATGTTGGAGTGTCACTGAGACTGTTGGCAGGTGGCCTTTTATACAGGTGACAATTTGGGACAGGTGTCTCTCATCCAGGTAACAACTTCACTGTGATTAGAGTGTGTCAGTGGTCTGTGGGAGCCAACATTAGTCATGGTTTTGCTAGGGGATCAAATACTTATTTCCCTCAATGAAATGCAAATTATTTTTTATTTCTCATTTCATGTAATTTTCTCAGTTTTTCTTTTGATATTCTATGTGGCACTGTTAAAATAAAGCTGGCATAAAATTATGAGACGTTTCATTTATTTTTTTGTATTAAAACTTTTAAAGTCAGTGGGGGATCAAATACTTATTTCCTCCACTGTATATATATATATAGATATATATATATATATATATCTATATATATATATATATATATATATAGATATATATTTTAAACTGTATGAGTAGAAGCGTATGAAAACTAGAGCAGTCCAAGCAGTCCAACTAACTGGCCAAATAAAGTACAAGGCCTTTCAAAGCTTTCCTTATGTTTGAAATCCAGCCCTGAATGAATGAATGAAGCGTTTTTGTGGTGTTAATGCTCACAGAGCTAACTTTGGTAGAGAATAAGTCCCTCAGACTTCTGAATCCCTTTCCCCTTTTCAGTGTTATTCATCTGAACACATTTTTACAGGTTATTATTCACTCCTGATATATGAGCTTGCCATTTTGAAACTAGTAGAGCCCCTTTCCCACAGGAGTTGAGAGAGATTTGTGGCTTAGACGTTTTCTCACTTTGCTGTTTTTGTGGCTGTTTTCAATGTTATCGTTTTAATGGAATGCTAAACACTGCATTAGCTATATGGAAGCATTTGAAATTTATTCCTTCCATTTTAGAAAGAGAAGGAGGAAGTGTGATACCTTGTAAATTTTAAACCTGCCCTCTGGTTTTTTCATACTGTAGATATTGTGAGTGTTACTTCTCCAGCATACTATAGACTAAAGTATTCCACATTCCAGAATATACTGGTTTATAAACCTACGGTAGATACGTTTTTTTTTTCTCTACAGGCTGCAGAGCTACATTATATTCACAATCATTTTACTCCCACAATGTTCTGGTGCATAAAGGGAACGCTGCATAGACTGTAGGAGAACAGATCATTGACAAATGTTCGCAAAAGGGTCTGGGTGAGAATGGCATATATACTGTAGCTGTCACTTTTTAGGTATTTATGAGATAAAATAATTGATATTTTTTATTCACTTATTCAAAATGACTGCTTTATAAAGCAATTTGGGCACAGTTACTAAGCTATAATCTGTGCTAATCAGTCATGTTTTTCACATTTTTAGTTCCAGAGATCTCCACAAACCTGAGCTTTGATGAATTAGAGAGGATATGACTACAATGCATTCAGAAAGTCTTCCGACCCTTTCACATTTCCATGTTTTGTTATGTTGTGGCCTTATGTTAAAACAAAAAATAAATTGAAGTTTTCCCTCATCAATCTGCACTCAGTGCTCTATAATGAGGAAGTGAAAAGAGCTGTTTGCTAATTTATTAAAAAGAAAAACCTAAAATTTCACATGGATATAAGGATTCAGACACTTTAGTATGACACTTGAAATTTAGCTTTGGGGGCCTCACATTTCTCTTGATCATCTGTGTGATGTTTCTACATCTTGATTGGAGTCTACATACCTGTGGTACAATATATTATTTAAATTGGACGTGATTTGGAAAGAGACACCCGTGTCTATACAAGGTCTCACAGCAAACAATGCCTATCAGAGCAAAAACCAAGCTGTGTGGAGGAAAGAACATTTTCAGAGCTCAGAGACAGGAATATGTGGAGTCATAGCTCTGCAGAATGGTACAAAAAGATCTGCTGCCCTAAAAGTTCACAAGAACACTGTGGCCTCCATAATTCTTAAATGGAAGACGTTTGGAACAATTAGGACTCTTCCTAGAGCTGGCCACCCCACCAAACTAAGTAATCAGTGGAGAAGGGCCTTGGTAACAGAGGTGACCAAGAACCCAATGGGCACTCTGGCTGAGCTCCACAGATCCTGTGTGCAGATGGGAGAAACTTCCAGATGGTAAACCTTCACTGCAGCATTCCACCAATCTGGGCTTTATGGCAGAGTGGCCAGAAAGAAGCTTCTCCTCATTAAAAGACACATACAAATGAAGAACTCTCAGACTGTGAGAAACAAGATTCTCTGGTCTTATGATACCAAGATTGAACTTTTTGGCCTAAATTCTAGGCATCATTCTAAGCACCAGGCACTGCTCATTGCCTGCCCAATACCATCCGTAGTGAAGTATGGGAAGGGGGGAGTGTTTTTTAGCAGCTGGGACAGCAATGTTGGTTAGAGTTGAGGGAAAGCTGAAAGCAGCAAAGTACAGAGATGTTTTTAATGAAAATGTAATTCCGAGTGCTCTGGACCTCAGATTGGGCCAAAGGTTTACTTTTCAAAAAGACAGTGACAATAAACACACAGCCAAGACGACACAGGAGTGGCTTAGGGACAACTCTGTAAATTTCCTTTAGTGGCCCAGCCAGGGTCCTGACTTGAAACCCATTGAACATTTCTGAAGAGACCTAAAAATGGCTGCCCACTAAGGTTCCCATCCCACCTGATAGAGCTTGAGAGGATCTGTAGAAGAATGGCATAAAATCCCCAATCCCAGGTGTGCAAACCTTGTGGCATCATACCCAAGAAGACTGGACGGTGTAAGCACTGCCAAAGGTTCTTCTGCTAAGTACTGAGTAAAGGGTCTGAATACTTAATCAATGCAATATTGTAGGTGTTCTTTTTCAATAAATTAGCAAATATTTCCAAATTCTGTTTTTGCATTATGTGGTATTGAGTACAAAATGATGGGGAAAAACTAAGTAAAACAGACTGAAGACTTTCTAAATCGACTGTATGAGACACAATCGTCTGTCCAAACAATATGGTACAAATGTGCAGTTTACTTATTGGGACAGAGTTATCAATGGTTTTACACCATAAAAAATGGGTACAAAAATTTGCAAATAAAGGAACATACCATAGTTGTGCTATAATTTATGACTTTGTGTGTGGTCTTAGCGAGAGGGGCATGATCTCCAGCAACAGATTTGCTATCATTTATTCATAGCTGGCGTACCTTTCAGTATCTGACAGCTTAAAGATGTGCCAAGCTTATTAGAACTTGTCGCCATGAAAGCTTAAGGGAACTTGTCACCATGAAAATGCAGTGCAATCTGCCAGCAGCATGTTATAGAGTCAGTGAAGTTTTGCAGATTGATATATAGTTATAGGAAAAGATTCTACAAAACTTGTAATTATACATTTATATTCTGGTCATTCTCAGTTTTGACGTCAAGGAGGCGGAGCTAGGATTGACAGCTATCTCTGTATACACAGTCAAAGATGGAAGACTGTCAGTCACTGATAGCTCCACCTCCTTGACTTCACAGCCCAGAATGAGCAGAATATAAATGAATGATACAAGTTATTATGAATCTTTTAACATAAAACTGCAATGCCTTGCTAAAGTATTCGGCCCCCTGGAACTTTTCAACCTTTTGCCACATTTCCAGCTTCAAACAAAAAGATATAACATTTTACATTTTTGGTGAAGAATCAACAACAAGTGGGTCACAATTGTGAAGTGGAACGAAATTTATTGGATCATTTAAACTTTTTTTGTAATAATAAAACTGAAAAGTTGGGCGTGCAAAATTATTCGGCTCATTTACTTTCAGTTCAGAAAACTCACTCCAGAAGTTCATTGAGGATCTCTGAATGACCCAATGTTGTTCTAAATGACTGATGAAGATAAATAGAATCCACCTGTGTGTAATCAAGTCTCCGTATAAATGCACCTGCTCTGTGATAGTCTCAGGGTTCTGTTTAAAGCACAGAGAGCGTCATGAACCAAGGAACACACCAGGCAGGTCCGTGATACTGTTGTGGAGAAGTTTAAAGCCGGATTTGGATACCAAAAGATTTCCCAAGCTTTAAACATCCCAAGGAGCACTGTGCAAGCGATCATATTGAAATGGAAGGAGTATCAGACCACTGCAAATCTACCAAGACCCGGCCGTCCCTCTAAACTTTCATCTCAAACAAGGAGAAGACTGACCAGAGATGCAGCCAAGAGGCCCATGATCACTCTGGATGAACTGCAGAGATCTACAGCTGAGGTGGGAGAGTCTGTCCATAGGACAACAATCAGTCCAACACTTCACAAATCTGGCCTTTATGGAAGAGTGGCAAGAAGAAAGCAATTTCTCAAAGATATCCATAAAAAGTCTCGTTTACAGTTTGCCATACGCCACCTGGGAGACACACCAAACATGTGGAAGAAGGTGATCTGGTCAGATGAAACCAAACTCAAACTTTTTGGAAACAATGCAAAACGATATGTTTGGCGTAAAAGCAACACAGCTCATCACCCTGAACACACCATCCCCACTGTCAAACATGGTGGTGGCAGCATCATGGTTTGGGCCTGCTTTTCATCAGCAGGGACAGGGAAGATGGTTAAAATTGATGGGAAGATGGATGGAACCAAATACAGGACCATTCTGGATGCAAACCTGTTGGAGTCTGCAAAAGACCTGAGACTAGGACGGAGATTTATCTTCCAATAAGACAATGATCCCAAACATAAAGCAAAATCTACAATGGAATGGTTCAAAAATAAATGTATCCAGGTCTTAGAATGGCCAAGTCAAAGTCCAGACCTGAATCCAATTGAGAATATGTGGAAAGAGCTGAAAACTGCTGTTCACAAACGCTCTCCATCCAACCTCGAGCTGTTTTGCAAGGAAGAATGGGCAAGAATTTCAGTCTCTAGATATGCAAAACTGATAGAGACATACCCCAAGCGACTTGCAGCTGTAATCGCAGCAAAAGGTGCAGCAACAAAGTTTTAATGCAAGGGGGCCGAATAATTTTGCACGCCCCACTTTTCAGTTTTATTATTACAAAAAAAGTTTAAATGATCCAATAAATTTGTTCCACTTCACAATTGTGACTCACTTTGGTGATTCTTCACCAAAAATTTAAAATGTTATATCTTTCTGTTTGAAGCCTGAAATGTGGCAAAAGGTTGAAAAGTTCCAGGGGGCCGAATACTTTTGCAAGGCACTGTATATATCAATCTGGTCAGCTCCTCCTGATCTATAACATGCTGCTGGCAGATTATGCTACATTTTCACTGCACTTTAAGAGACCTGTTTCAGGCATCTGAAGACTAGCTGGACTCTATTCTCCTAATGCCATTGCAGTTTTCAGCTGAAGCTTGCCTTACACAGAGGAAGAATTTTCTTTGAAGTGGCCATAAAATCTTATATCTAGTATTAGTAACACTTTAGATCAGGGATCAGCAACCTTTGGCACTCCAGATGTTCTGAAACTATAATTCCCTGAATGCTTCATTCGCTTCTATGGGAACTACATGGACGGCTGAGCAAGTGAGCATGCTGGGTGTTGCAGATTCACAGAAGCCAGAGTGTTGAAGGTTGTTGACCCCTGCTTTAGACATATGAATGGTGGGAGAGACTGCGACAATAGACCAGATTTTATGTTGGCATTTCCATGCTCCATCCTACAAAGATTATAAGTATAATGTTAAAAATGGCTCATATAGCTGGAATCCCCTCTCATAGACCATTGGAGACTGTGTCCAACCAGATTCATATGCCCAGATGAAGTATATGAAATTATGTACTATAGGTCCAATGTATTGCCCAGCTTCAGCAAGATCTAGCGAAGGTGGCAACGATGATCACAGGTTACTGTGTCATCACTATCTGATTATAACTATAATGTTAAAAATGGTTCAGGTAGCTGGAATCCCTTCTCATAGGCCATTAGAGACTGCGTCCAAACAGATTCATATGCCCAGATGAAGTATACGAAACTATATACTATAGGGCCAATGTATTGCCCAGCTTCAGCAAGATCTAGCGAAGGTGGCAACGATGATCACAGGTCACTGTGTCATCACTTTCGTAGAAAAATCTATGGCACACCATTAATTTGCAATAGGTGATTTAATTCATAACAAGTGTCAGGATTCGGGGGAGCTGCGGCCCTCCAGCGGATGTTAGGCGGGTGCGGGCGTTCCCGTGTCCTGACGCTATGCGGCGCTCATCCAGAGTGCAAGCCAGAAAATCCACTTGTAACACTTAGGTTCCTATAGGGTTAAAGGTCTGGCTAGTTTTGCTAGTTTTACTGGCAGGCGTCCCTGCCAGTAATTTTGGTCCATTCAGGGTGTGGCTGGGATTCCTGCTCCTATCACGCCTTGGGGCTGGGACTCTAGCCAGTATTTAGTTTCACACTTGCTATTCATCTGTGCCTGCTATAGAGCCTTGAGCCTAAGCTAGCTACTCTGTGTTTATCCGGTATTCCAGTTACTCTGTACCTTTTTCCCTGGTTTCTGTTGCTTTACCTGCCTTTTGTGTTATCCTCTGTTTATTCCTTGCTTGGTTCCGTTACTTTTTACCCCTTCAGTTCCTGACCTGTTTTGGGTTGTTCCTGCTTGTGTTTTGTTTTGGTTGTTTGTCTCGTTTTCCAATTTCTTCAGTGTAATTGCAGTCTTCGGTTGGGGCCGGCCTGTTAAGGAGCCGGGTTCCCCAAAAGGCAGGGACAGTGGTTTGGGAGGAGTGTCAGGGCCTCACTTTGTCTGTGTCATTTGTGTCCCCCTGTCCCACTCTTCACATTATAGCAGGCCCATACCCTAGTTGGCTCTCCTGGTGGTTTAATATGAGTACCGATCTATCGGTCACCGACCGCCTGGTTGAGCTGATGAATCAGTTTCAGGGCATGGCTGGGTTAATTGCGCAAATGTCGCAGCGCCTGGACGCCATGACTATTCCTGCGTCTGGCGCTGCAAACCCACCTGTGTCACTGCCAGCCCCTGTTTTTCCTATGCACAGTGTCCAGCAGAGACCTAAAATGCTTCTGCCGGATCGCTTTGATGGGAACCCGGACAGATACCGTACTTTCCGGGAGTCCTGTCGTTTGTATTTTCGTTTTCATTTTTTCCCCTCTGAAGCTAAAAAAGTGGTTTCCCTCCTCCAGGGTCCCCCTCAGGATTGGGCATTGGCCCTCCCCTCAGATGCCACTGAGTGGAGTTCCCTGGATAGATTTTTTCTGGCCTTGGGCCAAGTTTATGATGATCTTGACCGTGCTGCATTGGCGGAAACTCATTTGTTATCTATTCAGCAGGGTCGCCGCTCTGCTGAAGACTACTGTTCTGAGTTCCACCAGTGGTGCTCGGCGACTGGATGGTCTGATCAACCCTTGGAAACCCTTTTCAGACAAGGGCTGTCAGACGCTGTTAAGGATGCTATGGTCAGCCATCCTATCCCTGAATCCCTGAGTGACTTTATGGCTTTGGCTGTGACTATTGACAGAAGACTTAGAGAGAGACGCAAGGAAAAGCAAGGGGGATCGACTGTACAGTTTAGGCCAGGCTTTTCTGTCAAACCTCCTTCTACTTTCTCTAAGAATATGCCTTCCCAATTTCAATCACCATCTCCCTCTCAATCTTCTGGAGAAGAACCTATGTTGTTAGGCTCTACATCTGCTGCTGCTAGAAAGAGACATCGATTGGAGAATGTCTTATGTCTATACTGTGGAAAACCTGGCCATTTCTTGAGGGATTGTCCATCCAAGCCGAAGTCACCACAGGGAAAACGCCAGCGCCTGAGTGATCTTCAGGAGGGTCACTCAGGCGTACAGGTACCTCCTAATTCTGTTAATAAGTTTTTGTTACCTGTAACCTTGGTTTCTGATTCAAAAATTTTTTCTTGTCAGGCCATGGTGGATTCAGGGTCTGCAGTGAATTTCATCCATGTGGTTGTTGCTCAGGCCTTGGGTTTGGAGTTAATTCCTTTGTGTTCCCCCTTTTCAGTTTCTGGTGCAGATTTTACTCCCTTGAATGAGGGGAGAATAAAATTTCGCACTGCTGAGGTTATGATGAATGTCGGGTGTTTACATACAGAAAAAATGTCATTTTTTGTGATGGAAAAACTAACTGCAGATCTTATTCTTGGTTTGCCTTGGCTCCGCCTCCATAACCCTGTATTTGATTGGAAAACCACTGACCTGGTGAAATGGGGGAATTCATGTGGTTCACATCTTAAAACTGTTTCTTCCATGATGTGTACTGTGAATAATGATTTGGATATTCCTGAGTTTATTTTTGATTTCAAAGACGTCTTTGATGAGGCCGCTGCGGAAACTCTACCTCTGCACCGGCCTTACGATTGTGCCATAGACCTCGTTCCTGGGGCAAGTCCTGAGCGAGAGTCTATGCGTCAGTATATTCAGGATAGCCTGAAAAAAGGGCACATATGGCCTTCTGTCTCCCCTATTGGTGCAGGGTTTTTCTTCGTTGAGAAAAAAGATGGAGGTCTCCGTCCATGTATTGACTACAGGGAGCTCAATAAGATCACGATTAAGGACCAGCATCCTCTCCCTCTGATCCCAGATTTATTCAATCAGGTTGTGGGGGCCCGGTGGTTCTCTAAAATTAACCTCCGTGGAGCTTACAATCGAATCCACATCAGGGAAGGCGATGAGTGGAAGACAGCTTTTAATACTCCAGAGGGGCACTTTGAATACCTAGTAATGCCATTTGGTCTCAGCAATGCCCCGGCTGTCTTCCAGCGTTTTGTTAACGATATCTTCAGAGATCTTTTGGGCCGTTTTTTTGGTTATATATCTGGACGACATCCTCATATTATCCCCAGATTTGGAGTCCCATCGGGAGCATGTGAGGGAGGTCCTCTCCAGATTGCGACTAAATCGGCTGTGTGCTAAATTGAGTGTCAGTTTGGAGTCCAGGAGGTGGGATTTCTGAGATACATACTTAACCCTGGTTCTATAAGTATGGATCCACAAAAAGTTTCTGCTGTGGTTGAGTGGGTTAGACCTACTACCTTGAAAGAGGTCCAACGTTTTCTGGGTTTTGCTAACTATTATAGAAAATTTATCAAAACCTTTTCTGTGGTTGCTAAACCCCTTACTGATTTAACAAAAAAGGGGGCTGATCCTACTTCTTGGACACATGAAACCGAACTAGCCTTCTCTAACTTAAAAAGGTGTTTTACCACTGCTCCAATCTTGGTTCATCCTGACCCTGAACAGCCTTTTGTCGTGGAGGTTGACGCCTCTGAGACAGGAGTAGGGGCTGTCCTGTCTCAGGGAGTTGAACCTTTACCAACCTCCAACCTGTAGCCTTTTTCTCCAGAAAGTTCTCCACTGCTGATGTTAATTATGATATAGGAAACAGGGAGTTACTGGCTATTAAATGGGCCTTTGAAGAGTGGAGACACTTTCTGGAGGGCGCCAGACATAAGGTGACAGTGTTAACTGACCATAAGAACCTGCTGTATCTGGATAATGCCAAGAGATTGAACCCCCGTCAAGCGCGATGGGCTTTGTTTTTTACCAGGTTTAATTTTGTGGTAACTTATCGTCCAGGCTCAACAAATGTAAAGGCTGATGCCTTGTCCAGAAGCTTTGGTGCCAGTAATGTCCCGGATGAGGAACCAGAAAATATCCTCTCTCCCCGGGTAGTTGTTGCCACTTTGACTTCAGATCTTGTGTCGTCTATTGCAGACTCACAGAGTTCTGCTCCTACGACTGTACCCCCAGGTAAACTATTTGTCCCAGGTCATCTTCGGCTGAAGGTGTTAGAAGAGGTCCATTCCTCAGTTTTGTCGGGTCATCCAGGCATCACGGGCACTGGATATTTGTTGTCCCATACCTATTGGTGGCCATCCTGGCAACGTGATGTTAAGGCGTTTGTTAAGGCTTGTGAGACCTGTGCTAGGGCAAAGGTTCCTCGACAACTCCCAGAAGGGCTATTACATCCGCTCCCTTTGCCCAACAGGCCCTGGTCTCACATTTCCATGGATTTTATTACTGATCTTCCTTTCTCCAAAGGTAGGTCAGTAATCTGGGTGGTTGTGGATCGTTTTTATAAAATGTGCCATCTGGTCTCGTTGAAAAAATTGCCTACAGCTAGAGTCCTTGCAGGGTTGTTTATCCGCCATATTTTACGCCTTCATGGAATTCCGTCTAACATAGTGTCTGACAGGGGGGTTCAGTTCGTGTCGAGGTTCTGGAGAGAGTTTTGCAGTAGGTTGTGTATCTCGCTGTCCTTCTCCTCCGCCTTTCACCCCGAGACGAATGGGCAGACTGAAAGACTTAATCAGTCACTTGAGCAGTATCTTAGGTGTTTCGTTTCTGAATGTCAGGAAAAGTGGAATGAGTACCTGCCCATGGCCGAGTTCGCTCTAAATAATCATGAAAGTTCCTCGACACGACTGTCCCCATTTTACTGCAACTATGGTTTTCACCCCAGATATTCCGCCGTAACTGGTAACGAATCTAGATTTTCCTCGGTTAAGGACATCGCTAATCGACTGTGCACAGTCTGGGCAAAGAGTCTTGAGACTCTAAAAAATGCCCAACTCAAGCAGATCATGCGAATAAGAAACGCCGTCGGTCCTGAATACGTAGTTGGTGACAAAAGTGTGGCTCTCAACTAAAAATCTCCGTCTTCGAGTACCATCAGCAAAGTTTGCTCCACGCTTTATTGGTCCCTACATCATCACAGAAATCATAAATCCTGTATCGTTCAGATTGCGACTTCCTGGTTCTCTTCGTGTACATCCGGTTTTTCATAAAAAAAATATTGAAAAATATTGTTGAAAAAATATATTCCTGCTGTGGTCGCTCGTTCTCCACCTCTACCCATGGTTGTTCAGGGAGAGTTGGAGTTTGAAATTGAACAAATTATTGACTCTCGCAAAGTACAGAATTCTCTCCAGTACCTTGTACATTGGAAAGGGTATGGTCCTGAGGAGCGTGTCTGGGTGGCTGCCAGAGATCTTCACGCTCCCAGACTCGTTAGAAAATTCCACCAATCTTACCCTTCCAAGCCTGGAGATCCTGTTGAGGGTCCGGAGGCCCCTCCTCGGGGGGGGGGGGGGGTTCTGTAAGGATTCGGGGGCGCTGTGGCCCTCCAGCGGATGTTGGGCGGGTGTGGGCGTTCCCGTGTCCTGACGCTATGCGGCGCTCATCCAGAGTGCAAGCCAGAAAATCCTCTTGTAACACTTAGGTTCCTATAGGGTTAAAGGTTTGGCTAGTTTTGCTAGTTTTACTGGCAGGCGTCCCTGCCAGTAATTTTGGTCCATTCAGGGTGTGGCTGGGATTCCTGCTCCTATCACGCCTTGGGGCTGGGACTCTAGCCAGTATTTAGTTTCACACTCGCTATTCATCTGTGCCTGCTATAGAGCCTTGAGCCTAAGCTAGCTACTCTGTGTTTATCCGGTATTCCAGTTACTCTGTACCTTTTTCCCTGGTTTCTGTTGCTTTACCTGCCTTTTGTGTTATCCTCTGTTTATTCCTTGCTTGGTTCCGTTACTTTTTACCCCTTCAGTTCCTGACCTGTTTTGGGTTGTTCCTGCTTGTGTTTTGTTTTGGTTGTTTGTCTCGTTTTCAGTCTTCAGTTGGGGCCGGCCTGTTAAGGAGCCGGGTTCCCCAAAAGGCAGGGACAGTGGTTTGGAAGGAGTGTCAGGGCCTCACTTTGTCTGTGTCATTTGTGTCCCCCTGTCCCACTCCTCACAACAAGTTTCTCCTTACAAAGTACTCCAGAGAATAAAGCATACTATATTTAAGAGACCAATAACCTACAGCTACAGTCCAACAAGTCCATCATAATCAAGCCCGCCGACAAGGGCAGAGCATTGGTTGTGATGGACAAATCTCAATACATAAACAAGATCATGAGACAATTGGAGGATGAGACCACATATGAACCTCTAACAAGTGACCCAACCAATAGAATAGCCCAGAAAATCAGGACTACACTTGAACATTATCGAGTATTACAAGTAATTGACGATGAAACGGTCACATTCCTTACAAAATAACACCCCATCACACCATTTTTTTTACACGTTACCTAAAATACACAAAAATCTCCATAATCCACCAGGCAGGCCAAAAGTAGCATCCACAGAATCCATATTGTCTCCATTATCCATATACTTGGATCGGATATTGAATCCTCTAGATCTTTTCTATTGGACACTAACGATTTTATCAAAAAATTAACACAACTAGACCCTGAGCCTAATTCCCTGCTAGTCACTATGGACGTGAACATCCTATACACGTCCATAGAACACAACAAGGGTATCATGCAACTGCTAATTTACTCTCTACCAAATCAACACTCACACCATTACAACAGGAATTTTGTCTCACGATATTGACTTTGGTTCTCCATGAGAACTTCTTTCTCTTTGGTGACAAATTTTATGCACAAAAGTGTGGAACCGCTATGGGCGCGAATGTAGCACCACCATATGCAAACGCTTACATGATTAATTTTGAAGAACAATATGTGTACAAGCACCCTTTGTTCAAACAACACGCCATTATTTGGCTACAATTTATAGACAACATTTTCTGTCTATGGAGAGGCCCCGAGTCCAGTATCGTTCTCTTTCACCAATATCTTGACCATGTTTATCCAGAACTAGGATTCACGATCGAAACAAACCACAAAGCCATTAGCTTTTTGGACACTATAATTCTTAAAGATGAACAGGGCCATATCCAATTTGATCTATACAGTAAACCCACCGATAGGAATAGTTTACTTCACTATACCAGTAACCATTCTAGCGCCACAAAAGCCTCTCTTCCTCGCTCACAATACAAACGTGTGGAACGTATAGTCACAGACACATGCCAAAAGAGAATGAATGAGATGATGGCCAAATTTACAGAGAGAGGCTACCCACAGTATTTAACGACACAGAACCCTAGGACTTCTAGACCTACAACAGGAGATACATACCCCTCGAGACTTCCATGTATACTTACATATCACCCATTAACACCTAAAATTCAACAGACCATCAAGGAACACTGGCACATTCTTGCACAATCATACCCTCAGGTCCGTGAATTTCAATTCCCTCCCCTGACAAGCTACAAGCGTTCCAAAAGTATACGAGACCACTTAGTCCACGTGGATATCGGACCTCTGACGAAAATTCCTAAACAAACATTTCTAGGCACACCAAAGCTAGGCACATTTCCTTGTCTCCATTGTGCACAATGTTCCAGTATCATTAAGGGCAATATGGTCACACATCCACACATTGGTCAAAAATATCGTATCATGGGTTATTACACTTGCGACTCCTCACATGTGGTTTACTTAATCAAATGCCCATGCGGCCTTGCTTATGTCGGTGAGACAACACAACAAATCAGAGACAGAATCTCCAAACACAAATCTACAATAAGGACAAGTCAGTTACTTCTACCAATACCGGCCCATTTTAAAGAACGTAATCATCGTATTTCGACACTTCGGTTTCAAGTCCTTGAACAAATCCTGACCTCCCGAAGGGGTGGCAACAGGACACTACTTTTATGTCAACGAGAGTCATACTGGATCCATCGCCTTGATACCCTATTTCCAAAAGGATTGAATCGCGAATGTGATTTTTTCTGTAATATCTGACTATTGTTTATACTGTATTAGATTGACTACAAGAAGTCGTTATTTTATGTATGATCTGACTATTATTTTCCTTCTATTCCAGATGCGCTAATTTTGGATATAGCCTATTTCCTAGGTCATCAGGGGTGAGATTCCTTCCCTTCATGCCAATATTTTTCTTTCTGCCTGAGAACAAACGTATTGGTTATGTGGAAGTCCAACATGTCTGACCCTTAACATGACTAACATTTCTTCTGACCAGGGGCAAAGCTATAGGGAAAGCAGGGGAAGCAGCTGCTTTAGGGCTAGGATTCAGAAGGGGCCTGCCCAGGAGGAGGACACCCTCAACAGCATTATAAAACTACATTATATTCAGTGACAGTATATGCAGTGACGCTGTAGGAAATGGACAAAGTGGCTGCTGGGTCTAGTCTGAGAGAATGATCTTGACTAGCCACAGGAGTGAGGGTTGCATGGGAGAAGGGGGTTGCAAACAGGTTGCTGGGGGGATGGGGCCCATTCAAATATTTGATGTGGGGCCCAGTCAATTCTAGTTACATCACTGCCTCTGACATCTATCATAAGGGGAGACTAGTCAGGAGTCCCCCATACAGAATGTCCTGCTGATATACGGTGGGTTCATCCAATGTCCATCTAATGTATACAACCTCTTTAGAACATGGCTTTAATATAACTGAACCAGAGACACAACTGTTAACAGATCCTTTTCAATCAGTTGAGCATCTCCAGCAGAGAGCAGGGTCCTGGATGGCTCAGCGTTGTAAATGAAGCAATATAGGATAGCCTAGACTGGATTACTTTGTATTTGTCAACCGAAGTATTAGATTAGCTAAAGTTTTCTGGTTGTACACAACAATGGTCTCATTCACTGACAGCAAATGGTGAGGAATTGCAACCTGTTGGAAAGTTGCTTCTTATTATACAATGATTAAGCAGTTTTTTTTTTTACAAACTCTAACCCCTAGCCTAACCCTAACCAGAAAACCGTTCAAATAGTATTCATCTATTTCAATCAACATTTTTAAGTGTACTTTATTTAATAATATATACATATCTTTAACTTACATGCACCTAATTACAGAGCATCCTGCCTAAAACAACACCTTTTACAGTTGTGTGACATTGAAATGGAAGGGTTGTCACTGCTGGAATGCAGGTTGTTGACACTGATGTTTTGGTAATGTTTTACAGTTTTGTATGGATATGAATATTGTTTCTATACAATTTATATAATGCTATACAATCATTAAGACATCATTTTTGTGTACTTTGCACTGAATTAAAAGGAACATGATTACAAAGACTGAGAGATCCTGTTTTGAATATTGAGTGGTTTATGACCAGTCAGTGATAATTAATTTCCATTATTTGAGAAACCTGTGAATACAGTTAGGGGTGTATTACAGCAACAGATTATCTGACCAATATCTGTCCAATCAGACCAATAAATGGTGTGTGTAACAAAAGATCTGTGTATGTGTAATTGGCCACCTGACCAATGATTGGTCAGAAAATCTGTTAGATAATCTGTTGGTATCATACAACCCTAAGGAAGCCTTTATTTCTAGTGGTACCGTTACTGAGAACCTCATTTACATATAATGTACATCAATCACCCAGCTGCCTGATATTGTACAGGTACCCCTTGTCGCACCATAACAGTTCTGACCCATGAAAGCATGGATTCCAGAAGAAGGTATTATCTTTCACTAACACATTAACATATGAACAGATACTAAGTCCTGTAGGTTTCAGGGTGGGGTCGCCATCAATCATACTTGTGTTTCCAGCAGAGCCTGCAGATGAGATCTGGGAAATTTGGAGGCCATGTCAGCACCTTTAAACTGTTTTTCATGTTTCTCATACCATTCCTAAACAATTATTTTACTGTGGCCAACTTCTTAACTCCTTCCATTGCTCCATGGTCCAAATCTGATGCCCATGGTTCAGTTCTGATCTCCATTGCAGTGGATTAGGTTCAGCATGGGTGTTGTGACATATCCACAGCCCCGTATGCAGCAAGTTGTGATGCACTGTGTGTTCTGACACCTTTTTATCTTCACCAACATAAATTTTTTTAGGCAGTGATCCTTGGCCATCCATGACCCTGTCAGTTCGCGCGGTCACGTAATGCGGTTACGTATCACGTGGCTCTGCTAGCGCATGTGCAGATCTAATGTTGATGCAAGTAAGGGCAAAAGAAGGGGGCAATATGAAAAATAGTGTTGTGAATGCTATTTACTATAACAAAAGCTATGACTATTAATATAGTGAGAATGAGTACATGTATGTACGTCTGTAGTATATGTAGAATAGTCAGAATTCCTAAAATCGGTTTTAGTAAATTGCAAAGGTGTTCTTTCTTGGATCAGTTTTGGTAAGTACTAACAGCTGGAAACCAAGAACAACCCTCACAAGATCTACCAGTTTGGAGATGCTCTGACCCAACTGTCTAGCCATCACAACTTGGCGCTTGTCAGAGTCACTTAGATTTTAGATTTGCTCATTTTTCATGCTTATCATGAACTTCAAACACTGATTGTTCAGTTGCTGCCTAATATATCCCAGTCTTTGACAGCTGTCATTGTCATAAGATATGGAACAGTCGGCACTCCGGTGTTGGATGGTGCACGTGTCCTAGGGCTGGCGTCCCGTATAACAGTAGTAAGGAAAGGACCGGCACTCAAAAATTGTTTGTGACGCGTTTTGGCACTTGTAGTGCCTTCATCAGATCGTCTGATGAAGGCACTATAAGTGCCGAAACGCGTCACAAACAATATGTGACAATAAACAAGTATTTATAAAAAGCAACAATTTTTGAGTGCCGGTCCTTTCCTTACTATTGTCATAAGATAATCAGTATTATTCACTTCACCCAGCTTTAATGTTATGGCTGATCTGTGTATTATTCCATAGATTGCAATGTGCTTCTCTTTGATGAGTTTTCACGTTTCATCACAGGTTTTCTCAATATGTTACACTTCACTGTACAATTTTACACATAGCACCTTGAGAATGATGGGTTAACTAGGCTGGAAAAGACTGCTGAATTAAATGTAATTATTACAGAGAAAATTTAAGAACATCATAAAATAGACCTATGTATGTTTTCATAGCTTTAAGAAAAGCTCTGTCCTATGTCAAAAGTCACAGACTTAGGCTATTAATCAGCATAAGTGTATCGCATGACACATTCTCAAATCTTTTTTATTGCAAGCCGCCATTACATCAATACAGTTCCCATATTTAGAGAGCGTCTCTTTTTATTGTTACATAGTTGTGTTTTTCATGTTTCTTTAATGTGGATCAGCTTTTAAAGAGAAGGTTTTAATAATGTGAACATGTTATGTTCTAATTTAGGGTAAGGTGTTGATGGTAGCATCACCAGATGCCTTGCTACTGCAGACTGCTGTGGCGGTGGTCATTCAGTCATTACTTGTCTAGCTATTATATCTTAAACAAATGGCGTCATGAATCTACTCTCCTTTCAAAGTGGCTTCCTACATCACCTACCTCTTGTCCAAACTCTTGGTATAACACCTGTTTAAGGGGTTTTCCCACAATCTTCATGTATCACCGATCCACAGAATCGGTGACATAACTCTGAACTCTGGGGACTCCACTGCCAGGATCCCCACTGATGACCAAAGATGACAATTACTCTTACCGGTAATTTGATTTCCCGAAACCTCCACAACGGCACTGACAGGAGCTTGATCCCACCTCCAGAGGACAGGAAACAACAGCGGAAGCCCAATAAAAGGAACACCTCCTCCAACCTGCTTCAGTTAGTAACAGAGAACAGAGGACAGCATATATGCATGCAAAAAAATCATAGAAACTTTCTACTAACGTATATGTATATATTAACTTCATATACATATAAAAAGAAATTTTATAACTTTTAATCTGTCTTTTTTTTTGGGGGAGGGAAATACCCCAGTGCCCTTGTGGAGGTTTCGGGAAATCAAATTACCGGTAATTGTCATCTTTCCCTAACACCTCCACACCGGCACTGACAGGAGGAATACCAGAGATACTCCTTTAGGGTGGGACTACAGCAGACAGGACTTTGCGCCCATATGCCATATCCCGATTTGCCATAATATCTAATTTATAATGTTTAAAGAAAGTCACAGGGCTTGACCATGTGGCTGCCCTACAAATTTGGTCAATAGAGGCCGCCCCTCATTCAGCCCAAGAAGCAGAAAGAGCTCTAGTGGAATGTGCCTTTAGCTCAACCGGAGGAGCACAGTTCTTTTCTTTATAGCACAAGGTAATGGTAGATTTAATCCATCGGGCGATCGAAGCTTTAGAGGCTCCCATGCCCCTATTTTTCCCTTGGAACTGGACAAGAAGATGGTTAGATTTCCTGAAGGACTCTGTAGCCTCCAAATATGCTAGAAGACATCTCCTGACATCCAGATTATGGAATGACTCTTCTTGCTGGGAAGACTGAGAAGTACAAAAAGACGGCAACACAACTTCCTGCTGGCAGTGGAACTTCGATACCATCTTTGGGAGGAAGTCCGGAGAATGCCAGAGAATAATTCTGTCATCCAGGACCGTCAGGTAGGGATGCTTACATGAGAAAGCTTGAATTTCTCCCACTCGTCTGGCAGTCGTTATTGCAATGAGAAAGGTGGTTTTGAAAGTCAGCATTCTAACAGCAATCTCCGAAATAGGTTCAAATGGTTCGGCCATGAGTGCAGACAGTACCAAATTCAGGTCCCAGGGGGGAACCCTAAAATGGTAAGAGGGGCGTAACCGGATTGTGCCCTTTAGAAATCTTATAATCAGAGGTATCTCTGCTAGCTTGGTATCCATGAAGGCAGTAAGAGCAGACACCTGAACCTTCAGAGTACTGGTCTTTAGGCCTTTATTGAATCCTGTCTGAAGGAAATCCAGTATTAATCCCACATCCGGGGAAGTTAACGGATTCCAACGATGGCCTGCAAAAGATAGGAAAGCATTCCAGACTCGCAAATAGATCCTTGAAGTGACCTTTTTTCTGCTACATAATAAAGTGTCAATCACATCATCTGACAATCCCCTCTTTTTTAGTAGCTGCCACTCAATCTCCAGGCCGCCAGGTGGAGCTGATGTAACCTCGGATGAAGAGCTGGTCCCTGATGTAGTAGATCTGGAATTTGCGGCAAGAGCCAGGCTTCTTCTATTGAGAGGGACTGGAGAAGGGGAAACCAAGATCTTTTTGGCCAGAAGGGAGCGATAAAGATGATCTGAGCCTTTTCCTGTTTTATTTTCATTAGGGCCCTTGGGATCAGGGAAAAGGGAGGGAAGGCATACAGGAGTCCTTTGTGCCAGGACTTTGAGAGAGCATCCATCCTCTCTAGACCGTCCTGGGGGTAGATTGAATAGAAATTGTTTACCTTCCTGTTTTGCCTGGTAGCAAATAGGTCCCAGATCGGAGGCCCCCATCTTACTGATATTTGGAGAAAGACTTCAAGACCATTCAAGACTTCAAGGACCATTCTCGTTCCCGAATCGTCTGTCTGCTGAGGAAGTCGGCCAGAATATTTTCTTCCCCTTTTAAGTGCATCGCTGAAATGGACTTCACATTTCTTTCCCCCCAGCTGAGGATTTTGCTGGATACCGCCGACAGAGACCTGTTTCTTGTCCCTCCTTGGCGGTTTAGATAAGATACTGTGGTGGCATTGTCTGAATATATTTTTATATGATGACTTCGAACCACTGTATCTAGACGTTTTAGGGCTTCCAGGACGGCAGTCAGTTCCCTCAGATTTGATGACGAGGAAGCCATCTCGGGGCTCCACGCTCCTTGAACCATGTGATGAAGTGTATGAGCCCCCCAACCATGACTGCTGGCATCTGTGGTAATGGTGATCAGATCGTCCGGTCGCCACAGGACCCCCGACTGTAGGTGTCTTTTTATCATCCACCAACAGAGGGATGACTTTACCGCATGTGGAATTTTTACTTTTTTCTCTAGAGAACCTTGTCTTCTGTCCCAGACTGACAGGAGGAAGGCCTGAAGTATTCTGGTGTGGGCCTGAGCCCAGGTGACCGAGGATATTGTTGATGTTAGAAGTCCTAATAGTCGCATCACCTCTCTGATGGAGGACGTCTTCCTTGTGGAGAATTGCTTTACTACCTTCATCAGATTTTGTACTTTCTCTGGGGGTAAAAAGGAACACTGTTGGTGAGAATCTAGCAACACCCCTAAAAAGACCTTCCTTTGGCTGGGTACGAGGCTTGATTTGTCCAGGTTGATTACCCAACCTAAAGATTGCAGAATCTGGGTCAGAGTATCGAGGTGATTTAAGAGCTTCACCTCCGATTCTGCTGCAATTAACAGGTCGTCCAAATAAGGAACTACTAAGATGCCTTTTTGATGGAGAATTCCTACCACCTCTGCCATGACTTTTGTAAAAATCCGAGGGGCACTGGAGAGGCCGAAAGGCAGTGCTTGAAATTGGAAATGACTTAGGCGCCCTTTGACGTAGACTGCAAATCTGAGAAATTTTTGACTTTCTGAGTGTATGGGCACGTGATAATAGGCGTCGGCCAGATCTACTGTAATCATGTAGCAGTCTTGAACAAGCAGGTTTACTGTGGATCTGACTGTGTCCATTTTGAATCTTTGATAGATGACATATTGGTTTAAATACTTTAGATTGAAGATCGTTCTGTATTTCCCATTGGGTTTTTTATGAGAAAAAGGGGGGAATAAACCCCCATACCTCTTTGCTTTTCTGGGACCTGAACAATCACATTTTTTTCCAGCAGAGTCATAACCTCTGACTCTATGGCAGACTGTTTGTCTGAATTTGGGGAGAACTTGTTCGTCATAAACTTTTGAGGGGGAAGGGAACGCAATTCTATTCTGTAACCCGAGCAGATTAAATCTAGAATCCAGGGGGAGTTTATTAGGGATTCTCATGCCCGAGCATGGTGAGATAACCTTCCCCCCACCGGGTATCTGGCGTCATTGAGATTTCTTGGAAGAAGAATCGGGATTAAACAGGAATCCCTTCCCTCTTCCTCTCGATGACTGCCACCTATTTGAGGAATCTTTTCTTCTTTGGTCTTGTCTGAATCTTCCTTGGCCACGAAAATTTTTAAGCTGTTGATAAAAACATGACTCAGAAGGAAAGCCTTTCTTCTTATCGGAGGCTTTGTCTAGGATGTCATCTAATGCCGATCCAAAAAGCCTGTCTCCCTCGCAAGGAATGGAGCAGAGACGGCTCTTTGAACCTGCATCCCCCGACCAGGATCTCAGCCAGATGGCTCTTCGGGTGGCGTTAGATAAAGCTGTAGTAAGGGCCGATAATGCCACTAAATCCGCTGAAGAGTCCGCCAGAAAATTGGCAGCCTGCTTAAGGACTGGGAGAGAGGCCACAATTTCCTCTCTAGGAGTGCCTGCTGTCAAGTGGTTTTCCAGATGATTAATCCATATTGACAAAGATCTCGCAGTACAAGTGGCGGCGATAGAGGGTCTAAACATGGCCGCCCCTGACTCCCAAGTCTTCCTAAGCAGGCCTTCACATTTTTTGTCTATCGGGTCTTTTAAAAGACCCATATCTTCAAATGGAAGAGCGGATTTCTTTGAAATCCGCGCAACAGGGGCGTCAATTCTAGGGGCTTTGTCCCAGGAATCACAGTCGGTGTCAGCAAACGGATATTTCCTTTTGAAGGCCCTAGACACAGAGGGTCTCTTTTCTGGATCCTTCCATTCTTTGGATATAATCTTTTTGATATTGTCATGCACAGGAAAAACACGTCTTTTCTTTTCCCCCAGACCCTGAAACATCTGATCTGGGATCGACATGGGTTCTTTAATGTCTTCTCTCCCCATAGCCGCTCTGATAGTTTTTAATAAGGATTCAGTGTCTTCAGGAGAACAGAGGGGGCGACCAGAACCGTCTTCAGAGGAGTCAGAATCATCAGCTGAAAACAGTTCCCCCTCGTCTAGTTCTGATAATTCAGGAAGAGGCTCCCTAGATTTAGACGAGGATGGCCGAGGGGATGATGGGGTCATCCGTAAATCAATGGCGGAATTAACTTCGTCCCGTATTAGAACCCTGAGATTTTCCATAAAGGAGGGGGATTCTTCCGCTACAACTTTCTCAGTACACCGGGCACAAAGAGGATTTTTATAGGAAGAAGCTAACGTCTTCCTACACATCCCACACTTCTTCTTTGAAGATTCACCACCTGACGCCTTCACTGGTGTTTCCCTCACCTAAAAAGGGTCATATAATAACAAGGTTTTAGGCCCCAACTTCTAACTAGTAATGGCCTGCACCAACACCCGGGTGGTGAATAAGAATAACATTCACGGAGGAGGTCTCTTACCGGGCTGAGGGCTTTACAGGGATCCGCAGGTCTGCGTGCTGTATCTTCTGTGGAGGACATCCTGGACAGAGGAGGTGCAACAGACACCTCTACAGAGGCCACAGAGCAAATTTAAACTCTGGGCCCCCGCCGTCTACAGGCACCGCCCCCCACGCTGCCGCACATGCCATTCATACCTCCGGCGCACCTTGATGACGCGGGCGCCGCCGGAAGTTCCAAACTGGATGTAGGGCAAAGGAGCACGTCTAAGGAGCCTCCGGCCCAAGGAGGACTCCACCCGCATGGCCTAGGACACCGATCCCTCCGCAGACGCCGCGGAACAGCCTGGGGATGCCACAAGCGGGACTTACACCGGAGGGACAGAGAAGGAGAGCGCCGCTCCCCCGGTGCCTCTGTCCCCTACCCAGCCCTCCCGGATGGGGTGAGTCCAGGCTGGGCGCATAATCTTTAGATAGCCAGCGGCACTGGCAGGCTTCCACCCTGTCCAGAGGGACAGGAAACAACAAACTGAAGCAGGTTGGAGGAGGTGTTCCTTTTATTGGGCTTCCGCTGTTGTTTCCTGTCCTCTGGAGGTGGGATCAAGGTCCTGTCAGTGCCGGTGTGGAGGTGTTAGGGAAAATGGGTTTTCGGAGTCCCTGTTCCTCTGCATGAGCCATAAATGAATGGATCTATGGTCACACATGTATCATTCCACTTTATTTAATATCTATGGGGCTGGCTGAAAATAGCCGAGAGCGGTCTCCATCAGTGCCTAAGGCTTTGGATGGAGCAGCGCTGTTCATGCTTAACCACCTCTGTATTCATGCTCCTCCTCACTGTGGTCCTGCTGGGAGGAGGAAGTGGGGCTTGGTAGTCAATGTGGATCCTCCAGTAATCAGACATTTGTCACCTATCTTTTGGATAGGTGTTATACGTCCTAAAATGTGAGACATACTGTAATACATTGAATAAAAGCTGAGACATGAGCCACACAATCCAATGGTACATTATTTAACGCAACCATTTTTAGATGAGAGACAATGGACTAAGGGCGTTAAATGTTAGACTATTGATACCTTGCAACCATTTTTGTTCAAGTGCATCTAAGATGAAAAATTTAAGGAACTCTGTATAGTCTTAATTAAAATGTACAGTTGTGTCTACAGGGGCCATATGTTTCCATAGTGACATTCATCAAGTCCTGTAAAGTAAGAACTAGGGAACCATTAGAAAGTGGTATGAGTAAAGGATCACACTACATAAGTTTTTTGTTGTCTGCTACCATGGAAACATATCGAAATGTGTAGGAACTGTATGCATAAAATGGTAGGATACTTATAATCAAGACTATTTTCAAAGTTTCTCATTTTCAAATTCAGATGCATTACAACTAGAGATGAACAAAGATTTAGAAACTTCGATTCGGCTGCTTGGCTGTATTTTACTAAAAAATTTGCTTTGTGATGAATTTCATTATCACGCTTGGTTTCGGCCAAGTTCTTCAATCAAGATGGCCGCGGCTGGCCCGTCGCTAGCAAATAGAGGAGGTAAGTATTATTTTTTTTTACGCTATTTTTTTTTTTTTTACCACAAAGCATGAGGAAATTTGGCTTTGCGGCGAATCAAATTTAACTTCTTTGGCTTTGATTCGCTCATCTCTAATTACAACAATAAAATACTATTTTTGTCCACATAACCTGTTTTATTAAGTGTGTCTCATTTGTGGTCATAGCAAGCCAACTTGATCTTATGATTAGATACAATAGACCTGTGCAGCAGACGTTGAGAGGTTACTGTTTGCTGCACAATTTCATAAGGATAGGCACCTTTACTTTAAAGGGGCTTTCTGGGCTAACAATAGAGAATGGAATCTGAGCTGCAGTAACCTGGCACAACCACTACATTTTGAACGGAGCTGTGCAACCAGCTCCATTCTTGGTGGTAGTTCCGATGCAGGAAGCTGCAGGTTAAAGTTGATAGGTTGGTGGGTTTCAGACCCCCCCCACTAATCTGATTGTGATGACCTATTGTTGAAAACCCAGCTAATGGTGAATTCAATTGCAGCAGATTTTCTGCAGAAATTTGTACGACTGTCTTATTCATCTGAATGTGGTTAGTAGAAATCTATTCACATACTTTAGAAATGGCCCAATCTAGTGGCATAGAACAGTCTCCGAAATTACTGCAACCAATCTGCCATGTGTGAACCGACCCTAAGGTACCTTACACAACCAACTAGTTGGTGTAATTGCATTTACTAGATGTCCTTGAAGTGCTTAGTGTTCAGATGGGTCATGTAATGTTCTTTCCTGCAGTCTCAACTGCTAAGAAACTGAAGATGCTGGAGACTGAGGTGGTACTCCTTTCTAGGGGCGGACTGGGAACTAAAAGTGGTCCTGGAAAAAAAAGGTACAAGTGGCACCATGTTGCAAGCGGGTCCAAATTGACAGAAGGTGGGGCAACATAATTAGGTGGGGCCAGCAATATCATAACAGAGCAATATACTGCCCCAACACCACAGTATTCAACTGCATCGTTGTCCTGAGGATGTTGATACAGTTACATTCAGGAGGGCACCTGAAGTTGCTGGCCATGTGTGTAAGAGAGAATCAGATAATTATGTACCTGGCTGGAGGCTCTCCTAGGTATCTGCCCACCAGGGAATTTCCCTGTAGGGTCTAGGGCAAATCCACCCCTGAACCAGATTGTTGAAATGAGGTCAACTAGTCCAGCTTTATCGGGGTCCAAGGCTCAAAATAAGATTATGCAGTGAAAGGTTTTCCTTAAAACCTTTGGATTGGAGAGACAATAGCTTCTTTCTCTACAAATGTTCTCAGTACTCAACTAGAGAGGAGCGAATCTATTCACCGCTTCGTAGATTCGATACGAATCTTGGAAATTTTTTACACTGAAGCGAATCCGAATATTTTCAGATTCGCTTCGGAAGATTCTTCTGAAATCTTTGTACGCTAACGCTATGTACACATCATATCAATTGTATGCTAATGCTACGCATCTGATAAATATGTACACATTAGTATACAAATTAAGTAGCGTACTTTTACTGTATATTCGTTCTTTGTGCGGGCCTAGACAATAATACACTAAAGCTTCGTACGCACTTTGTACACTCAGGCGTAAGTATTTGCGGGAATGTTCGCAGAACACGACAGAATAACGAATGATTTGTACGCAGCTTCGACCGAATAGCTTCGTATTAAGTACGAATCTTTTAAAAAATTTGACTAACATTCGGCGAAACGAATTTTGGATGATTCGCTCATCTCTATACTCAACCAAGGTGCCTAATTGAATTTATATACGTAGTAGAATGGCAGGTAGTCACCTCATATCAGACCTATCAATGAAACATCAGATTGTGTTCTTCGGGGCAGTTTTCTAATTTTATATTATGCTGCAAAAAGTGAGTAGGAAACACAAGAAAAGCTGTGAAGTTGAAAGGAAAAGAAATCAGGAAAAATATCTGTCATTTACTTGCTCCAGCTGTGTTAATGTACAAATATATCACAGTAATTTGCTTCTAATTGTTATAGTGTATTGTGTTACAAGCACACGGATTCAGGTCGCTCTTTCCTTCACTCTACCGCTCCAGTCTAGTCTCTGTGCTTGACAGCTACTAGAAGCCCAAACTGACAGCTCTTCAAAACCTGCCGAGGAAATCCAGCATTAATTAAGTCATTGCTGGACTGTAATTTCCTTGAGAAGTAAAAATTTCTCACACAAGAAAAGGTTACAGAGACCTTTTCTGTGTCAAAATTACCATGCGGCATGAATATTAATGCTCTTAATGAAGACAACCTTTGCTTCATCAAGAACGTTTTAAAGCAGGTGCCAAGCTGTAGACTTGGTATGTGGATTTTCTGTTCTGTGAAGAAAGGCAAGCAGCAATCTTTCCATGAAAGCTATGTTGTCACTGCAGTAAATATTTCTTTCATCTTTGTTGTTTCCTTCTTTTTTTTTTTTTACTGCGTAAAGTAAAAATAAAGATGTTAATGGAGAGACATGAGACTCAGAATGTGAAGAGGTTATATTGGAGATATGTCGTAGTAACCCTTTGCAGTCACAGCCATAAACCCCATTACGTGAAAATTTGAGGCATACTGTTTTCGGGGCCGCCCCTCTCAACCTCTAAAATGGGAACATTTTAAACTATGAATCTTTTTTATATACATATCTCTATTTTATCTAACAGGGAGAACGGCAGCCATGTTTGTTCTCAAGGTAAATCTAGAAATACAAGCGTCGTAAAAGAATATGTTAGAGAGGAATAAAAGATAAAGCGGCTTCTATATTGTTTACGGTAATAGCATGCAGCGTTGTTCTGCAGATTTGTTCTGTAATGTTTTTATGGCGGGGCGCAGCTGATAAATAATATCTAGTGCTTGTCTTTAAGATGTAATGATAGCAAACCATTTACATTTATTCTATTTCATATGGAATATGGCAGCATGATCCAGTACAGGGAAGATACTGGGGACATTCCCGCCCATTGTAACCCTATTATACGCTTTGTCTTCTTCTAATCCATTCACCTCTCCCCTTCCAGAAGATAACAGAACACTAACCAACTGATTAGGTCATAAAAACAAGACATTTTTACTATCAATAACTAAATCCCTGTCCCATTTATCACCTATCTTTAACTTAGTCATGGATACCATTCTGTCTGTAGAAACTGAAGGGACATTATCACGATGAATGAATCCCGGGATTGGAAGGACAGGATTTCTAGAGCTCCATTAAACAAAATGCATTTTTTTTTGTTTTTCTGATATTCCAGTCCTAGAACAACTGGCTGTTAAACAGTGTAATAGATAACAAAGAATATAGTGTGACGCTCTCACATTCACTTGGATAGGCTCACATTTTGCTGCATTTAAAGGGAATAGGCAAGTTAGTAACAAATAAAATCACATAATTGTGGATATTACGCAATTGAAATATATAGCGTGGGCCCATCCTTTCCGAATTGTGATGCTCATGTAACCAATTATTTCATGAGATATGTACTTAAAACCACAACAAAAAATAATAAATATAATAATAAATAATAAGCTATCCGTATAGCTATCAGATATTTTTCGCCCTATAAGACGCTCCCACCCCCCCAAAAGTGGGGGAAAAATGTCTCTGTGACTTATGGGGCGAATGCTAATGAGCGCTTCCATTAAGGAAGCGCTCATTAGCACCGGAGGACAAGGAAGCCGACAGCAGGAGGAAGCAGAGCGTGGGCGGTGAGGAGTGGCGGCGTCCAGGAGAAGGGGAGGTAAGTGGCTTTTTTATTTTTATCTGTTCTGCAGCTGCTGGCTAACAAAGGAGGCATGGGGGCTGAAAAAGGAGGCATGGGGGCTGACAAAGGAGGCACTGAGGACTGACATAAGAGGTACTGTGGGCTGAAATTGGAGGCACTGGGGGTTGATATTGGAGGCATGGGGCTTTTATCTGAGATCTGATTGGGGTTGTTCTTATTGGGGTCTAATCTGAGGTCTGATCTGAGGTCTTATTGGGGTCTTATTAACATTGGGGGTCTGATTAGGGCTGTGAGCTGAGGTCTGATGAAAAATATTTTCTTCTTATTGTCCTCCTCTAAAACCTAGGTGCGTCTTAGGCCGGTGCGTCTTATAGGGTGAAAAATACGGTAATCTGCTCAGCTCCTCCTGCTATTGAACATGCTTCCTTCAGAGTGGATTTTGTTTTTTAACATGACAAGTTTTAATCCCTTAAAAGGGTTGTCTCATCTGAGACATTGGTGACATAGCAGTAGAATGTGCGGGCCCCACCTCTCAGACCTCTGGACCTGTCAGGACCACCGAATTGAGCGAAGAAAAGTTGCACATGCGCGGCCACTCTCCATTCATTTATATGGTACTGGCCAAAATAGTCGAGCGCTGGCACTTGCGTGGTGTGATCTCCATTCATTTCTATGGGACTCCTGAAAATAGCCAGACAAGCTCACTCAGCTATTTTCAGAACTCTCATAGAAATGAATCGAGATCACGCAACACATGCGTGGCCACCCTCTATTCACTTATACGGTACTGTCGAAAATAGTCAAGCACTGGGTCAGCTATCTCCAGCAGTCTCATAGAAGTGAATGGAGCAAGCTCACTCAGGTATTTTTGGAACTCCCATAGAAATGAGTGGAGAGCATGCTACGAATATGCGGTGTGCTCTCATTCACTTTCAGGGGCCCCTTTTAGAGATAGGTGCAGGTCTCAGAGAAACTCAGACACAAAGTCCAAGATTAAATAACTCCTTTAAGAATGAAAACTTTTTTTGCATCCTCTTTTTTGTGGGACAAATGATGGGACAATAACGTATTAAAAAATTAAAATAATTTGTTGGGAGGAATAGAAAAAAATGCACTTTTGTCATTATGTTTTGGGTCTTGTTTTTACGGAGTTGCATATGTGGTAAAAATGACCTGTTGGCGATACCAAATTTATATGACACCATATGATGGTACCATATTCTGATATTCATAATTTTTTATATTTTTTTCCATTAACGGAGCAGTATGAGGGGTTGTTTTTTTTGTGAGGTGAGCTGCAGCTGTACCCTCTTTTGAGGTACATGTGACTTATGGATTATTTTTATTCCATGTTTTTTGGGAAGGTGAGGTGACTGATAAACAGTGTAGGATAAACTGTGCAGGATAAATAATGTCATATGCTAATACTTTGGACTTTTATGCATGTGGATATACCAATTATGTTCATTTCTTCTTGTTTATATTTTTTGATGATAAATGCTTTTTTCCTTCTGACTAACCATTGAGATTCCATGGCCAGCACTGAGTAGGTTCAATGACCAGGTCATGTCTGCAGAGGGTATCAACTGTTAAACACACTCTCCTAAGCCCACGCCATACACTGAGCACACGTGACATGCAATATGCGTATGTCACAATGTGTCAAGGGGGTTAAAGTGGAATTATAAAGCAGCAGAATACCTATTTGAATCCCCTCCTGTCAGCTGAGACCTAAGTTAAGGATTGCCAATATTTGTGAGTTTAAGGACATTTTTTTGTATTTATATGCAACACCTACATATAATGGGCAAACATGATATATATATTTAGTGGTGTGACTCTCACCACCTCACTAAGAACTACACAATAAAAAGGTAATAAAAGATGGCAGTCACTTACATGAAAGGAGCTGCCAGTGCAGCCTGCTAGTTACATGATAGTGATCCAGAAAAAAGAAAGATAGGACAGCACTTCCCCTGTATTGCCATGCAATTGAGCCATTTAGCGGTGGTGCCTACAGCGTTGGGCTCCAGCCTGTTGGGCCCCCAAATATAGTAACGGAAGAAGATGCCGTGGCACTCCAACGTCTTCAGATTCTTAAGTATTTATTCAGCAAACACAAATAGCGACGTTTCGACCTAGAGAGGTCTTTATCAAGCTGCTCAGACAAGGCACAACAGGAGACATAAACTCAGATAAATAAACTACCTAAATACAACAAGTACACAGTTATGAAAGTACAACACTAAAAATGTCTATACATACATACAGACAGACAGACAACAGGCCACTCCAACTTACCAAATTGGTAAGTGGTAGATTGTCATTAAAGGGGTTATTTTATCAGGGCAACCCAATCCATATGCACTATTGTGGGCATATAGGCAGCCTAATGTGGCTTCTCTTTCGCAAGACCACCTTTTATGAACCAGAGTGGACAGCTGCTAAAAACATTCCTTCTCACATTTGTGGACTTGGGTCATCCATAAATTACATGGACCAAATTAATCCAAATGGTTGTCATTTAATACTAAGTTCATGAGCTGATGTGATGCTTTCCTAAGCAAAATCAGCTTGTTGGGGGTCTGAGGAGCCATACCTTCCAGTTTCATGTTAGAAGGGTTGTCTGTTTTGAGACAATCCCTTTAGACCCTCCAATACCCCGGATCATGAAGTGGTTATCATAAGTAATTGAAATTGCTCATTAAGCTTCATTAAACTAACAAATAACAAAATGATGAAGATGAATCCTCCACTACAGAATATCCCTGAAAAGGCCACAGGTTGTGTGTCCTTATCCTAAATGCACCCCCACTACTAGTACATCTATTCGCACAGCTGAAGTATAAGAATACTACCCTCCACTAAATCAGAACTACTTTTACTCATGTAACATAACTAAAAAGAAGTAGCAGGTTGTTACATCAACATCATATGACTAATATATGTGTTCTGCTGACAGCATTCACAAGCTCTTGTAGAATTGGTAGCAATTCTAGACTCGGCTATGACATTTGTGCTGCAAGTAGGTCACACGATTTCCAGGAACAAGGCAGAAATTAAGAATAAAAGGATACTTTAGAGTGGAGTGTTTAATAAGACACTCTTCCTCATCTCACTTATGTCTTCTATTGCTAATAAGAAAAATAAAGAACGCTATGAAGGAAAGCACGTTTTATTTATACTGATCTCTCCTCGAGTCACATAGATCACAGCAGTGTTTGTGTCTGGAATTGCCCTGTGGTGCCAGCAGAGAGATTTATTCCAAGAGGTTGCTGAAATTTAATATGCAAGTGCTAAAGTAAATAATTGTTTTATTTCCAAAAAACACAGCAGAAAATATCATTTATGAATGACAGATGTTATGCTGTATTTATTTTTAGGAGTCAAGATTTGTGTTATGTAAAGCTCAGGGACGCCAGCATTTGGCTTCTGCTTGAATTTCGGCCAAGGAGATATATCATGGCTTTTGTTACAATTTGCGAATATGCAATGTTTGAGATTTTGCTCACTGAGCTGTGTTATATTTTATTGGTCATGCACAGACTATAAGTTGAAAGTCAAAATGTCAGAGATTTGTATACACTGTTATTACACGCACATATACATGAATATCTACATTGCTTGTATCTGTCCAAACCGAGAAGTTCCAAAAGAATTCCATTTACTGGTTGTACTACCAGTGTATGTGTACTATCACAGCCATTGCTAGGTCACAGTCATTCCTGGATATAGATACTTTAATATTACTACTAGTGTTGAGCAAATTGAAGTCCACAATGTGGACTTTGATACGCATTTCAGGGAAAATTCAGAACTTCCTCATGCTTCATGGTAGCGAATTGATTTTCCCTGATTGGCGGTAAAAAAAAAAAAAAAAACATACTTACCTCATTCATTTGGTTGCGACAAGGTGGTTGCTGCCATCTTGATTGAAGATCTTGCATGAAATCCTG
Organism: Rhinella marina; assembly: GCA_900303285.1. NCBI lineage: Eukaryota > Metazoa > Chordata > Amphibia > Anura > Bufonidae > Rhinella > Rhinella marina. Next base: position 699,435 of record ONZH01002940.1, read on the forward strand.
TGAGGGGTGACGTATGACGTCACCACGCTGCCTGACGTGATGATGTTATCACGAGTCATGTGAGATTTAGCACTAGATTTTTAATCAAGATGGTGGCGACCTGCTCGCCGTGATCAAATGGATAAGGTAAGTATGATTTTTTAATTTTGTATTTTTTTAGTGTACACTGTGTTATTACTGTCAGATGCCATGATCAGCTATGAACGCAGCATCTGAGGGGTACAATTATGAGGAGCGATGCAATCACCATTCCCTGTCATTACACCCACTACAAAGAAATGCGCTTCATGACGAAGCAAATTTTTTTGCAAAATTCGGTGAAGGAGCCAAATCGAATTTTACAATTCTTCACTCAGCACTAATTACAACCACACAGGTTTTTTCCTAACTCAACACCATATCTTGTATTTGAAAGTGGCCCTACAAAAGGGTGGGTATCCATTGCTCTATATCTTATAAAAGAAGCTGTAAATATAAAACAGACAGGGGTGCTCCCTGGTGTGATACCTCCTAGGTCACTATATTAATCCCTGGGGGTCAATACACCTTACCGGATCGTGTTGTGCCAACCAGGCACAGCACTAGTAAAGGGCAAAGTTCCTCCACACCAGGAGGAGAGACCAGACTGCTGCGCTCATTCGCGAAACACAGAGGAGGCCAGAAAAGAAGTGAAGACAAAAAAGCTCCCAAAGGTAGCAAATAAAAACACCACACTGCACTGGATACTTCAAGGTAGGTGTTTTATTGTATACAAACACATAAAAAATTAAAATACAGCTGTGTGTTTCAACAGCAGCCCACTGTCTTTGTCAGGCACTTTAAAAGAAGCTGGAAAGTAAAAATCATAAATGTGTATCACTCAGGTAAGCCAATGTGCTATCACAGCGAGTTTTGGTCTGGTAAGCTGCTGTGACATCACATGTGTGTTTCACTCAGATAAGGTGCAGTCATATCACAAGTGTGTTTCACTCAGGTAAGCTGCAGTGACATCACAAGTGTGTTTCACTCAGGTAAGCTGCAGTGACATCACAAGTGTGTTTTACTCAGCTAAGCTGCAGTGACATCACAAGTGTGTTTCACTCAGGTAAGGTGCAGTGACATCACAAGTGTGTTTTGCTTAAATAAGCTGCTGTGACATCACCAGTGTGTTTCAGACTGGTTAGGTGCAGTGACATCAAGCTGCTGTGACATCACAAGTGTGTTTCACTCAGATAAGGTGCAGTCATATCACAAGTGTGTTTCACTCAGATAAGCTGCAGTGATATCACAACTGTGCTTTACTCAGATAATCGGAATGCAACAAAACGGAATGGAATGCATTCTGGTGTACTCCATTCAGTTCAGTTTTGTCCCCATTGACAATGAAAAAACGGAAGCGTTTTCCTCTGGTTTTGAGATCGTATGAACGATCTCAATACCGTTAAGAAAAACACAGATTTGAAAGTAGCCTTAAAGGGGTATTCCCATTTCAGACAATACGTACATATCACTAGAATATGTCCCCATTTGTCTGATGTGGGTCCTACCTGTGGGATCTGCACCTACACCGAGAACGGATCGGGGAAGGTGGTGGCCTGGCAGCCCTCTCCCCATATTAGTGAATCGGAGCACCCCGCAATTGCGTGGCCACCGCTCCCATTCATTTCTATGGGGCCGAAAGTAATAACTGAGCCAGCGGTCGTCTATTTTCGGCGGCCCCATAGAAATCAATGGTGGCTGTGCATGCGCAGTGCGCCCTCCACAACTTTTGGGGCTCCATTCTCTGTGTAGGTGCAGGTCCCAGAGGTGGGATCTGCATCTATCAGACAATGGGGGAATATCCTAGAGATATTCCCCCATTGTCTGAGATGGGAAAACCCCTTTAAGTGGTGACATGCTGCTTGTGTCCACATCACCTCTGAAGCAAGTCATTGGCTAGACCAGTGCATGTGACCTAGTCCACAGCCAGCTAGATGTAAATAGCGGAGAGACTGGAAGATGGCGAGAGCCAGGGCAGTGTGGAGGACTGCAGCGGCATGGAGCAGGTAAGTATGAATGTTCTGTTTCAGGACATGCTGCAGGCACTTGTTAAAAAATTATTTTTACCTGAAAAACCCTTTAAGGCTGAAGCCCCATTATTCAAATCTGACCTGGTAATAACTTTGGAATGCTTTTACTTCTCAAAGCAATTCTGAGAATGTTTTCTTGTGACACATTGTACTTTATGTTAGTGAAAAATTTTGGTCAATTTATTTTTTTATTTATAAAAAAATCCCCAATTTAATGAAGATTTAACATCATTTGCAATCTTCCATATTTGAAGTTCTCTGACAGATTGTTATAGATCACAACATACTTAATATTTAGCATACGTTCACTTTATGCTGGCAATCGTACTTTTATTTTTTGGAGATGTCAAAGGGCTTGTGATAGTTGCTCTCTTGTCCTCTGTGACTGACATCCCTCACTGCTCGCCTTAGCTGCCACCACACTGCTTTGTCTGGTCACCTCTCAGCTCTTTCTAGCAGTATTGTGCTGCATCCGCCACCTAAAGGGCCAGTGTGTGTTAAATAGGGATAATGGTCAACCTATGGCGCTGATTTGAGCACTTCCGTATTATGTGTTATAGACAACAGGGATTTCCCAGTTGGTTCATGTTCACCTAGTTATTAACTTTATTGGGAAAGTTGCGATGCAGCTGCCATGCATCTGAATCTGGGTTTGGTTATTGTCTAGTTCGGTCTAGTTAATTAGAGTGGAGTTGCTGACTGCTCACTCCATTCTGGTTGCTGGGTGTAGTGGTTTCCATATTTAGTGTTTGTCATGTGCATTTCCTCTCAGGTTCTGCTGTTCAGATTTTTTCTACTGCAGTTTATTTCCTTTGTATTCTGGGATCTCTAGTTCCCTAGTTTAGTGTGCTTGCTGTGTTTGGGCTTTTTTTGTTGCTGTTGTACTGGCCTGGTTATTTGCTGGGTTGAATTCAGATAGGAGAAGTACACCCTGGCCCAATTTCTGTTCACTGTCCTTCATCTGCTATCTATCTACTGTATATCCCATATAATGGTAAAACTACCCGCAATGGATGAAAGACACAGAAACTGGACAGAATTTCAAGCCCAAGTCCAGCTGCTGTGCTGACATCCACAAGGGGTCATACCTTATTCCTTGGCTGTGCTCTCATCAGCAGGAATGATGCAGTGACATGATCGCACCTGCTGGGCTGAGTAGAAGAGCACATGACCAAGGATTATGCCCCAGCCTGTGCGCGCTCTTACTCAGCCCAGCAGGTGTGATGACATCACTACATTGCACCTGCTGAGGAGAGAGGGATGTGCTCTGTTCAAGGGGGAAAAGTGAGTATAACTTTTTTTTATTTTTTATTTTACTAGCACTACAGGGGAAGCATTATTGTATGAGAGCACTAAAGGGGCAGCACTACTGTAAGGGGGACACTAAAAGGCCACCACTACTGTAAGGAGGAATTAAGGGGCAGCACTAATGTGTGAGGGCACTATGGGAGCATTCTACTGTGTGAGGGCACTACGAGGGAATAACTACCTTGTGAGTCACTAATAGAGCATAGAGAGCCCAGACGGCATACCGTAAAGTAAATTCCTCCTTCTGTTCAGCATGGGACTAGCATCTGGGTTTGTGGGCAAGAGGGGTCTATTAAAAAAATATGCTATCGGGTCCAGCCTTTTCTAGTTACGCAAAAGTGAAGGGCACTCAATATTTAGTATCAGATATGGTGGACAGCTGCAACAACATAAACTATACCATAGATTTTCCTAGATATCATATAATATTTATTATTTCCCAACAATATAAAAATCATATAAAAGAGTTTAAAAATCAAAATCCTTCATATATCCTAAAATAAATATAATCCTTAAAACAGAAAATATAAAAAATCAAGAGGTATCAATCCTCAGATGGTTCCAAGGAATTTATTGTGACGTCCCTTTTTGTTATGGTAAAAAAGAGGGAAAAGAATATATATTGAGGAAACATCAACAATGTCCAATTGTTATCTAGATATTGTCAATTGATCACTCACATATTGTAGTGAAAGAATGTTAGTAATAATATATCAACAATGGCCAATAGGATTTATAGTTCAGTATTCAGTTGGTATCCAATTGATGTTAATTGGTCATTCATATCGCATTAGTCTAGTGTGTCATTATTGCTCAATAAATCCACAAATGCAGTATTGTTAACCCAACGTTTGGTTAGTCCTCCAGTTTTATATATTAATTCCTCATTGGACAAATAATGGCATTAAGTAAACTCACACTCTCAGAGGAAAATTGGAGTATTGGTTAACAGCCAGATGTACTGATTATACTCTGATAGTATTAGTTCGGTGCAGTAGTAGTGTTAGTTCAGTACACTATGAGCTTATGTTATATATGTTGGTTACTTTACCCCCTCCACGGCAGGTTAGCAGGCTAGCGTCCAAACTTCAACTCCGTTGGTGGTAGACACGTGGAGTACAGCGTGGCGTCCCACGTTACTCTACACGCTGTTCGGAGTCCCGATCACGTGATCCAGGCTACATGGCTTGATGTTGCAGGTCCTGGAAGGGTAAAGGAAGCAGGAGAATGCCAGGTCCTGCAATAGACTAATAGATATGGGTTAATTCTCCTAAATAGGACTCAAACATAGCTGTATCCTGGATATTCTTCTTATATTGACATTTCACTCTGATTCGCCTTATCCTTGTATCATCCCAGACGCGTTTCGGAGCGTCTTGCTCTTTCCTCAGTGGTATAAGGCGAATCAACTCCAGCCATCCATTTATAGGTATATCAATTAATGGGTGGGAAGGCGGACTTTTCAATTCCTTTAGTGACATCATGAAAACCAGTCCTGGATAACAATTATTATATGTTCTCCTTTTTAATAAATACTTTAGAAATCTATTTACATAGAAAATATACATAAATAACCTACACAGATTTAAATCTCTATCTGAATGTGACCGCAATATAATATATTAGATGCAGTTTTTTAAATATACTTTTGAAACGTGTAGATTATTCTTAAATTTCCACAGTATTATGATGGTATTCTTATTAATTATTGTCTTTTTCTTATTTTCATTTGTTTTTTTTATTGGTAAGTATTAAATTGGTAAAATAAATAGAAAAACTAAGGTAAGTACAGATATGGACATAGGATGAGACCTTGAGGATATTTTGAGGCTTCAGAAGAAAAAGATGGATAAGGGTGGATGCCATCCAGGGAGGGGGGACCGCCGTGCTGACGGCTGACTGACGGCCATCACTCTTCCCCAAAAGACAGCCACCCATGCTCTACAAAAATCCAAAGATCTCCATCTCTGCGTTCAAGCCTTTTGGTAATAGGGTTAATAGTTACGCCCCTGATGCCATATCTCTTCCATTCCATTGCTTGATCAAAGCCTTCATCTGTGACTTTGGGACCTTTTTGTAGTAATTTGCTGATTCTGTACATGCTTTATATATGTTTTGCGACTATCCAGTTGTTGTGCTATTCGGTGCCACTGTGTGTCCAGGAGGCAGCTGAGTACCAAGAGACACAGTACAAAGAGACTACTATAGGTGAAGTTCAGTTCTTGTGCACAGCCAGCAACATTACATTATGATATTGTACCTGTCATCTATACCATATACAAGTTATCAGTGGTTGCTACATATTTATGGAAATGCTACCTAGGGATCCCTGTGCAAAGTCCAAACTCTTTTAGGTACAAGCTACATACTAGCCCACACACACTGGCTGCTAATTGACAGTTTTCTCCTTATGCACAGTAATAGGGAGAATGTTGTCAATCAGTGGCTAACTGGTGAGGAAAGTCCACAGGTCATGATTACTACTACAGCCTGTTTCATACTGCTGGGAGGCTGTTCCAACATAGAATGCCAGAAATCTGGTGCACAAAAACAGATGCGCGCAGCAGTATTTGTCAGGCTGCTTCTCGGCATATTTGCCAGATCACAGCCGGATCCCATTATAGTTAATAGGGCCAGGCGGCACTCTGCCAGCGTCCAGCAATGCCGCATCCGGCAGGCTGTTCCTGGACAGAAAAGCCTACCGCATCATCAGATGCAATTATGAAACAAGCCTAACTCACAAAATAATGCAAACTTTACAGCTAACAAAACTACACAACAGGCACATATAACAGATTCCTATTAGGACCTCAACCAAATCCAACAGTGACCCAACGTGGTTCATTCTTTGTTCTGATGTTGTTTGGTGACATGCGTGATCTGGAATAGTTTTTCATTTACAAATTAGCAGAATGCTAATCATGCAATGAATCTGAATGCAGAACAGCATTATCACAAAATAATATCCTAGGGGGGAAGGGGTCCAAAAGGTGGACACTTGGGAGCTATTCTTTATCTGTTACTTAAAATGATTGTTTACAATGACTTGCTTAGGAGAAGGAACAGCTACTAATTGTGAAGATTTGGTGTAACTTTGTTCTGAATGTCAAGGACAATCTGACATTGTTCTAGTTAATGAAGTATTTAATATTTTTCTTTACAAATACAATTTTTTGTACATGTTCCCTTGTAATAAAGGACACCATTATAACTCATCTAGAGAACAGTAGTGCTAATTTACAGTACAATATCACACTGTACTCAATAGGCTGATTTGTGCTGTACTTCTTGAATCCACAGACAAGTACATATTGAAATAAATCAGATCAGGGGGTGTGCATTTTCTAAACCGAAGACCAGATTATCATATCATCATCATATTAAGTCCGAAGGTCCGCAAGAAAACCTAAGGTGGTATTTCCATACATTTCTAGCACATCAGAAGTGCAGGTTCTGTTTCCAGGACTCACACCTATTGGGAGAATTGGGGTCACCTTCCCTCCAGTCAGCTCACCAGCGAGGAGGAGATTGTACATGCATGTGGCTCCCTCCATTGAAGATCACAAGTGTTGTGATAGCCTTCCACAACTCTGATAAACTAAAAAGGAGAGAGCTGCATGTGTAGATACTTTCTCGATTGCCAAATGGGTCAAGGAACCCCATTCTCCTGATATATGGGTACTCAGAGTACCCCCTATGTGACACTATTTATCTCTGTGACATAGAAACTACATGTAAGCAGCCAGGGGCGGACTGGAAACTTAAAGTGGCCCTGGAAAAAATACTAAAAGTGACCCTGTTTTGTAGTTGGGTCCAAATTGATGCAATACCATATTGTAGCACATTATACCACCCCACCAGAGCCAAATGCCACAGTCCATCACAAAATACTGTCACCAGCAGCCCAAAATACATCCCCAAAAACTTCTGGCTGGCCAGCTGTGAGGAGGGCTCATGTGGCCCTCTGGGCATTGGCCCACTGGTAAATTTCCCTGTAAGGACTATGGCCAATCTGCCCCTTTAAGCAGCCACATGCTTTTCTGGTCTGCATGGTTGGGGGCTGCACAGAGCCACATCATCGGAAGCATGTGACCCCTGGAATAAGAAGGTACACTAGGTTGAAAGGGTGGCCTCAGTATAAAATTGTTGCAATTCATCTTTTTTGCTTTGGTTCCATTTCTTAGGATCCTGAGATCTCAAGAGAAGTGAGACACATATTTAAGATTAGTCCATTGACGCATTTCTTGTGTTATCCGAATGTTGTATACATTTAGGGCTCATTCAAAGAGAAAACATGCACCAAAAATACGGTAAACTGGCCCATGTACAGTACAGACTAAAAGTTTGGACACACCTTCTCATTCAAAGAGTTTTCTGTATTTTCATGACTATGAAAATTGTAGATTCACACTGAAGGCATCAAAACTATGAATTAACACATGTGGAATTATATACTTAACAAAAAAGTGTGAAACTACTGAAAATATGTCTTATATTCTAGGTTCTTCAAAGTAGCCACCTTTTGCTTCGATTACTGCTTTGCACACTCTTGGCATTCTCTTGATGAGCTTCAAGAGGTAGTCACCTGAAATGGTATTCCAACAGTCTTGAAGGAGTTCCCAGAGATGCTTAGCACTTGTTGGCCCTTTTGCCTTCACTCTCCAGCTCACCCCAAACCATCTCGATTGGGTTCAGGTGACTGTGGAGGCCAGGTCATCTGGCGTAGCACCCCATCACTCTCCTTCTTGGTCAAATAGCCCTTACACAGCCTGGAGGTGTGTTTGGGGTCATTGTCCTGTTGATAAATAAATGATGATCCAACTAAACGCAAACTGGATGGAATAGCATGCCGCTGCAAGATGCTGTGGTAGCCATGCTGGTTCAGTATGCCTTCAATTTTGAATAAATCCCCAAAAGTGTCACCAGCAAAGCACCCCCACACCATCACACCTCCTCCTCCATGCTTCACGGTGGGAACCAGGCATGTAGAGTCCATCTGTTCACCTTTTCTGCGTCGCACAAAGACACGGTGGTTGGAACCAAAGATCTCAAATTTGGACTCATCAGACCAAAGCACAGATTTCCACTGGTCTAATGTCCATTCCTTGTGTTCTTTAGCCCAAACAAGTCTCTTCTGCTTGTTGCCTGTCCTTAGCAGTGGTTTCCTAGCAGCTATTTTACCATGTACCTGCTGCACACAGTCTCCTCTTAACAGTTGTGTATAGATATGTCTGCTGCTAGAACTCTGTGTGGCATTGACCTGGTCTCTAATCTGATCTGCTGTTAACCTGCGATTTCTGAGGCTGGTGACTCGGATGAACTTATCCTCCGCAGCAGAGGTGACTCTTGGTCTTCCTTTCCTGGGGCGGTCCTCATGTGAGCCAGTTTCTTTGTAGCGCTTGATGGTTTTTGCGACTGCACTTGGGGACACTTTCAAAGTTTTCCCAATTTTTCGGACTGACTGACCTTCATTTCTTAAAGTAATGATGGCCACTCGTTTTTTTCTTTACTTAGCTGCTTTTTTCTTGCCATAATACAAATTCTAACAGTCTATTCAGTAGGACTATAAGCTGTGTATCCACCCGACTTCTGCCCAACACAACTCGTGGTCCCAACCCAATTTATAAGGCAAGAAATCCCACCTATTAAACCTGACAGGGCACACCTGTGAAGTGAAAACCATTTCAGGTGACTACCTCTTGAAGCTAATCAAGAGAATGTCAAGAGTGTGCAAAGCAGTAATCGAAGCAAAAGGTGGCTACTTTGAAGAACCTAGAATATAAGACATATTTTCAATTGTTTCACACTTTTTTGTTAAGTATATAATTCCACATGTGTTAATTCATAGTTTTGATGCCTTCAGTGTGAATCTACAATTTTCATAGTCATGAAAATACAGAAAACTCTTTGAATGAGAAGGTGTGTCCAAACTTTTGGTCTGTATACCTAAGACTTATTATAAGTCCTAGGTTTGTGATTTCTCATATACACGCTGTGCAAATATATATTTTTGGACAGAGGGCTTCGGTGCCATACAGTGGGTACACAAATGGGAGACTTTTGTGCCTGTCTATAGCTAAGCAGTCTCGTTAAGATGGAATTACTTATTAGTCTATAAAATATAATCAGATTGTTCTGCACCTTTTGTTTATAAGGAAGGCGCTATATACAAGCATTGTGGCCAGCGGCATGCATGAGATTTACACAGCTTGCTCGCCTGCTATGGAATTTAGAGAGCCAATAAAACATTGCTATATTCAGTGTGCAGCATTTTATAACCACTGTTGTTTCTGGCACTTCACTAATTAGAAAATAGAAAAAATATGCAAGTTCTTGAAAGTGACAGAATCAAATTACAAAAGTATTCTGATATAAATTATTTAATCAGTGAAAAAAGAAAGGCGACGTGGTATTAACGATCATTTCCACCCGCCATGTTATCTATCATCTCACTGACTGGCTTTTTCACTCGGCTTTTGTGTTTTCATCACCAGTCAGAATCACATGTGGATTTTTTTAATGTCTTTTTACTTAGATGTCTTTTGGTTTGTAGTCATCTCTGACAAATTCTAACATAGAGCTCTGATTTCTGAAAAAAAATCAAACATTTGAAGACGACCTGTCTGATTTCCTGAGTTGTGCCATTCCTCAGTTATTTCTTCTAAAAATTTACGAGTAAATTCACAACTAGAAGTTACTGTTCTCCTTGTCATTCTCACTCCCCTTGAAAACAATAATACTGGTCACATGTAAGCATCTATGCTCTTTCCTAGCAATGTCTCACAATTACTGGAGGATTGGTAGGGCATTTAGGGACTTTCTGGAGAATCATAAATGACATCTCTTGCACCCAGCTGTCATCAAAAAAAAAGTTACAAACCAAGGAGCCCATGAGTTTCAGTATGATAGACAGCTGTGACATCACAAATATGTGAGCATCATGTGACATCATGTGAGCTGCTTTAAGATGACCACTGCTGTGACATCACAAGCCGGTTTCACTCAGGTAGGCTGATTTGACATCACCAGTGGGTGTCAGGGAGGTTATTGTGATATGAAAAGATGATTTCAGTAAGGAAAATGATTGTCACCTTTTTTAACATCACAAGTATGGAAAAGTTGGGTAAACTGCTTTCACATCACACGTGGGTTTTACTCAGGTATCCTCATGTAACATCATAGTTTCATTGAGTTAATTAACACCTGTTAATTTCTCTGACATTACAGATAAGTTAAAGTGAGTTAAACTGCTGTGACCCAGTAAAACCCAGGGGGTCACCTGGGTCCTCCTCACGACCAGCCAGTGGAAGTTTTTGGGGATGTATTTTGTGCTGGTGGCAGTATTTTATGTTGGAATGTGGTATTTGGCTCTGTTGGGGCGGTATAACGTGCCACAATATGGTATTGCTGGCCCTGCCTTCCAGCAATTTGGACCCAACTACAAAACAGGGCCACTTTTAGTATTTTTTCCAGGGCTACTTTAAGTTCCCAGTCCGCCCCTGTCCACACGGTACTCCAACTCCACATTTTGTTCCAAGAAACAGAGAGAAGCTTTTTATTTTGAATCACTCTCCTTCTTCCCATTCTGGATTCTATGCCACTTCAAAAAAAAACATGCATATACATGTGAAAATCCAGTCCATATGCCTTAATAGGTGAGATCTGCAAAAAAAAAAAAAAAGAAAGAAAAAGGCAAATGCTGTAAAGAAAGTGTTGTCCAGTTGCTTTGAAAACCTGGCCTTAAAACTATCCTCACCCAAGACTGAAATGATTGGTGTGGGCAGAAGGTATAAGTATAATAAAATTAGAAAATATTACTTACTACTTACTCCATCCTCTTTTACGACAGGAGGGCAACTAAAGTAATAACTGGAATGGATGGACTACAGTACCCAGATTATCAAAATTAGGGTTATTCACTCTAGCAAAAAAGACGACTGAGGGGAGATCTAATGACTATGTATAAATATATCAGGGGTCAATACAGAGATCTCTCCCATCATCTATTTATCCCCAGGACTGTGACTGTGACGAGGGAACATCCTTTGCGCCTGGAGGAAAGAAGGTTTGTACAGAAACATAGAAGAGGATTCTTTACTGTAAGAGCAGTGAGACTATGGAACTCTCTGCCTGAGGAGGTGGCCACTAGTGGCCGCGTGGAGTCTGCTTCCCATTGTTTTTAGTGGGTGCTAGAGCTGCGTTTCGTAGGGTGGTGGTTTAAGCATGTCCCTTCTTGGCATAATGTCTGAAATGATGTGTCTTTAAACCGCTGCAGGTGTCCACTTGAGGCTTAGCTTCATTTAAATGAGCTGAGTCATGAGCGGGTCTGCGGCATTCAGAATGGAACAACCACGGCAGAAACTGTGTGAAAGTACCACCCTAGGGGTGCTGCACGTTCAGGTTTTTTATGCATTTTTTTAAACCCAAAACCAGGAGTGAAGAGATGAAATAGTATCCTTCCTTTATACTTTATCTCCTTTTATGATCCACTACTAATTTTGGCTTCAAGAACTACATCAAAACCTGTATGCTATACATGTGGCCGTATCCATAGAGAACCTTGAAAACTAAGCAACATTTAGATTAATGTTGTAAGTGGACTTGTTGCTATTTCTATTTCTTAGGTCAAGATGAAAGATCCTATACCTGTAATTAGGATTTTGAATATAGTGTTATAGAAAATTAGAATTGCAATTGTGGTAATGCCGTACATCTACAGCACAAGTAGGTTTTTGCATGCAACTTGTCAGTATGTAAAAAAAGATAATCACATTTTCTTTTTTAACACTGCTAACATATGACAAAACAATATGTGCTAGAAAAACTTTGCTGAGACAAGGCATTATTTAAAGCTCTCATACTGTTTGTGATACAAGAAAGCATAGCCCATATAAATCAGCTTCTTCATCAAATATGTATGGATATATACAATTAATCAGCCGACTGACATTGTCTGTGCAGTGAGAGATTTCCTGATGAAATGATTTACCTAATGACTAAACCTTTATGTGGAGTACACAATTCAAATCTGGAATTTACATTTGTGTTTTTTTTATTTTCTTTACCTATTAATAATTGATAAAAACTACGATAATAAATTATGTCCCATCAGGTGGTATGCTAACCATGGGCTGACAACTCTTTTCCAACATAGTTATTTTATAGGGTTTGCGGGCATACATCAAGAATAATGTGGCATCTAGGTATAATAACCATAACAGTGCATGTCTTCTCAGGTTCCAGTTAGGAGGCTTCCAGTGTCTTAACTTTACCTGCTTCAAAGATGACCTACCGTATCACTACTCCCGACCGGTCTCTTTGAGTAACTACTTGAATTCCCCATGTTATAGCAATTCTGGAGTATGTTTTCATATAACTCTATGTTGTTTCATTCCCCTATAATACATGCCTTACATTCTAAATGAATTGCTTGCAGTTTTTGAAGTAGGTCCAGATGAGGGTTACCACTGGCAGCACTGATTAGATAACATTACACTGTTCAGAGATGCCCCCCTCAACTAGTAACACCCATCTGGATCTACACTGCAGACTGCTGGAAATTCATCCATAACTAGCAGGAATAATAAAGGAATGACACATCATAGAGTCAAAAGAATAGATGCTCCAGAATTGTTATTACACAGGAAATGCAAGTAGTTATTATTACAGACCTGTCAGGAGAGGTTACAGGTCCTCTTTAAAGAAAATTACACATTTTCACTCTTACAGCATAGGTGATAAATTGAGGAACATGAGCAGTGGTTCTTCTGGAGTAAGAAAAAGGTTGAGGGGCTCTCCATCCCCCTTACATTAATACTTTTATCGTAAAGGAGACCTAAAGTTTTGGTAAAAGCACAATCATATAGCAGCGCTTCTCCGAGCACTGTTGGACTTCATAGACTTTATCAGCACAACTGCATTCAAGTGAAGGGGGCTCCCCTGTAGTTCCCTGCAGAGGAGGTAGCCAAGAACACTGCTATACAAGGTAAAACTGTGAAGGGTCCTCAGTTCTTGTCTTCCATTTCATGCCCGACAGTTGGATCTCCAGTCTCCACCAATAAGAAAGTGATGCCATATCCTAGTGATATACCATCACTTTGGTGGGAAAACGCAGGTCTGAAATATTTACCATGTTATTATTTGCTAAAGTTCATACTTATATTTTAGAAATGCATAACTCAGAAGTTCCTCAGACTACGGCTGGGCAAATTACAGGACAATCGGCCTATGGTCTGAATATAGTGGAGATGAACCCAGACCATGTAGCATCATGACCCATCACAATTTCTATTATATCCATCTATCTATTTCAGGTATGCTAGAATAATGTTTGCACCTTATGGTTTACAGATGTGTAACCAAACCAGTGTCTATATTGGCCATTCTACAGTATGCGATTTGCATGCCTTTTTCATATGGCTCCCAGCTTTTTATTATAGGGTGCCTATACTTTAGCAAAACTTTTAATGTCATAGTGACATATCAAAGGTTTTGATCGGTGGAGGTCTGAGTGTTGTGACTTCCACTGATTGCTGGAGCGAGAAGAAAGAAGCCCTCTCCTCGCTGCAGGAGACAGACTGGAGATGGGTCATAGACTTTCTATTGTTCCCATCTTCAGCAGAGAGGAGAGCGCTCTGTGTGAGGGCTTCTTTTTCCTCATACTAGAGTTCTGTGGGAACTTAGTACTCGGACCCCCACCCATGAAATTCTATGACTACTAAAGTAGAGGTACACTTTAAAAGGGTTATCCAAGACTTAAAAAGACCTCAGAGAGCAACCAACCTGCAGTGGGGTTTATACTTACCTGGTCCCCACTGATCGGTTCTGGTTCCATTGCTCCCTGGCCATCCCTGCATCAACATCCTATTGACAGGCGCATGTGACCACTGCAGCCAATCACTGGATGTCTTGGATGACCTCTTTAAGGTTGATTATAGTGTATGTTGTTCCCAATCTGTGGCTTTTTAGCTGATGCAAAACTACAGTTCCCCACTGACTGTCAGAGCATACTGAGAGTTGTTGTTTCTGGAAACCCACAGGTTGTGGACCAGGGGTGTATACTGTATTTGCAATGGTTTGAACTATGGGAAATTTTATCTGAACACTTCTGTTTTTATGATCAGCCAACCATTGACATCAAACATATAGTGTACAGTAGAGGGCTAAGAAATGTAAGTCAGAAGCCAACAAAGCAGTACTGTGTGCGATATACGCAAATAGTTAATGCATTAGTGGAACAAAACGGTGCTTATAGCCCTGTCATATGAAAGTCTCATTCTGCAATTCACAACACCACTGGCAAAAAATGTTGATACTGGGGAATATTCCAACTCAGTCCATTTATTGGGATATGCATGCCAAACCTTGTAAATCTTGGTGTGTGAATAGCAGAATAGTAACATATTGTACAGAGGCAGCTGAGGAGAAAGTTATCCCTATGGTCAGATGCTGAATTGCTGGCTACAGTAAATGCTGCGGATTAACGAAATGCACTAAAATCAGGGCTCCAGAAGTTAATGTCAAAGAAGGAACCTCAGAGAAAAATCTCACTAGTAAACCAGAATGTAATAACAGATTAGATTAATAATTTCCCTGTAAATGATACAGGTATTTTTATAACACCAAGCAAGAACTGAGGATCTAGGGTAAGTCTGGGAAAATGAATGTGAACAGTTCAGGAAAGTCATGCCACACATAGGTTTGCACATTCTGAGGTTTAATTTGTTGTAAAAGTTCTTGTGACGTGTAAGAAGTTCTATAATTACCATATTTATTTCAAATAATTAGAATCAGTGGCCCAGTGGTTAGTGCCTATGTCTGGGAACTTGAAGGCCTTGAGTTTTATTGGGAACACAGCACAATGTGAATGAAATTCACATGTTTTCCCCCTGATTATGAGAGTTTTTCTAGCTATAGCCAAAGAAATTAGGAAGGAAACAGGCTGTAAACGTAACTGGAACATGGAGTAACGGGAAATGATTTTCTGTTCATTTTTGCATAATTTGATCCAGCTGTAAAAATGGATAACAGAAAAAGTATATAATCAATCTAGAGTAATAAATGGACCAAGTTTCACCAAAGGGATTTCCCCACTGTGAGCACCTTATCGCCAGGGGTTCATTATACTCTGTGAGAGATATGGCAAAGTGCACTTCAATGGAGAGCAGGGTCAGACTGGTCCACTAGAGTACCAATGGATCCGCTGTGAGCCCAAGCTCTGATGCAGTGGTGGGACCATAGATCCAACAGAAAAGACCTATTTAGAGCTGCCTTTGGAGACAATCACCTGCCATGAGGGCCTATTTTTTGTTTTTATTAAAATCCTAGTCAACATTATTGATAATATAGGGGTTGGGCCCTGAGCATAATTTCTTCTGGTGGGCCCAAAGAACCACAGTCTGACACTGATGGAGAGTGAGTCTCAGTGGTCAGACTTCAAGTTTCTCCTATTGACTTTTTAGTGTTTTCTGAGCAAAGTGTGATGTTCTCTCCCTTCTGGTACATGGTATTTTCAGAAAACTTAAAAAAGACATTGGAATAGAGATAGGTCAATTGAATCAATTTGGTTTGATATTTTCTTTTGATTTATTTAGAATAATTGTTGAGTCAATGTTCAATTGGTATTCTAGACTTGTAAACTGGTACGTAAATGTGGCAAATCAGTAAATCAAGGGAAATGATTTGCTCATCTGTACATTACACTGATAATTTCAGTAATATTCTGTAATTGTGCTAAACTAATATATATTAGATTAAAGGTAGAAGAACAGATGTTTCTGTTTTATTGATCCATGAGGGGAACCCTTGTACTTTTATATTTTATGTCTTCAAAGGGCAACACAATTTCCATCACCGATCCCTCACCAGATTGTCAGTCACACTCTTTTATGTATACAAGTCTTTTATGTATACAAATTACAATACTAATTGGTTCTTGAAGAAGCATTGTAACATTGTAAGCTGAGACCATAAGTCTATGGAAAATGGGTAATGGTTGTGAAGTCCCCTTTAAGCAATAGCCTACAATAGTCATTTGGAAGTTCATGTCTGTGATCTGTAAACTGCCCCTTTGGATTCCAGACAGGAAGAGGATCCAGGTTACTTCTGTTGCTATACACTTTTTCCCAAGGTCTGGCTCTTGTACTCTTGTAATTGGAATTGCTTATTAGGTTTGCTACATGTTGAAATACTACATTAGGCATGGATGTTTTGTTTTCATGTTTTCTAAATTAAAAAGTATAGTAGCCAGAGAAGATAAACGATGGCCTTCTCCATTGTGTGACAGCTGCGTGCCTAATCATCAGCAGTAAGTAATGTTTTTAGATATAAAAGACAGCGAAGACAAGTCAAAAATTAATTCAGCAGCAGACAATAGCAGTATCACAGGGAAAGAACAACAAAACTTCAATGTTGATAGCAAAGAAAGGCCGGAGGACAACAGGTCCCAGAATATACGCACAACACAATAGATTGGAACAAGATACTAGGAATCTGGAAACAAATGCACATACTGTAGCATACATTATACCCAACAATCATACAAGCAAAATGGCAGGACTTTTAATTGCTAATAGATGTTCATCTCCTCCCTAAATGAATCAGGCAAAGGTATAACCTAACCCAGATTCAGATGCAATGCAGGCTTTTCAGGAGTAAAATGGTTATACAGATGGCTGATTTTCATCTTTTGCAGTACTTTCTGCTTTCTGCGTTGTTTCCTGTTGGAAATTGTAGAACTTTGGTTCATCTGAGTGGCTCTATCCAGTTTCACATTTGCTAGGGACATAATATTACCTATATAGAAAAAAATATAGAATTTTTGTTAAATGAATACATTTGCTCTCACATGCTGTTTTGAAACTTTGTCATAATCATCCTTAAAGGGGTTGCCCACCGAAAAAATATTCTACATTTTTTAAACCAGCCCCTTGATCTGAATACTATTGTAAATGCAGATGTTAAAATCTAGTACAGCCATTATACTAGAAAATGTGTCTGTATAGCGCCACCTGCTGTTTGTTTCTTTCTCATCTATCTGCCCAACCTTGCTGAGGCTGATCTATATGCTCAGTTCCATCCTTCAACTGCCACTAGCCAGTTACAAGCTGTGACAGTTACAGGAAACTCCCCTTGAGAGAGGACATTCCTCCTGAGCTGCCAGCTTGAAGTAAACCTGAAACAATGAATGGGGAGATCTCTGGACCCATGTGAGGTACAGGGCTGGTTCTAGAGAATGTCATGTACTGTATGATGACTGGTTTTCAATTTTTTTTACATTAATCATGGGATAACCCCTTTAAGCAATTCTGCTAGTATGCTATGTTTAAACATAGGCAACTTCTATAGAAATTAACACCAATTTATATAAAGAACAAATACATTTAAAGGACTGTAGTAGAATTCACTTGTGGCTTAGACTTAAATAAAATTTCTCATCCCGTCAGTATGTAAACGTTCTTGTTATGATTGATCTGCTCAGTAATGATGTAACACTAGTGGCCTCTAAACTCAATTGGAAATCAATTTTATGGCGCATAACCTACATCTCTGATCTGTTTCTAGTCCTCCATTTACAAGTACATGTTCTAGTCCCTTGTTGCTGCCGTGTTCTTTGTTAAGTCACGGAAACCTAGTGTGAAGGCAAAGTACTTTACACATGTGGTAACTATTAAGTACACTCACAATGTCACATTTATCAGCACACTATTACATAGTCCTAGACTGGTGAATGCAGAGCACAGAAGGAAATCCCACAATTTTGGTTCATAATAGATCAGGAAATATACTTTAGCCCATAGATTTTACACACATCTGCACAGTGATACAATATGTTTATGTTACATTATGCTATTATTATTTATTAATAATGATTTCCTTTGAAGTTGACAAATATCAAGAAAGGATGCACATGCTGGATATACTATATATTGGTTGTAGAACATCTGTAATATTTATATTGTATCTCCTGGTGAGGTTTTCACTTACATTGGCTGTTACTAATGGATTTTCAAAGACGTGTGGAATGCTAGCTAAACCTAGAGGTCTGTCTGAGCATGCCAATTCTACATTTTGTGGAATGTGCAAAATAATGGAGCTTTTTAATCCAGATACTATAATATTTTAAAGTTATATTCTGTCTTGCGTATATTTAAATTAGCTTTGTTAAATGAGAATACATAGCTAGACAAAAAAAAGAGCTAAAAATGTTCCCCTTTCCATGTCAATCTCAGACACAAAATGCTTCTATTACTATTTTAGATTTTATAGCAATTATATTTGCGGTAGATCTATCTGTCAATAGTCTGTATGTAATAGCCCCTTTACACAAGATCAATGATGGTGGCTTGAAAGGATCTGATTGTCATTTCTGTCACCCAGGCAAGGAGCATCATTGTTGTCGGGCAGCAGCTCTTGAGTCTTAAGCTAGCAGCAATACCTTAAAGGAATTTCCCTAGACTATAATATCGATTACCTATCCTGAGACCAGATACTGATGACGTATCCTGAGGATAGGTCATCAGTATCTGATCAGTGGAGGTCCGACACCCAGGATCCCCACCGATCAGCTGTTTGATAATGCACTGGCGTATTGCCGTGGCCTTCTCTCAGCTTTTCCTAGGCCAATGATGACATGTTCATTGGTCAAATGGCCTAGGCACAGCTCAGCCAGGGGTGTAACTACCATAGTGGCAGACCATACAACTACTATGGGGCCCAGTCTTGGTTGGGATTATCTCTCTCCTACTGGAGGTGAAAACTTGGTCAGGACTCTACCCCCTAAAGGAACAACTTTTAGCAAATGAGGCAGTGAATAAATGTCCCAAGGGTCATTGAAAGGGGTTTAGGCAGAAACCCTTCTGTGCTGTGTGAGGGGCCTAGTTTGATCCTTGCTATGGGGCCCTTTCTTCTCTATGTACGCCACTGAGCTCAGCCCTGTAGATGTGAGTAGGGAAAAGGCCGCAGTGCTCACAGGAGTGCCAGTGCCTTCTCAAACAGCTGATCGTGGGGGGTCCCTGGTGTCGAACCCCCACTGAACAGATACTGAAGACCTATCCAGAGGATAAGTCATCAGTTGTAAAATCTTGGAAAACCCTTTTAATGTTAGTGTAAATTTTGCTTTAAGTGGCACTTAAAGGGAATGTGGCATCAGAAAAGTTACTCTTTAAACCGGTCACAATGACTTGTAGAGATAGCTTATCAGAATTTAATATCTTTCACTTAGCTATTAGAGTTGTTTCATTCTGGATAAAAAAATACTTTTAAGCCAAATACAAATAAACAGAAAGGTGCACTGAGGGCTGGCCTAAGCCACTCTGTGTACCATTACACCTCCTGCTTCCTCTGTCAGCCCTTCCCTCTCCTTGTTTGACAGGGCCAGGTGAAATGACTATGCAGGAACCTGGCCCTGTCAGTCAAAAAGTAGAGGAAGGGGCTGGAAGAGGAGCAAGGGTGAACAGAGTGGCTAATTTACATATGGATTAAATGTAATTTTCTTCCAGAAAAAAACCCATCAAATAGTGAAAGGTATCATTATGTTCACCTGAGCTAGCTCTACAAGACACTGTTCCTGGTGTAAGTATACATTTCCTGAGCATACAACCAACAGATTTACTGTAGCATGACTGATCAAGATTAAAAGGATTTTCCGAATTTTTTTTTATCCTGATGTCCTATTCTCTGGATAGGTCATCAGTATCTGGTCAGTGGGGGTCCAACACCCAAGACCCCCGCCGATCAGCTGTTTGAGAAGGCAGTGGCGCTCCTGTGAGTAGAGTACAGAGTCGTACATTGTATCGCGTCTGTGCTTTGTATTGCAGTTCTGCCTCATTCACTTGTGATCAATGAACGTGATGTCACTCGGCCTAGCAAAAGCTGCGAGAAGGCTGCAGCGCTCACAGGAACACCGTTGCCTTCTCAATACAGCTGATTGACGGGCAGGGTTGCCACCGTCCGTAAATTTACGGACAGTCCGCAAAAGCCAGGTGTTTTTTTCTGCCGTCCGTAGCGTCCGGCAGAAAAAAACACCGTCCGTAAAACCTGAAGGCCAAACTCTGAAGTCTGCACTGCGCATGCGCGCGCAGTGCAGCGAGACGGGACCAGACTGTGTACATACACTGCAGGGGCTGAGTGGAGCGGAGAGAGTACCTTGGATGTGCATAGCACGGGCTGTGTCTAAAGGCTCAGGATTGGAAGAACACAGGCCACATGACTAACAGCCAGCAGCTTAACCCCGCCCACACATGTTACTGAGCACATGGTCCTGACGTCATGAAAGGTCCTTTACCTTCACTAGGAACTTCACTCCAGCATCTATCCTACCGTCTACTGTGGGAGACATCACAATGGTAAGTGACATTCCTCCCTGCTGCAGCCTCAAATTTCACTTTTGAGGTTAGGGAACATGAAGTACCTGTTTATGTGGTGTGGAGGGGAGTGAGAACATACACTGTGCACGTTTCTGTGAGGGGATTGGAATTGTATGTTGTATGGACCAGGCTGAAGTGTGTTTCTTACTCGGCCAGTTTTTTATTTACATCATTTGCGTGTGTATATATAGAAACTGGCCGAGTAAGAAACACACTTCAGCCTGGTCCATACAACATACAATTCCATTCCCCTCACAGACACGTGCACAGTGTATGTCCTCACTCCCCTCCACACCACATACACTATATACAGGGCCGCCATCAGGGGGGTACAACAGAACCTGCTGTGGGGGGCCCGGGCAGATTTGTCAAGAAAGGGGGCCCCGGGCGCCTGTCAACAACAGGGCCGGCCTTTGGGGTGTGCGACCCGTGCGGTTGCACAGGGCGCTTCACTCCCGGCCAGTTAAGGGGGCGCCCTGCTCCTGTACAGCGTCTTGTGCCCCCCCTCAGACCTCAGATCAGCCCACCCAGCCACTTTAAAAAAAACATACTTATAGTCCTGCGCTGCCGCTGCCATCAGGTTCCGCGCTCCACTGTCTTCCCTGCCGGCGCGCACTATGACCTGACGCAGCGTCAGGTCATAGTGTGCGCCGGCGGGGAAGACAGTGGAACGGGGAACCTGATGGCAGCAGCGCAGAACAGGTAAGTATGTTTTTTTAAAGTGGCTGGGTGGGCTGATCTGAGGTCTGAGGGGGGCACAAGACGCTGGTCTGAGGGGGGCACAAGACGCTGATCTGAGGTCTGATGGGGGCACAAGATGTTGATCTGAGGTCTGAGGGGGGGCACAAGACGCTGGTCTGAGGGGGCACAAGACGTTGATCTGAGGTCTGATGGGGCACAAGACGCTGATCTGAGGTCTGATGGGGGCACAAGACGCTGATCTGAGGTCTGATGGGGGCACTAGACGCTGACCTGAGGTCTGATGGGGGCACATTGTGTTGATCTGAGGTCTGATGGGGGCACAAGACGCTCATCTGAGGTCTGATGGGGGCACAAGACGCTGACCTGAGGTCTGATGGGGGCACAAGACGCTGATCTGAGGTCTGATGGGGGCACAATGTGTTGATCTGAGGTTTATTATCCCTGTACAGTGACATCGCTGTGTTTATTATCCCTGTACAATGACATCGCTGTGTGTATTATCCCTGTACGGTGACATCACTGTGTTTATTATCCCTGTACAGTGACATCGATGTGTGTATTATCCCAGTGCAGGAAGAGGTTAGTGGTCTGTGTTTGTTTGTTTTCTAGTTTTCAGGGTCGTGAATGCAGAGGACTACGTCGGATTCGGTGGACTACGTCGGACCAGCTTTTTTTTTTTTTTTTTAATAAAATGGTCAAACAGGGGTCTGGGGGAGTGTTTATTTCAATAAAATGTTTTATACTTGTGTGTGTGTATTTTTTTTTACAATACTACAGTTTTAGTAATTATGGCTATCTACAGACAGCCCTGATTACTAATACTGGGCTTAGTGCTTGCCGGTATGGCAGGCCAGCACTAACCCCAACATCTATTACCTCAGCACCCACCGCCACCAGGGGTGCCGGGAAGAGCCGGGTATCCACAGGACCGGACCTTATTTAATTATTTTTGTAAAAAAATGGCGTGGGATCCCCCCCTTTTTTCCTTCGCCAGCCGGATACAACCAGCAGCGGCAGCCTGGCACTACCAGGGTGGGAAGGGACACGGTTATTGGCCCTTCCCAGCCTAATGGTACCAGCCTGCAGCCGCCCCAGAGCCAGACCCTCAATTTAGAAGGTCCGGTCCTGCGGGTACCCGGCACCCCTGGTGGCGGTGGGTGCCGAGGTAATAGATGCTGGGGTTAGTGCTGGCCTGCCATACCGGCAAGCACTAAGCCTAGCATTAGTAATCAGGGCCGTCTGTAGATAGCCATCATTACTAAAACTGTAGTATTGTAAAAAAAAATACACACACACAAGTATAAAACATTTTATTGAAATAAACACTCCCCCAGACCCCTGTTTGACCATTTTATTAAAAAAAAAAAAAAAAAAAGCTGGTCCGACGTAGTCCACCGAATCCGACGTAGTCCTCTGCATTCACGACCCTGAAAACTAGAAAACAAACACACAAACACAGACCACTTACCTCTTCCTGCACTGGGATAATACACAC